>CM071944.1:35825000-36337500 GCA_036784905.1 Acrossocheilus fasciatus
AATATTTTAAGCCTAATCCATGTTGTACTCAGTTTTCATCACTTTGAATGACAAATAAATATATAGTGTCAGTTGATATGTACTGTACAGGCAATGTAGTTGTATGTAATTATTTTACATCTGCTTATAGTTCATTAAAATCATTTTAAAAAATCTTATAGATTTTTAAAATTCTATATATTCTTCCTATTGTGTTAGTGTTTCACTTTTTTTTTTTGTGCTTTTTCAGAAACATGTCTTTAATCTAAATGCCAATATCTAATTTATTTTAAATATGCAATTTTCACTTGTAGGGTTCCATTGGGCCACCTGGTATTCCAGGTATCAATGGAATGAAGGTAAGATAACGTATCTTCACTTCCTTTAAGATCTTGTGGTTTTGAATACACAGTAAATTTCTTATTTTTGCCTTTAGCCACTTTTAAATTACAGGACACTGATTCTTGAGACATGGGACAAAACATGTCCAGCAATGGTAACTGCTATTAGGTTTAAAAATGAAAATATTTTCAATTGTAAATGTTATTTGGGATCAATAATAAAATGTATTTAACACAATTATCCCCTTCAGTTTAATTGTATCATTATTATATCAAATCTATGACACTTGTCTTCTCACTACATCTAAAACAGTGTTTCCACAGAGAAAGGTTCAATTATTCATATGCTATAAAATGGAGAAAAATGTTTTTAAATTATGAAAAATAGCTTGTTTTATCAAAAGCAAAAAAAAAAAAAAAAGAAACAACATTCAGGGTACATCAGGGGCAGCTGTCACTCTAAATGAGCCCCTTGCCACATTGCACCTCTGCAGAGTACATTAGTGTCAGACAGGCTCTGGTCAGTTTTATGGTTTTAGAATATTTTAAATCCTTATGTTAATATTTCCTGTGTCACAACCATGATACGTCAACACCTTCTTCCAATTTCTGAGGAAATTATTTGAAATATTTAGATACTTTTATTCTCCTGATGCAAGTTCTATTAGCATCTACCAAAAAAAATGTCTAATTCATGTACTCCATTTGTTTTGTGAAAGAAATGCCAAACTTGTCAACACTGTCAGATGTCAACACTGTAAGATTTTCTATCTGATGCCAATGATGGAGTTGACATTCAAAGTGAAGTCATCTTTTTTGTAGTTTTCAAGTCATTTTTAATTATGTTAAATATAAAATAGTAGGGCTGCTCTCAACAGGATTTTTCTGGTCGACTGGTAGTCGTTCATTTTAGGCATTAGTCATCTAATTGCATGTTTATTAATAAACCATTTAAATCATTATTATGAGCCTTTAATTGCCTACATAGCCTAATAAGCGCTCAAGCAGACGCATAAAGCTTGCCACAGCGCACTGCAGAAGTAATGATTATGAACGTGTCAGTGAAAAACAGTAAGGAGGCTGCATTAACATTTTAATATTTGATAAACTAATGCTTTCTTTGTTCTCGGTTTAAGAGATGAAGTCGGCAACACTGACTCGTCATCTCCACTGTATATGTGCCTGTATCAGTGGCGTAGCAAGTCAGCCCTGGGCCCTTATGCAAAAAATTTGTACGGGCCCCCGCAAATGATATGGGCTCCAACTTGGTTAACTTATTGTTGATTTTTCTGACGTAAATAATGTTACGTGACTATTCACAAGCGGTTTTAATTATGGTATAATTACTTCAAAATAATATTTAACATTGCAAGTCCATTCATTGTAGCATGCGAGCCTATATAACTATATTCACCTCAGTTCAAACGGCATGTGAATCAATGATATTTTCCGCTTTAATATTTGCAGCACAAAATAAAAAATTAGAACAATTTAATACAAACCAATGTCTCATGAAATCGATCAATTGGAGTTTCTATAAGCCTATGTTTTATTGCTGTTTTTCGTGTTAAGATTGACAGGTTGAATGCCAGATTTTTTGTTGTTGTTGTTGTTGTTGTTGTTGTTGGGAGTATAGGTGTAATTTTCACATTAACTTCACGCAAGATAACATGACTTTATTATCGTAATTTTGATGTTATTCTTAAAATAGTATGACTTTAATATTATTTAGTTAGTTAGTTATTTTTCAGAGTGACACTAAAATGCCACTGTCGGCTACTGCATGCAAACACAATCTTGTTGGCACAGCTGCCCAAAAAAAAAAAAAAAAAAAGTGATAATGAAAAATAGTTGACGATCCTGACTCCCCATATCTCCTAGTTGGATGTGCCTTTAGAGAGAAATGCATCTTTACAGATTACATAATGAAAGAGTTTTTTAATTTTTGATTTGAATTATTTCATTTTAAAGTAGGAATTTATAGCATTCTATAAATATATTTGCTGAGTTTTGGTTCAGTTTCTGTGAAGCGTTCCTACTCAAGATCAAGACTGCAGAAAGCCACCCTGTTTGTTTTCTTTATTTTACAAAAGCACAACATTTTGTTGATATTGTGAGTGCACACAAATAAAACTATTTGCAGTTCCGAATGATGTATTCTCTTACCTTTGAGGAAAAATGACGGCGTATTAATTTTCCACTCTTAAGAAAAAAAATGCAAGTGATCGCGCTAGCGCCTCCATGTCCGTCTTCCAAGTGGTTGCTTCAGCTTCCACTCTACGCACAAGCGATTGGATATTTATCACACATTTATCTTAATTTTTTTAATTTATATTGTGAAATGCTATTTTTTTGTCTCAAATCGTGTTTATTTGAGAAGGCTAAACTGATCAAACATATGCGCAACTCACTGTCTGGCGTTGGCCAGAAAAAAAGACACAGGCTCGTGTTGGACTCGGGCGGAGAATTCTGATAAGCTGTCAGACAAGGGCCGAGCTCATTCATTCCCTTGTTTCAATTAAAAGTTCCCCCTCGGCTCGGTGAGCCCCCAACCTGCCCAGGCCCATATGCACCTGCATACACAGACGGTATGCCCCTGGCCTGTATGCATGTTTCATACGGATTACATAATCTGAGAATATTTGTTTTCCATTTGAATTGGTTCATTTGAAAGTAGACAATTCATTCTCTGTAGATATATTTATCTCTGTAAGGTAAATATATACACGGAGTTTCGCGCTAAAGTTCACAGACCGAGATGCCAGAAAGCACATCCTGTTTGCTTTCATTATTTCACAAAAGCGTGATTTGTTTTTATTGTGAGTGCACAAAAATAAACGTTGAGTCTTTTCAGAATTGAAAGATGTACGGTATTACATGACCAAAAGTGACCAGTATTTTAAGAGCAAGTGACCGCAGTGGCGCCTCCATCTGTCCTGCAGTGAGCATGCTGTTAAGCTTCACACTCCGCACAGACACAAGAGCGCACATTTCTCTAGGTTAACATTAGATTGAGCAGCCATGTAAAGTTGCTAATACTTACATATTTCAGATGATAAGCCATATTTGAGGTCGATGAATGATAGGTGAGCGTTTGGATTTCCTGCCTGATGTACTGTAGGCTATTACCATAGACTAACCATTAACGATCTGTTAGTCACAGACTGCGTGACTTCGCCTGTGGAATTTTTTTTTCCCCTGCGACTAAGTGACTAATAAAATTTTGGTTGAACAAGCCTCTCCTGATCGACTAACGATTAGTCGACTATTAGGGGGCAGCCCCATAAAATATTGTTTAAAGGGTTACTCCACCCCAAAATAAAAATTTTGTCATTAACCACTTACCCCTATGTCATTCCAAACCCGTAAACGCTTTGTTCATCTTTAGAACACAATTTAAGACATTTTGGGTGAAAACCAGGAGGCTAGTGACTGTCTCATTGACTGCCAAGTAAATAACACTGTCAAGGCCCAGAAAAGTATGAAAGACATAGTCAAAAATGATGTTACGTCAAAATTACATTAGCTTAATTTTACGAAGCTACGAGAATACTTTTTGTACACAAAGAAAACAAAAATAGCGACTTATTTTTAAGTGATTAAGTGGGTAAGTGATTTAATGACAAAATGTTAACTTAGGGGTGGAGTAACCCCTTATTTTTTCTAATAATACATAATAAATACTAAATATGTGACCTGACAGCATATATTGCTTTTGTGGATTGATAGTCATCACTTCTAGCAGAGTTAGGGTTGAGGGAACATAAGATTCAGGGAACATATACTGTAACACTGGATAAAACATAGCCTATCTATACGTAATACAGTTTGTATTCTGATCATATGTGTTCTGATCAGTTTTGGATAATTTGTTAAGATATTTAAATCTGAATATTAAGATCCTGGTGAATGTAAGTGGATGTAGGAAACAATATGTTCAAATGTTGGTCATATGTGAAAGTGTAATCTGTCTAATAACATGAGAATGTGTTTTGAAATGTTAAAAACATCTTGATTGCTGTTAAAGATAAAGTTACAATTATAGATACATAAATGTAGTTTCATTTGTCTGAGTACAAGGTTTTATTTATTTATTTTAAATTTTGCACCCTATTTTGTGAGGAATAACCCAGATTTAGCTGAAACATAATCTGAAAGAGAGGAACGCAAAGCCAAATGCACCATTTATGAGAAGTATTACACTAGTATTATTGTTAATAATGACCACACTGAGCCAAATTTTTAATAATTAATTGCACAGTCATGAGTTATTTATTTGGTTAATAGTCTGTGCTTGAAGATTTGAAATTTAAATCCTGAGCAGTGGATGTTGTTGTGTTCATGAGTAACATTGCATTGTGACTACTATTTTGAAATAGTAAGTCCTGAACTGTTGTATCTTTACGTATGTGATGACGACGTGAGCGTGAGTTGGAAGTGGAGTAAACATGCTGAGTGTTCGCTACTCCTGTCTCGTCTGCTTTACTTTTCAATTATCTTGCAAGATACCACAGATGTATTGAAATTTGACCTGTGTGGCCAAATCCTCTATCAAATTTCAAATACACAGTAATAAGAAAAAGGTTGTGTTGTAAAAATGTCTTTATTGCTCATCTAGCAGAATGAGGAAGCTGGTACCAGCTTTGCAATCTTCTCAAATATTTAGAAATGCATTAAAACAGAAAGATTAATAGAAAACAGAGAAAGGTTGTTTTCTGGTTGAAGCAATACTCACTTAAAAAACGACAAAAGAAAACTCAGAGTTCTAAATGTTGGTTGCCAGGTCTTATGAAATGGATCTCAGGATGCACTGCAGTTATAAAATAGAACATGGCTTCCTTAAATGCGGTTTAGTTTAGTATGGAGGGGCAATCAGGGTATCTTCCGTCCAATCGTTTTATTTAATGTTAGTTATAATAGTTTGAAATGAAATACGCAGAAACGAGAAAACGGTCTTTTTTTTTCTTTCTTCATTTTTTAATTTGTTCAAAACAACGGAAAAAAAACAAGATTTTGGCTCATTTTTGTTTGTTTTTTTGGTTCACGGGTAGGAAACGGAGAAATTACTTCAAAATTTGTTTTCCCCTTGTGGGAATACACCCCTTCCACTGATTAGTCAACCAAATCGGAGCCCGTGACGTTATCCTCAGTTCGCTCAACAAAATAATAGTCCTCTGCTGCTGTACGGGGTAGGTCCTAGATTGGGCCTTCTTCTGTGCAACCTAACATGTTTTACAGAAATATGTATTTCAGAAATTTTAATCAGCACCCAGCCTGTTTTATTTTGCTGTGTGCATAGTTAAATCTGTATGTGTAATCATAACCCTTTCATGTTCGGTATCAT
Source organism: Acrossocheilus fasciatus (assembly GCA_036784905.1). Classification (NCBI taxonomy): domain Eukaryota; kingdom Metazoa; phylum Chordata; class Actinopteri; order Cypriniformes; family Cyprinidae; genus Acrossocheilus; species Acrossocheilus fasciatus. Next base: position 35,830,665 of record CM071944.1, read on the forward strand.
TCTAAAGGTCTCTGTGTGATTGGTAAACTGGTCTCAATTGCACAGTAGTCACTTATATTATGAGAAAGATTGAAAACTTTTGTAGAATTGTGTTCTGCTGCTGAGGGCTGTGTCCTCCTTTAGGGGTCTGTGAGAATGTTTATCTATCTCCGACCAGATGCGACCCTGGAGCACGAGAACCTAAAAAAACAAAAGGTCTTTTATGTTTTTACAACTGATTTGAAACTTTGTTATCTGCGTATATAAGGGAAGTGACAAAACACTACTTTGGGATTCTATAGCCATAAACCCCCATGCAGTGTGTGAGAGTCTCTGGAGCTTTGCACCAGAACTCTCGCTGCTGTATGTCTCTATGCTGTCAGGTATGCATTTCGTTTTTATTCAAAATGTAATTGTGTTAAACACATTGTGCCCATAGAGCACACTGTATAGTCATTGTCTCCTGCGTGGAACACTTGGCTATTTTCCATATAGCTACAGTATCTTTCAATTCAATTCAGTTGAAGTTTATTTCTATAGCGCTTTTTACGATACAAATCATTGCAAAGCAGATTTACAGGAAGTTAAGTTTCTACAATATATTTATATATTGTAGAAACTTAATATTTAACTTATGGCAAAATTTGGTAATTCTGTATATTGTCTGAGGGTTGGCATCCTCTGAGGTCCTCTGAGGGGTTGGCATCATCTCTTCTCAGGTGTTTGGTCACCTCAGATCATTTAAGGGTTGGATCCAGACTGAAGCTTCTGGAATTCCTAGTTACCACAGGATGTTAAACCCGTGGCAAAAACAGAGAAACAAATAGAGACATAATTAGCATAGCTGCTGTTCCATCCAAGCAAAAATGATTTGTTCAACCCAAGCTAAAGAATAATAATGTGCATTTGAGCAGATATAACTGCAGTACAAGATTATATATGATGTATTATGTGAATGATTGGCTAAAGAGATGTGTCTTTAATCTAGATTTAAACAGAGAGAGTGTGTCTGAAACCTGAACATTATCAGGAAGGCTATTCCAGAGTTTGGGAGTCAAATGTGAAAAAGCTCTCCTTTAGTGGACTTTGCTATCCTAGGTACTACCAAAAGTCCAAAAGAGTTTTGTGACCTTAGGGAGCAGGTTGGATTATAGCATGGTAGAAGACTAGTTAGGTACGCAGGAGCTAAACCATTTAGTTATAATATTTTATAACTGATACGGAACTTAATAGGGAGCCAGTGCAGAGACCGTAAAATTGTAAAAAAAATATTTTATAGTTGAGTATCATCAGCATAACAATGGAAACTATTCCGTATTTTTTAATAGTATTACATAGGGGCAATATGCATACGGGAAATAGGACCTAGGACCAGTGTTAATTTTGTCGACAAAGACGAAAAATATTCCTCAACGAACCTTTTTTCTGTGACTAAGACGAGACGTTGACGAGCTAAAATTAATATCTGATGATAAAAACTATGACGAAATTTATGCCGCGTCTTCATTAACAAGACGAGACTGGGCTAAAATGTTATTTGAGGACTACCTTACATTCAAAATACATCCTATAGGCTAAGTTAACTGTATTGTCTTTCAAAATGTGCATCTCTGTCATTGGATTGCAATCAGATGAGGGGCGTTTATATCTAGTCTCAGTATGGCAGCCGCAGCGAACGGATAGGCTATCAAAACGCGAACTAGCGATCTGAAACAATAGACTCAGCACCCTGGGTTCGGGATAGGGTGACTGACCAGACGTCCCGTTTTTCCCGGGAGTCACAGTTCGTTATCGATTAACTTAAAGTTAGTGACGGCGGGACAGGCGGAATCGTGCTGATAGTGCTCTCTTTCGGGCACGCTCCGCTTCTTCAGTTCTCATACAGCGCGCGATCAGTGCTCAAATACACACACAGCAGTACAAATGTCTATCGTGTAGAGTCAGAGTATCTCACGTAAATACAGTCAGTTATGGCTTAAGTGAGCGTAAACAGGTGGGTGAAAACTGAATGTGTGTCAGTATTACATGCCTTCCGTCTTAAAGGGACAGAATTGATATCCGTGTCATAAATGTTAACCAACAAAATATGTTAAATAAATGTATAATTAAGTAAAGCTACTGTATCTGAAAAATGAGTTTAATTTGTATCTCTACCAAAAAATGAAAATTTATTCCAGTTTTTCCAAATTCAATCCTTGATTCAAATTTCTCATAAGCTTAATTGATTTGGTCTAAAGAGAGAAGAACTGATGCCTATTTTTGTTTGAATACTACATATAAAATAGCTACCAAAATAAATGTTATTAACGGCACTTTGACTAAAAGTAATGACTAAAAGTTTTAGTGCCTCGTTAAAAAATAAAAAAAATCTAAGATTACGAGATTAAAGTCAAGTCAAGTCAATTTTATTTATATAGCGCTTTTAACAATACAGATTGTGTCAAAGCACTTAACATTATCAAATTGGAGGACAGAGTGTCAGTAATGTATAATGATAAGATTAAATACTACATTTTCAGTTAAAGTCATAATATTTGGAGAATAAAGTCGAAATGTTTGGAGAATAAAGTCGAAATGTTTGGAGAATAAAGTCGAAATACTTCGAGAATAAAGTCGAAACGTTACGAGAATAAAGTCGAAATACTTCGAGAATAAAGTCGAAATGTTATGAGAATAAAGTCGAAATGTTTCAATAATTTAAATCGTAGAAATTAAAGTTATAATATTTTGAGAGTATAGCCTATATTGTGCATGCAAATGGCCCGCATTGAGAGCACCGGGAGAAGTAGCCAGGCCACCGGAATTGATTTGAATATTGTTGCGTCCAGAGGCGGACAAAGTACACAACTTCCTTACTTGAGTGAAAGTACAGATACCACTGGTCAAATGCTACTCCACTACAAGTGAAAGTTGTAAAGACAGATTTTCACTTAAGTAAAAGTACAAAAGTACATGTTTTTAAAAGTACTTAAGTATCAAAAGTAAAAAGTAAATGCATTGTTTTATTGTATTTTGCTTTTATTGTGTACTTACAATACCTTATGCCTCTAATGCAACCTACTGAATACACTGATTAGCTTGTATTATCTTTGGAATAAAGAGTTTTTATGTTACCAAACCTAGAAATGGAACAGCTGAATGAAGATAATCATCTTTATTTTTTTATTTAACACTCCTATAACTACATTGAACTCATTTTAATACTTGTTTAAAAGTTACAAAGTTATTTTTCAAAGAGATATTGAAGTTTATGATATGGTTCATTTTAGGCAAACAAAGCAAACATTGAAAAGAAAACAAACCTTTAGTCTCTTCAGAAAACAGGATCATACTCTCTCAGTATGGCCATGGGTTTGGAGGTTGCGCCAAAGAACCGTGTTTTTGAATTTTGAAATCAGAGAACTTCACAACACGTGGCTAGTGTTGGGTATTGTTTGAATTTTATCCATTCTGATTCTGATTCTGCTTATTGATTTCAGTTCTTATTGATTCCTAGTTTAGATTCCAAAGTTTTCATTTAGCCTACTTTTTGATCATTTGTTTGCAAAAAACAAAAAACAAACAAACAAGCAAAAATATATATATATACTGTATATCAGTGGGGATTTCTTTAAGACTGCAAGGGAAGCTCAGCTTCCCCTATAATGTCAAAAAATTAATGGTCAAATATGTACTATTATGTTAACATTTTATTGACTAAAAATGCGTTAGAACACGTTCATCTCGAAGACGAGTTCGTTCAGAATCAGCTACATATAGCAGGTCGGACTCGATTTCCTTCTCATATATTCCTGTACCGTCAGTGTATTTCTCTGTTGAAGCCGAGCGTCCATGGACTTCAATGGGGCTGCTTCGAACAGTTTTTTTCAGAGCTTCGAAACTAGACAGTCATTGGATAAATGCTGCAATTATGTCCCGCCCCCGGACGCTCAGCGTCTCTGGGAGTGAATGGAGGAGTGGGCTGGCCTGGACGCTGGGCTTCTGCGTGATGATTGGAGGGTCTGCATCTCCTTTTGATTGACAGCGATTTTGTACAATAAAAAGTCTCTGACGCTGAAGCTATTCGAGCTCAGTCCCATCGCGGCTTTGCACTTGGTTCTTATCAATCATTATATATTTGTTTTTATTTATTTATAATGTTATGTTTTAATATACATGCTGCTAACTCGGAAATTTCAAGATATGCGAGCAAAAAATGCTCCTGACACTTAGGCAATACGACACGAGAAAGAGTGCTGTTTTTGTTTCGTTTGTGCTCGAATCCAAATCCGCGTTGAATTGGGCGAATCACTGATTCACTGAGCCATTCATAAAAACAGTCATTTGATTCGCTCCTGAAGGATTCAGCCGTTTTGAAAGAATCATTTGAATGACTCAGTGATTCAATCACGAATGTCTGCCACCTGCTGGCCGTTTTTAAGTTTCCCGTCTAAAAGTAGGCATATATTACATTATTTTCCAACATATTTCTATATTCAGAATTTAGTATTTAAAACATTAATCTCATAACATTATTTATGCAATTATAAATACAGTCTAAATGAATAAATGCCACATTTAAATGTCACTTGATGCAGCTTCTGTGCAGTGCTAAGATGAGTTTTGTTTAGATCATTTCATGGATAACAATAAGCCAGTCATTCATTCACATTAATTAAGTATTCAGAGAATAATATTGTCTGTTTTCACTTACATCTATTTATTTATTAAATTTTGATTAATTTTGTAGAATTGAATTATAAATTAAGCTGTTATAGTATCATAAGACATTTTTATGGTATCATGACAACCCTATTATACACCACATTTCCTCCGTGGAGTTTAATATCTTTTTTTTTTTTAGATTGCTTGTTCATTCATTCATTCATACAGTAGGCTAGGCCAGCGTCACTGGAAAAGACGCCTAGTTGGTACGACAGGGTCACAGAGCATTTTCCTGAAAAGGAACGTAGGGCAGGATTTACGTATAAATAAATGGACAATTTTTATGATGTAGGCCGAAAATGAGCTTCCCCTCTGTGAAAGACCAGCAGCCGCCACTGCTGTATATATGTGTGTGTATGTATTTATGTGCAGTGTTTTGACAATAAAATAATGTTCAGATTTATATATTTCCCTGACCAGATTTTAGCAGCATATAGGCCTATATATATATATATATATATATATATATATATATATATATATATATATATATATATATATTAGTAAAGTGAGGGCAGCGATTTTTGAGATATATTAACCTACCATTTGTATTGCCATAGTTTAAATCAAACTATAGTTATTATAATGAAACTATGGTAAATTTGTGGTAACTGATGTTTTACTACAAATAGCATATGGTTACTATAGTGAGATAATAGTAAATTTGTGGATACTGTTATACTGTTACTGCAAATACCATAGTTATGGTTACTATAGTAAAAACATGGTTAATTTTCCAAAAGGCTTTAATGAGTTAACACATGCCTTTTTAGAGCGCTTTTAGCTGTGCAGTAGCGCGGACGTTTACATTAGTTTAGTTTAGTGGAGAAGATCCCGAGGTTGCCAGATTTGAGTAAAATAATAAGACAAATGGCCATTCAAAGCTAGGAGGGAAACTGCAGGCTTAGAAATACTGTAACACTTGGCAACACAGGAAGGTCCTGGCAGATCGCAGGCCCACTGGCGCCGCCAGGGGGTGGCCGGCCACCCCTGGCCGACTCCTGGCCACCCCACTGGCCAGTATAAATTTTAGTAAGCCGCTCTAGACCTTCGATCGCACACAGTAGCCAGCCCTCTCCCCGCCCCTCCGTCCATGCCGCTGTTGCGCGCTCAGACAGCAACAGCTCAGCTCGTGCCCGTCGGTCAACAATTTCAAAAGAAGTTAACTCTTTCAACGCCATTGACGAGATATCTCGTCAATTAAGAGACAACGCTTCCCCGCCATTGACGAGTTTTTACGGCAATCCGTGTTCTATGTGTATTACGGTAAGGAAAGCCCTAGCGCATGTCCTGAGTGAGTTACGGGACTTCCGGGTCTTTAGGGTGCGAATAGAAGGATGATCGCCATAAATGTAGGGTCAGAGAAAATGTAGATCATATATAGATCATAGCCTATGTAGAACATGCTTTGACCATTTTGAATCTGATCGGGATGAAGTAGTCAGTGAGAGAGATACATTTACAGACACAGAAACATCTGTAGTTATAACCGATCCGTCGATCTGAATAGGGGTGTGTGTGTGTGTGTGTGTGTGTGTGTGTGTGTGTGTGGGCTCTATCTATCTGTCTATCTATCTATCTATCTATCTATCTATCTATCTATCTATCTATCTATCTATCTATCTATCTATCTATCTGCATGTACAGTATATGTATGTATGTAGCCTGTGTGTGTGTGTATAATCATATGTATGTATATGTTTGTGTGTGTGTGTGTGTGTGGATGTACAGTATATGTATGCGTATGTATGTATGTATGTAGCCTGTGTGTGTGTGTGTGTGTGTGTGTGTGTGTGTGTGTGTGTGTGTGTCTGTTTGATCTGTTTATTGAATGCAATTTAAATTATTCATATAATTATTTACAGGTGAAAGAATATGACATCTGAATGTATTTTGCATGAAAATGCACTACTTTGATAAAAATGCATTTTTTTCAGTTTTTTGTCCAAAATGTTGTATTTTTGATGGTACCCACCCACCTGTATTCAAATGGTCATAAAACATGAACACATGAAGATAGAATAAAATAGTTTTTTTGTTTGTTTAAAAGCACGAGACTTGGTTCTTTATTTTGATATATAATATGTTCTTATATTCATAGCAGAAAATATTCTGAGGGCCGTCAAAGTTAGGTGAAAATCATCAAAAACGCTGGCGGTGGCTGGCAACTTTTTTAAAAAATGCTGGCGGTGAAAGAGTTAAGAAAGAAGACGAAGAAGACTGATAGTGTCTGATAGTGTTTTCTACAGGCCGGTTTACTACAACAGTAGAATAAAATTCAGAAATTATGGTTTATAGTTTTGGTGTGCCACCCCAAGATTTTAAGTGGCCCCATCTGGCCACCCCTATGAAAAATTTCTGGAGGCGCCACTGCGCAGGCCGGATTTTCACAGAAAAAAAAGAGAGTTCAGTGAATCTGAAAATGCACACACACTGTAAAAACTGCTACATAACGACTTTCTACTTGGGGACCTTGTACGATATTTGTCTTTCAAATGTAGTGAAGTTAAAGTCGCAAGTTTCCAGAAAAAAATAATACTCAAGTAAAGTACAGATACTAAAAAAAGTGTACTCAAGTACAATACTCAAGTAAATTTACTTTGTTACTGTCCACCTCTGGTTGCGTCCGAATGGCCGCATCATCTTTCTGGGATGTCAATTTTAAGGACTCGCGGAAACAGCTTAATATCAAGAACATGATATTTATTAACAGACTGAACAGGAACAATTGTTTATCTTAACATCAGCTCACACACTCAATCGACATTCCTTTGGGGGGCGCTGTAGCTCTCTTATTTAACCGTTTTTAATACACTACAATTATATGTGGGATTATTAGCAAAAATCATACCATGTGTTATACTCGCGGGGACAGTATGCTTGGAAATAATATTTCATGTCTTCCATTGCATTCATTATTTGTAGTGCGCCAGCCACCCATGCTTTGTGTTTTTAATATAAAACAAAGTCTCAGCTTTCAAAATCAGTTTTGTAATGAAACACAAATTATGTGTCTTACAATAATGTATCATTATTGTAAGACGGATCGCTGTATTTATATGAATAAATTCATTAAATTATTGTGAAAATTCCACCACCTGCTCCGAACTTCCATTCCTCACATAGCCTGTTTAATTCAACAGCAATAAAACGTTCTAAAGGTTGAAGTGGACTCAAATTTGTTAACATAAGTTATATTGTTGCCTTTTCTTTAAATGACTATTCACAAACTGTTTTATTCATGGTATACTGTAAATGAGGACATAATATTTAATGTGTTCCATTCATTATTTGTAGCGCGCCAGCCAACCAGTAATCACGACAATTTTGTGCTTTGTTGCTTTTACACACAGCTCAGCTTTCAAATTATGCCAGTTTTATAACGAAATACAAATTATAAATGTGTTTTGCTCGTTATTACAAGTATATAGCAAGATATAAATTGAAGGAACATCATAAGGCATAATAAAAGTTTAGCCTAATTTATAATGAAAATGTCTCGTCGTTCATTATTGTAATCGGAAAGATGACTGACTCACATGCCGCTTAACAAACACATTTTTGCAATATAGCCTACATATTGTTTGTATTTCGATATAAAACTGACAGATTTTGAAAACTGAGATTGGGAAAATCCCGGTGCTCCAAATCCGGGCCATTTGCATGTGCAAAAGGCTAGAATAGCTCAAAATATTATGACTATAATCTTTATTCTCAAAACATTTCGACTTTATTCTGGTAATATTTTGACTTTATTCTCGTAATGTTTCGACTTTATTCTCGTAGTTTCGACTTTATTCTTGAAATATTATCACTTTAATCTTGTAATCTTAGATTTTTTTTTTTTTTTAACGAGGCACTAAAACGCCGTCGTAGTGATGGGGCCTGAAACCTGACTGAAATTCTTCACAGATATTTATTTATTTATTTTGCAAGAAGGAGCACAATTGAGCAGACACAACTTTTTCTAAAATTTTAGATATAAACGGAAGATTTGAAATGGGTCTGTAATTTGCCAGTTCACTAGGATCTAGTTGTGGTTTCTTAATAAGAGGCTTAATAACTGCCAGCTTGAATGGTTTTGGGACGTGACCTAAATATAATTATGAGTTAATAATATTGAGAAGTGGTTCTTCTGCTACTGGTAACAACTCTTTCAGTAATTTAGTGGGCACAGGATCTAATTGTCACAAATCCTGTCCATGCACTTCCGTTCACTCCCCACCAGAGGTCACCCGCTCATCACATGCGCTGTGTCTCATTTAGAAGGCTGCGTCCTCCGGAGGTCTCATTCGAAGGGTGCATACGTCATCGAGGCTGTCTCATTTCAGAAAAGCAAGTAGGACACTCCGAATGCGACCTTCGAATGGGACCTTCTTTCACGGGAATTAGGAGGATGCATCAGGTGTATCCTTCACTGCTACGGATAACCCACAATTCTTTGCGTCGCCATAAACAACCGTCGTTAATTTGAAAAATGCCGGCGCCGGCAGATGTACACACAAGCGCAGGTGTGATGTTTTCAACTTAACTTAAATTACCTCCAGTAAATTCGGTTAAACTTTGTTCTTAATATCCTCCTCCTTTTTTTCTCTAACAGCTGTCTGTTGTACGAACGATGCAGCACCTCAAACATTGAGCAAAATAAAACTTTTTTTTTTTTAAATTACTTTCCAAATTTAGAAATATTTTTCCTTCATTTAAGTCGTGTGCGAGTGCAACGATGCTCTAAATGTGTTGGCAAATCAACGTGATACGTCCTGTTTTCTTTTCCGCCCGTCCTACGAAGGCCGTCTCGTTTAATTCTAGGTTGAGGACACTTCGTATATGTTACGCATCCTACAGAGGATGCAACCTCCAGAGGATTCGACCTCCGGAGGACGCAGCCTTCTAAATGAGACACAGCCATGGACTCTTGCACTGCACTACACTACCGTTACATTTCACCAGACTACAATTCCCATCATTCATTGCACTGACAACACGCGCACACAGCTCATGGCACTGATCACACACAGCTGTCACGGATTACACATTGCACTGATTACACAGCTGAAACCCATTAGACACGCTTTATAAGTCTTGGACTTTCTCTGCCTCATGGCCAAGTATTGTATGCATTATCGCTGCCCTACAGAGCCCCTGTTAGTTTCCCTAGTCTTGCCTGTTTCAGATTGTGTTTTCCCCTGCCTGGACTCTTGCTTACGTTTTAGATTACCTCCCTTGTTTAGCCCCTTTTGATACTGTTCGCTGTCGTATGACCCACGCCCGTTTTTGATAACTCTGTGCATTACCTTCATATACCTGTCTGCCATTGTTCGATCCTGCCTATCTGACCACATCTCTGATCTAATAAAGCTTGCACATGGATCCGCATGTCTCTCGTCTTGTCAGGCCCATAACACTAATAGACATGTTGTTGGTTTAGATGCAGGGATAAGTTTATTTAGCTCTTCCTGTCCTATAGTTGTAAAGCACTGCAGTTTTTTTGGGGGGGTGCGATGAATGAAGCTGAAGGACTAGACGCCGTAGAATCTACATTTGTTATTGTATTTCTGATGTTGTCTATTTTATCAGTGAAGAAATTCATAAAGTCATTACTATTAAACTGTGAGGGAATATTTAGATTGGGTGGCGTCTGGTTATTTGTTAGTCTAGCCGCTGTGCTAAATAAAAACCTTGGATTGTTTTGGTTATTTTCTATGAGTTTGCAGATATGCTCTGCCCTAGCAGCTTTTAAAGCCTGTTTATAGCTGGACATACTGTTTTTCCACCCAATTCTAAAAACTTCCAAGTTAGTTTTTCTCCATTTGCGCTCAAGTTTCAATCAACGTGAATTGTTAAAATCTCCGACAATTAGTGCTTTATCAACAAATAATCCAATGGACCCTTTTCACAAGACTGTGATGACGCGTTTAACGGTCATCAGCATCATAAATCCTTGAAAATTGTTCATATTTTTTTTTTTTTTTTTAAATGTATGTAAGTTTATAACACTATTCTTTGTATTGTATTACTTTGCATCAAATTACAAAAAAACTAGTTTATTCTAATGCGAGAGTGTTTCTAATGCAGCGTCTATGGGAGGGATGGTAAATTTGACATCGTTCTCTCTTCTGACTGCCGTTATCAGTCTCTCTCAGTTTTTCCCTTTTATTGAAAGTCATGAAAACACTATCGTGGAGTTTTTCTATTGCTATTTGAGCAAATGGGAGTGCAAAAAATATATTTGTGGTACTCTCCCATTCACCGCTCTTCAAGTTAACCCAACTATGACAACTTCTGCTGCTGAGAAACCCGGAAATGTGAAAAAAAATTGGACTCACGGAGGGGAGCGAAGCGGTTCCGGGTGGAGATCTTGAAGGCCGGAGGCAGCGGAGAGGAAGAGGTCATCGCCCGGGGCCTGGCTCACGTCTTCCACTGCTGGTGCACCCAGGGTCCGTTGTGTCCTGGCGCCGGAGTGAAGGACATCTGGGAAGATAGCATCCTGGGTGCGCGGGGCCTGTGCAGAGAAACACATGGAGTAGAGGTGGTGGGAGTGTTAGCAGTGTGCTGTATACTTATCCCAGACTTGTGAGTGTCAGCCCGGGATGTTTCCAATGCGGCTCTCCGCGCTCTCAGCTGGGCCTGCTTCTCCACAAGGTCGCAAATCTGCTTTTTTATGGTGTATAAAATTGATTTTAAGATAGAAAATAGACAATAAAGAATTAACTTGATGGAGCTTAAACTCAGGACATGCGGCAGAACAATTTCAACAATGATTTCTGAAGAATCATGATCATGAAGTATCTATGTACAGGAGCAGAGTTGCCACGCAGCTACAGTGTGATTCACAATTGCATTATTCTTTCTAAATTGGCTTCTAATCATGTCATTATGTAATTGGCACGATACAATTTTACATGACTAATATTAAATTGTTATATTTGATTTATTCTTATCTCCTCTGAAATCATGATTATTTCTAGTAGATTAAAATCGTAGTCTAGTGTTTCTGCAAATCTGCGTCCAGGATAGATGATACCGAAGTACCAATGAATGGACCATGGGGTAGATCTTTAGGGACCTTCGGACTTCTGACTGGTCACTGACTTAAGTTACAGTTTTTGTGATTATAGGAAAAAATACACTTTTTGTTATTTGCTTGCAGGGTGTGGCATACTTAAAGGTATTATAATCACCCTGTATCCTTTGAGTAAGTACAGAACTGGCGAGTTTGTGCCGTGAGTTCACTGTTGGAAAAGTGAATTGCGACACCGGGTCGCTAATGAACAAATAATTGAAAGTATGGGATTTCCAGAATAACCAAATATCTAAATTAATATAAAATTGGTATTTGTGATCAGTTTTTAATTAGAGATATTGCCCAAATTTAATGATCACTTGAAATTGGAGTCAGATTGAACACGGAGCTAAACCAAAATTGAAACTAAATCCTGATAAATTCAGAGGCACAAGTAAAAGACCGAACACGCATTAAACCTTCGACCAGGCCACTGGATTCCACTTTTTGGGCTGGCGGGTGGATTCTTGCACTTTTATCCAAAGTGATTTACAAATGAGTATTGTGCCAAGTCTGTAATCAGAGGTGTGACCAAGTCATTGCTTTGCAAGTCACAAGTAAGTCTCGAGTCAAGTCCCGAGTCAAGACGAGCAAGTCCAAGTTGAGTTGCAAGTCCCAAACAAGTCATAAGTGCTGTTTGCCCAAACAAATGTCTCTGTATTTATTACTACAGTGAATTTAAAACAATTAATAATGTAGTCTATATAGTAAGTATAATTATAAAGATATCATAATTAGTGGTGTTTCATTGAGTAATGAATCATTGTTTGTTAACAAATATAGGCTTAAGTGAATGAATAATTTCTTTTAAGTCCACTTTCATTTGTTAATGATTCATTTATGGCAGGCTACTTGGTCCTAAACTGATACGTTGATACGAGAATGTTAATTGGGCAAAGAGATAGACCTACATGAAATGAAGCAGAAAAGTAAATAACAATAGTTATAATAGATACAAATGTTAAATAAAAATAAGAAACCATCAGTGGATGGGTTTAAAAGACAGATTGAATGATGCGTTTTCTTCAAGAAATATTGATAATAATTCTTTAAATTTCATGTCACGGAGACAAGCGCAATAATGGTTATAATGATGGCGCTGCACATCTCTTTGTTATTCTTTATTCAAAATAAAATGTTAATATTTTAATAATTCTAGGGGTTGAGTTATATGTCAACCACAAATAGCCTAAACCAAACATGCCTGGCACCGAGAAATGAGGCAAGTAAAACTATTCACGGCAAAGCTGTAGTTATTCAGATACACAAATATAGCTTATGTAAGTAAATGTATTTTGGGCTTTAAACAAGATTATAAAGATCACAGTTGATGGCTTAGTTTAGGGGCTATTGTGCACTGTAGCCTAGTCTGTCGGATTTAGCCTACAACATGTGAATTCATCCATTTCTTCTGAAAGACAAGAAAGTGATTAGCTGGTAAATAGGGAGAATAGAGTGAACTTTATATGTAGGCTATACGCAAGTGTTTGACATGACAAAAAAAAATCTAATTATGTTTGAAAGGTTTAGCCTGTTATTAGGCTAGGCTACTGCTGTTTCAATATGCGGTTTATAGTGATTATGTGTATTTTAAATGTCTAAAACATTAAATATCCTAAACATTATGTGGATGAATAAACAAGCGCTCACTTAAGCACTCACTTAAGAGAGTCCCTCTCTGGCTCAGTACCAAAAGCTGTGCTAACCATACCAGTGTCTACACTGGACACCAGGGGCGTAGCCATCATTTCAAAAGTGGGGGGGATGGAATGTCTAGTGTTATACCTTTTTTTTTCTTTTTTTTTTTTATTAACCCTTGTCTAATTGACAGGTTTTATTTTTAATCATACATTTTTGCTTAATATGATTTATGATTATATTATTATATATGATTATAAAACAGAAGGAAAGAAAGAGAGAAAAAAGAAAGAGAAATAAGGAAATACAACAGCATGTCACTGGGACAGTACCCTTAAAAGGACATCTTTGTACCTTATTTACGCCAAAAAGTTTCATAGTTGTACATTAAGGTACATATTGGTACTCTAAGGTACTAATGTGCACATTTTTGAGTACAAGTTATAAAGATGTCCTTATAAGGGTACTATTGTAAAATTGTATTTTGTGTATGTTGTATGTACAGTACATGGCACACAGTAATGTATACTTGCACATTCACATACTACTTTATTCTATTCTGCAGTCCATGTTTCAGGAATGAAATAAAAGTAATTCAAAACAAACTATTGCAAAGAAACTATGTATTGAGCTCAACAGACAAACAAGTCAAGGTATGTAGACTCTATATCAATTAAACCAATGAGATGAAATAAACATTTAGTGCCATTTCTTTTAAGCTTTCTGGCTGGTTTATTTAAAAGTAGTAGCATTTTTACACAGTGTTAAAGCTTACATATATCTCAGTATATAAAGCTACTTAAAACTTCCAGAAGTGTTTCTGTGACGTTCCTTTCCCTCTATGAACTGCTGAGCAATCATCTCCCTATTTATTTTGTCACTGTGGATGTGACACACAGCAACACTGTTTAGACGGGACTGTGCCATTGTGCTTCAGAGCTAGGTTTTTAATATTTGGAGACTGCTGAAGCTTCTTTCAGCCTCTGCTGAAGAAACAGGGAAAACAAGGAGCAACCTCACAAGTGTTTCCACTTGGTCAAAGAGTTGGCGGACTTCTGGCAACATATTCTGAAGAATGCTTGCAGCCTCAGTAGTTGACTTATAATTATACTTGGACTTAAACATTGCTAACTCCCTCAGTGAAGCCATGTGCAATTCTGGATACTGTTCCAATAGACCACCATCAGACTCTCCTGTCAATAGTACCTTTTCAAGAGCACTGATCGTAAGCAGACCCTCTTGCTCAAATCTTTCTTGAAACTGCACATTAACAACATCAAGGACCTTGAAAAATTCTGTCCTGATGTATTCTGCAGAAGTAGTAGGTACATGTGCTGAACCCTGACCAGACAGGCGTTTCGGAGAGTTTCGAACACGGGGCATTTCAACTGGAGACAGATTTAGGGAGTTACACATTTGTGTTGCTTTGTCATAGACACTTTGGAATGTATCCTCTGTTCTCTTTTTTGCACTTGTGTCCTTCACACAGTTGACTGCAGCTAGTATTCCATCTACTGTCTGACTGCGGCTCTGAAGAGAAGCATTGAGACACTCAAGCTCTTCTCTGATTTCTAAGGCAAGTAAAGGCCAAGCAAAACATTGCCTTTTTGAAATCTATCAAACAAACCATTTGCCCTGCAAGCTGACTCTGAATGACCATGTGCCATTTCCTCCAGAGCAAGTAACATTAGCTGATACTGTTTTAGCACAGTACAGAATGGCAGAGGTGCGCACTGTCCACTGTCCACCTTGTACACACAAGGCTTTTCGCTTCCGGCTTTGCTACTGTTCGGATGTTCTTGCTTACAGCTCTGCGCTTTGCTCCCTGTTTATGTACTTGTCTCAGATTTTTTATAAAACTTTAACTTCAGCAGATCAGCACAGTGCTCAAACAAAACAGTTTTGGCACAAACACCAAACTAAAGACTTTTTGGGACTGGAATACTCTTTGCCTCCCACTGCCAGCAGCTTACATTCCAGAGAAGGGAAAACATAGCTGCCAACATTCTAACAGACGGGAAAGAAAATGCCCCTTGTGGAATCTACTTGCTGCATGAACTGCCACAGACTTCTACAAAGGATTGTGGTTCTTGACAATGTTACTTGCTGGACATCCAAAACAGGTGGAACACTCAGCAGATCGTCATCACGGACCCCCTCAGCAAACAGCCGGTGAGTACTGTGAATCTAGTGAATCTCAACAGTTTATACCAAGTGTAGAGGAACAAGCCGAAACTGATCGACAGATTAATCGATAGCAAAAACAGGGAGCAAAACCCAAAGGCACTCGAGACATCAGATTGTCACGAGTATCTTGTATTGCTGCTGTAGCATCCTCTACCCCAGATGCGGCTATGACAAAGCTTGCAAACACTGGTATTCTACCACCCCCTATACAGCATGAGAACAGATTTGAAGTATAGATGAATGTAGGTGAGGAATCCCCAAACGTGATTGAACATAGATCTTATCAGCCAGCAAGTAACATTGCTACTAACAGGCACTTGAGGTCGAGCAGACAGCGGCACTCAGCGCAGAGCGCAGCCGAGCCCAGGACTCTGATAGTGGGTGACTCCATTATCAAAAACATCAGTAACAGGGCTACAACTACATGCTGCTTTCCTCAAGCACAACAGTCTTTGATGTGAACAAGGAACTTCGGAACATTCTGATGAAGCACAAGACTGCAAATCGAATCATCATCCATGTGGGGAAGAATGATATTCGGAAAGAGCAGTCAGAACTCCTTAAGGATTTCAGTGAATTCTTTGAAACACTTCAAAGACTTGAAGTTCAGTCATTCATCAGTGGACCACTCCTAGCAAGGGGAACTAACGCTTAGGCTGAATACATGGCTACAAAGAACCTGCAGTATAAAAGGAGTCAACTTCATCGACAACTTCAATCTTTTCTGGGGCCATAGACAACTGTTTAAACTGGATGGCCTCCACACAAACAATCTTGGTGCAAGAGTGCTAAAGGACAATATCTATTTCTCCCTCTGTCATCCTTCAGTGGTGTGTGCCAATCCATTTAACCTGAATGGCACACACACACCTGGACAGAATATGAGTGACCACATGACTTCATATCAGCTTCCGAGTCATCATGTGGTTAACACATCCCACAAGGACATCGATAACGCCACGCAGCCACAACAAGCACTGCTTTTGGAAACTGTCCCGGCTGAGCCCTGCCCACAGACCTCATCACAGACAGACTGTTACGTACTACAACAGCTCCAAGACTCCCAAGGACAACTTTCTGGAAAACAGCCAGGGAAGCCAGGACAACATATCACAGCCACCGGAAACACTAGAGCCAGAGCCCGCTCACCAGACACACTATCCCTCTCTCCAGCATCTCAACTTCTAAGCTTCTCACGGAAAATGGAGGAACTGGTGTATGCTGGGACCAAACTCTCCCACTCCTTCGCTGCAAGCCCCCAGATATCAATTGACCTATTGGTAAGCCCCGCCCCCCTTAGTTACTGTTGCTCCCTCGGACAAACAAACGGAGTTGCTCACTGTCTTTCAATGACAGCTACAGTGTGAAAACCTTGTCCCACGATGTTTTTGCACAATTTTGGACACAGAAGGCCACCAAATGAGAATTAAATATTCCATGGAGGGATTTATAAACTATTTAAAAATAAATACGGTGGGTAACTCGAAGCGAGGGTTTATAGATCACAATGTAAGCGGGAGAAGTCTCATATTACGGTCGGTCATCACGATCGTGGATGACAACATGCAGGATCAACACTGTTCATTTATCAGGGTACGATTAAATTAGGGTACGATTAAATTAATGTACATTTAACCAGTTTAATATGGAGAGGCACTGAAATGTAGACCTACGTTTGTGTGTTTTTGACCTAAGCTACACTGTACAAGACACGAGAACAGTCCGCTATTTAGGTTTGTATGTTAGCATCACTAACTTTACCATTAGCTAGTTTTAGCCAGAGATACCTTGCTAAAGCACAAGATAACATTAACGTACTGTTTGAGCAGATGAAAACTGTAACTTAATGAGTGTATGACAACCAGAAAACGAACGTTTTTGTCTTAATTTGTATTGGGGTGAATACTTGGGAACATTTTGCTGTTTTGTTTGGATTCAGGAAATGTAATAAAATAAATTCCATTGCCCATCCTCTCATGATATCTCGAATCAGTATTACAAGTGCCCCAGGCACATCGTTTTACCATTTTTGTGGCACAATCACCACAAAACCAACGAGAACTCGCGGTCTTCCAATGCTTTTCTATGGAGCTGAAACCTAAAGATGTCCGAGTTCAGGTCCCCATGCAACTGATACTCGACTGCTATTGGCTCATCAACGTTCTAGGGGAGGGGCTTACCTATAGGTCAATTAAAAAACAGCGGGCCCCACAACCACCAAAGACTGCAGGCCCAGTTCTCCCTCCTCCTCCTGTGAGAGCACTCCGACTGCTCCCACAACGCCAGGGCCCAAACCCTCCTCCATCAGCTGTAGGTGAACCAAAAACAACTGATAGCTACACTCAGTGATGTGTGTCGGGTCCCCGCTATGTTAGCAGCAACTTACACAAATGTTTACAGAACAAACGGTAAGCCAGTGTGCCTGTAGCTTTCTCTGTTTTATCACGTGATAGAAAGTCTAAGGCCTTTTCAAGCCGTACGGCTGATCCATATAATCTATGGCCTATAATGCATCAATTGAAGATTGCTGTAGAGTAGGGTTGTTCCGATTCCGATACTAGTATCGGAAATCCCACCGATACCACAAAAAATTCTGGCATCGGTATCGGCGAGTACTTGAGCCCATGTACCGATCCGATACCATTTTTAAACAAGACCTATAGTTATGCGCGCTAGCTTTGCTTAACGCTGCAAATCGGAAATCAATTCTTCTTCGCTGCTCAGAATGCAAACACAGGAAGTTGTGCTGTGTTGCCACACAAGCAACCACTATTTAGAGCAGCGAAGAAGAAATACAAACGTGCTGTCACATTGCCAGTAAGTTAAATCACTCGCATATGCGACTAAATCTTCACCCTGCGCGACTAAATGATGTCTAATATAAGCCACTGTCTAATAAATGATCAGATTTTACTGGGAGGCTATGTATAAGTTTAGCACAGATATATTGTCACTCGCTGAACACTCGGAGCGCTTCAGAGTTTCGCTCTCCGTCAAGCGATCTATTTTTCAGATCATCTAATGAATGCGCAGCGCACCTGTATTTGACGTACTGTAAGCTCTAGTGTGAAGCGCACGACTCGCCGTCGCTTTGCTTTTTTCCTCACACGCAGAGAGAGAGAGAGAGAGAGAGAGAGAGAGAGAGAGAGAGGGAGAGGGAGCAAAAGAGTCTTACGTGTAGCGCGTCAATTCTGCATGGTATGTAAAGGTTATTCTTTGTTGTATTTTCCTGTCAAAATAACGGAGTTCCTTTGGAATTCTTCAGCTTTTAAGAACTGCCGGGTTCTCCGGTAGTGGGCGGAGCTAATGCGCAAACGACAATCTCATTGGCCGGCGCTCACCTATTATAGTCCCTTTTTTGATTTCAGCAAATAAGTTCGAGCCAATGCAGACAACCTGATTAATACTCATGAATCCAGCAGCTCCTTAATCCTTAGTGCGTTTTATATTGTTCTTAGCAGAATTCATAGTATGATTATTATCTTATCAGTATTATTGATAGTTTTTCCCCATTTTTACAGAAACACTGAATGACCAAAAAAGCACCACCACCGGTCCTAAATTCAGTTAAAATTACTTGCCACACTATCTATCTATCTATCTATCTATCTATCTATCTATCTATCTATCTATCTATCTATCTATCTATCTATCTATCTATCTATCTATCTATCTATCTATCTATCGTGAAGCACACCATAAAATAATTGTATCAATTCATACAGGTCTAGTAGTACATACAGCTGTATAACCAGATACACACCCGGGTATCGGATCAGTACTCGGTATCGGCCAATACCCTGAGCCTAGGTATCGGAATCGGTATCGGGAAGGGAAAAAGGGTATCGGAACATCTCTACTGTAGAGACAAAATGTAATTCCATCAAGTTAGCGTTTTTTAAACATTCGCTCACTAAAAAATAAATAATTTCTGATCAATGACTTAATAATCACAAACAACCTGAATTTTATGTTTCTAAATTAAACATGGCTAGAAGACAGCTGCAGTGCTCATTGAAACAGCCCTTCCTAACTTTAATTTTACAAGTGTCTGCAGGACTGTTAGGAGAGGTGGAGGTGTAGCTGCTCTATTTAAAGATGTTTATTAATGCAAGCAAGTGTCATTTGGTCAGTATTTGTCATTTGAATACCTAGGTACTGTGCTGAAAGTTGATCCACGCATTCTGTTTATCATTATTTACAGGCATCCAAAATACTCTCCTGACTTTGTTGAAGAATTCACAGAACTGTTATCAATGATTTCCTCAGAGTATGACTGTTTTGCTATTGCAGAGGATTTTAATATTCACATAGATAATGCAGAAAGCAAAACTACAAAAGAAATTATAACTGTTTTAAACACTTTTGACCTGATTCAGCATGTGCATGGACCCACACACAATCGTGGACACACACTATATTTACTCATCAGTAAAGGTCTAAAGACTTCATCCATTGTTATTAAGGATGTAGCACTATCTGATCACTTCTGTATTTTCTTTGATGTATTGATCTCTGTTACCACTGAATCTAGATCTGTCTCTGTCAGAAGGAGATGCATTAACGAGAACACTAGTGCGCTATTTATGAAGGTTATATCTTCAATACCAAGCATTTCTGCAGACTCTGTTGATCTTCTCCTGGATTCATTTAACTCAAGAGTTAAGAATGTTATTGATGATATTGCTCCGGTAAAGGTCATCATAAAAAATCATCTTGGAGAAAATCAACAGCAGTTCAGAGTATGAAAAGACAATGCAGAAAAGCTGAATGGATGTGGCGGAAGACGAAACTATACGAAATTATAGCATCTATAAAGACAGCCTTCATGCTTTCAATGTGGAACTAGCCACAGCTAGACAGACCTTCTTCTCAAACCTTATGAACAGCAACTTAAACAACACTCGCACTCTTTGCTACGGTTGAGAGATTGATACCCCCCCCCCCCCCCCCCCCAACAGCAAATGCTATGAGTTTGCTTCCTTTTCTGAGAAGATCAATAATATCAGAAAGGAGATTGGCACATCTTCTAGTCATGCAGAGGTCACACAGATTCGACCGCAATTTCAAAAAGAAGTGACTATGTCTGTTTTTGAAGCAATTGATAGCAAAATTTTGGAAGAAATAGTACATCACCTTAAATCATCAACCTGCTATCTTGACACACTTCCCACATCTTTTTTCAAAAGTGTGCTTAACTGTTTAGAAGCAGATCTCTTAGAAGTGGTGAACACCTCACTTCTTTCTGGGACGTTTCCAAACTCCCTGAAAACTGCAATCATTAAGCCCCTTCTGAAAGAGCGCAATCTTGATAACACCATGTTGAGCAACTATAGACCAATATCAAATCTTCCTTTCATAGGTAAGATTATTGAAAAGGTAGTTTTTAATCAGCTCAACAACTACTTAAACTCAAATGGTTACCTGGACAATTTTCAATCTGGTTTCTACGGAGCCCCGCACATGACATGCAAGAAAAAAATAATAAATTGTGCGCACAATTTACTAAAACGTGCACACGATTACTATTTTGTTCCCTCGATTTGCTAAATCGTGTGCACGATTTACTAATTCGTTCCCTCAATTTATAAATAGTGTGCATGATTTAGCAAATCGAGGGAACTAATTAGTAAATCTTGTGCACGATTTATAAATCGAGGGAACGAAATCATAAATTGTGCACACGATTTAGCCTACTATTTATTTTTTTTTTTTCTGCATGTCATTTGTGGGGCTCCGTAGGTTTCCGAGTGCATCACAGCACAGGGACAGCACTCATTAAGATAAATTATATTCGCTTTAATTCTGATTCTGGCAAAATATCAGTACTACTATATCTTAGTGCTGCGTTTGACACTGTCGATCATAACATACTTCTAGAGAGACTGGAACACTGGGTCAGACCTTCTGGGATGGTACTTGAATGGTTCAGGTCATACTTAGAAGGGAGAGGTTATTATGTGAGTATAGGAGAGCATAAGTCTAAGTGTGTGCCACTGTCACTCAAAAGACATGTTTTACCATTCTATGTATTACAATGATTTAATGTATTATAGCGTTTTAATTGGTTTACATGTTTTTAGTCCATTTTATTCTTCTTAACATTTTAAGTGTGTGTATGTCTTTAAGAACTGTATGGTTGGCCTGTCATGTGACTAGTCACATGAGAGGAAGCAGGAAACTACAACTGAATAAAAGAGCAGCATGACAAACAAATAGGGTGACAGTCACCAAACTGGATTGAGGTGTTATCGCTTTCAGAGCTCACCTTTCCAGACACCATCTACACACTTTGGATTACACTTTCTGTGGATTGTATATACACGGGTGGACACTCACATTGGACTTATCAAGACTCCAGGATTCTTGGACTGTTTTATGGTATGGACAAACAAACTGTATTCTTTTAACAGACTGAGTTTACCTGGTTTTATCGTGTTGTTTTAAAGTCTTTTATGTGAACATTGTAAATGCACCTATCCTATTTAAACCAATCTCCTTTTATGTCTCATTCTTTTAACCACTAGTCATCTCTCACAGTTAAATCTGACCCCCATTTTACTCTTGTAACTTGGCTGATAAGGCTGAGCGTTACAAGTGGACGTCCATGACATGTGGAGTCCCACAAGGCTCAATTCTTGCACCGCTCTTGTTTAGCCTGTATATGCTCCCACTAAGTCAAATAATGAGAACCAAATTGCCTATCACAGCTATGCTGATGATACCCAGTTTTACCTAGCCTTATCTCCAAATGACTACAGCCCCATTGACTCCCTCTGCCAATGCATTGATGAAATTAACAGTTGGATGTGCCAGAACTTTCTTCAGTTAAACAAGGAGAAAAGAGATCAGGGGCCAGTTGCATAAACTTAGCCACCATGTTAAGACTGTGTCTAAAGATGTAGTTTGATCAACGGGGTAATCAGTCTTACTTTTTAAATACAAATAAGACCAATCTACCCTTTCATAACTGATTTAAAAAAGTTATGGCTAGTCTTTAAGAAAAAGAATTAGATGACTAACTTTTTAAGACTAGTCTAAACGGTTTATGCAACTGGCCCCAGATATGCTAAAACATTAGCCACATTTAAATCCAGACTCAAAGCTCATCTGTTTAGCTGTGCATTTGTTGAATGAGTACTGTGCTATGTCCAAACTAATTGCACTGTATTTTATGTATAACCATTTTCTATTCTTAACTGTTTTAAATAAATTTTTATTTTTACTTTTTTTTTTTTTTTTAATGACTATTTCACTTCATTTTATGTAAAGCACTTTGAATTACCACTGTGTATGAAATGTGCTATATAAATAAACTTGCCTTGCCCTGCCCTGCCTTGCCTTGTAGCATACAAAGGTCTCATGCCTGTAATAGACCCACTCTCTAACTTTGAAATATCCTGGAAAATTTACTTCATTTTCACAGACTGGTGAAACAACACTCCCACTTCATGAACCCACTGCAAAGAGTCACGCATAACAGGAGGTGCTGTGCAAGCATGCTGTGTAATTAAATTCAGTGCGGACCACAGTGGACATATAATGCAAATGGCTGACTCTTTAATGATGCCCTGTGCCCCTGAATATTTTCCTGCCATATTCACAGCACCATCATAAGCCTGCCCTCTCAGCCCAGTGATGGATAAGTTAAGACGGAGCAGTAAATCCTTCAGAACCTTTGCCAGGACTATTAAATCATGATCAACATATCTCAGGCAGACTGATTACTGTTCCTTTCCTGATAAATCTTGGGTACTATCCACGATGACACAAAACTGCAAGTTCGGAAAGTGAATTGATTTTTTTTTTTTTCTGCAATTCCACAAATTATAGAATTACTGAATAAATTGAGGATTTCATTCTGAATTTGAGGGCAAGTATAATCTGTTTTGAGGGACAACCATTTGCTCAGGCTAGGGTCATCTTCTGACTTGTATTTTATAAGCTGATTTAAGTTTCCCTCATAATCATCATGGCCTCTAAAAGGTAAATCTTGTCTTGCCAGAAACTGCACAGCGCTGATTATCTTTAATAGGCATTTCCCTGCCTCCTCTTGCTGGGATGCCAGTACATTGGACAGCCGAACATATATTGATCTGGATTCATAGATGTGTGTTGTTATGGCTGTCTTGTGACATTCTGATCCATCATGTAATGTAAACCTCTCTCTGGCCTTCTTCCAGTTCTTAAAGCCAGAGATGATAAATGTGGTTTCTGCATTTTGGGCAAGTTCTGATGTTTTGTTTTGTGATGGAAATTACCACTGATTACAGAACCGGCTTTACTGAAAAGATGTGCATTAAATATCGCATGCGACTATATCGTACATCCCGATATTTTTGCATATATTGTTGATGAACTCAAAAGCCTGTTCGTGTAAATGATAGTCTAAGATAAGATAGAAACACTAACATAACCCCCAGCCCCTTAAAATCAACACAAAAAAACCCTATAGGATTTAACTCAATTCGAGCACTGTTTTAGACCGTATGCTCAGTTTTGGACAAGGGATGGTCAGTGCAAATATGCTGAGGGTACAGAGGATGGTGAATTTAATTTTTACTGTACTGTAATCATAGCCGCGGGACAACGGTCTCACAGAATTCTGTGTAATGACCACAGACCCTTAACTCCGAATCTGCAGTGGCATCACGGAATCACTGAAAATTCCGTGATGGGCTCACAGAAGTGATGCCAATGTAAGTGTCACCAACACATTCTCACTCCCAACTCATCACATATTGAAGCTTGGTCAGGACTTTTTTGGCATCGCTTTTTGACATTCAAGGTACCCCTTTTGTATAATTTTTTGACTTGCAGGGACCCAAAACATCCTCAGATCCCAGAGGGTTAAAGCAACGGAGGACCCTGCAAGTAAAAAAATTACACAAATTACATTCAAGGTACCCCTTTTGTGTAATTTTTTTGACTTGCAGGGTCCTCCTTTGCTTTAACCCTCTGGGATCTGAGGATGTTTTGGGTCCCTGGAGAAGTTTTGACATGTCCTGACATTTGTGCTTTTTTCAGTTGCTTATAAACATTTTAATGGCTAAAGTCTAAAAACACTGTATTCAGCACAAATTGGGCTACAATAATATGTGAGCAGCATGTACATACGTGATTGTGTTTGGGAGAAAACGACGTTTATGCGTGGTTAGAAAAAAAACCTAAAATTTTAAAGCAACTGAAATAAGGCCATAAAACACATACAGAACATTTGTTCACAAGACTTTTGAGAACTGGATCTTGTAGCCTAGAATTTTTGCTTCAAAATGATCTGTTATGGTCAGTTTTTGCAATAAATACCTGTGACCTACACTTCTTAGACTATGGGCACTTTTATGTTCTTTGGTCATATTTTTAAAAATACATATCATTTTGGACAAATTCCTCTTTCTTCGTCAAACTAACAATAAAACCACCTTTAAAAATTTTACTACTTTTCTATTATGTTTTTTTTCATACTTTTCAATCTCCTTATAGGTGTCAAAATCAATGTTTTCTCCTTGTCGCACACCCAGACTTTTAAACTTCAACAATGAAAAGTTTAAAAATATGACTTATCTGGCAACTATTAATGTACCTGAATTAAGCACTAGTAAAATAATTAAAATACATTATAGTATTTAATGTGAAACCACTATCAATATTACTTTTTATACAAAATATAGCTGTCGCACGGTATTGGTGTCCTTTCCACCACAACACTGTAATATCCCTTTAAAAAGTTTGTGTGAAAGATTGTTTAGGTGATTTCTATGGAAATGTTCAGTGACATCAGAGCACATGTTGGACATGGAGGAAATTTAAATTTTCATCAACAACAAATGGAAGAAAAATCAAGGTAAATATTGCTTGATCAGTTAATATATTTATTCTTTGTCATTTCCAAGCATACTGTACCTTCAAGGGTGTTTATAAAAAGCTCATTTTAAGTTAAATAAGAGTATTTTGCATACATGAAATGCTAAGTATTAATTCAAAGCTAATCAGTGAAGCTATCTTCCATTTTTTTTCACAGAAAACTACAGAAATGTCATTTCCACCACACTGCCTCTGTGGTGGAAATTACATTTATGGTTAAGTACAATGACTTTGTGAATTGAGTGTGTTTAATGACTTTGTGAATTGAGTGTGATGAGTTTAAGACTTTTTCTAATAAATATCTCTGCTGTTTCTCAACATTCACGTTAATTCATTGTCATTTCCGCAACACCCTGTCATTTCCATCACACATTTTTTAAAAATATTGAAAAAGTTCTCATCAAACATTAAAAATGTATCCACAATTTATGAGATAATGCTCTACTTAATATAAAAATTCAAGTTATTTATTTTCTAATAAGCTCTTACCCAAAGCAATATTAAACTTCAGAGTGTGACAGGTGTACAGTTCGGCATTTGGTCCTTAGGCCAGTTAATTTATCTCATTGTACAATAATTATACATTTGTCATTGTGGAAAAACTGGTAAAACTAGTTAAAAAAAAAATATCTTAGACAATTCTTGAGTGGCATAAGTTATTCTATTTTTAAAAAACAGCTGTATATTGGGATGTGGTGGAAATTACATTTGTTCATTGCAGGTCGGAAAAATGTGAAATATTAAGAATTTCTCTTGTAATCTAAGTTTGTCCTCTTACAGACCTTAAAACTAGACAAATTATTTAAACTTATGAAACTGTCTTACACGGCTTTTGAACAAGTTTTTTTTTTTTTTTATTCAACTTCACAAGGCTAAAAGTGCCCCTAGTTGAAGAAATGCCCACTTATATTTGCCTGTGTGTGTTTTATATTGTTCAGAAGTGGGTAGGTTTAGGGTAGGGGTGGATTAGGTGCTCCAGTGAAAGTATAAATTTATATACAAATATAACTGCTTCGTCAATTGAGGTAGCGCTAGTGTTGAACCAGTGGATCCATGCATGGACCACGGCTGATGCCTGTCACTGACTTACATTGGTATCACTTTTTTTTGGCCCCTGATGCCACCACAGATTTGGGGTTAAGGGTCCGTGGTCATTACACGGAATTCTGTGAGACCAGGTTACTGCGGGAACATCGCGTTTTTCCAGGATTTATGAGTGTACAGCCTAGACCAGGGGTAGGCAACATCGGTCCTGCAGTGCAGATGTCCTGCAGAGTTTAGCTCCAACCCTGAAAAAAACCTCACCTGCCTGTAGCCCTAGTAATTCTGAAGACCTTGATTTAGCTTGTTCAGGTGTGTCTGATTAGGGTTGGAGCTAAACTCTACAGGACAGCAGCACTCCAGGACGGCATTGCCTAGACGTTTAAGTAAAATGTTGATAAATAACTAGATAAATAAATAACTCTTCAGTATTGTGCCGGTAGTTTGTGTTACACGGTGTTCGGTCATCCAACGATTGCATTATACACACATATATATATTAATAATCGTTTGATAACACTTATATGTGTGTGTATATATATATATATATAATTAGTGCCGTCAAACGATTAATCGCATCCAAAATAAAAGTTTTTGTTTACATAATGTGTGTGCGTGTACTGTGCACATTTATTATGTGTATATATAAATACACACACACACATGCATATATATATATATATATTTTTTTTTTTTTTTTTTAGGCCTCAGTGAGTTTGTCTTTTTGTGTGTGTGTGTGTTTTCATTAAAGTAATAATGGACCACAAACTGAGCGTTTGTTTTAATGTGGAAAAAGTTTTTAACGTGGATATTTAATGTAACCAGTCTTAGTCGTTTTGTTAAAAAAAGTTTAAATTTCAATGAATAATGAACAAAAAACTAAGGGTTGTCAGTAAGGGGAAAATTCGACTTTCATTTATTTGTGTTACAACGCGGGTATAGGTTATCGTTTTGTTAATAATGAATAATGTTAATAATACTTTGGTTAAAAGGCTGGGGGCAGATGTAAAGATCAAACATTAAAGATAAAAATAAGAGCTCTGCTCATGACTGCCCACATGGGGAAAATTAATTTTGAAGTCGTTATACATTTTCTTCCCATGAACCAAAAAACGAAATTCGAGCTAAAATCTTTTTTTTTTTTTTTTTTTTTTCTTCTTTTTTTTTGAACTAACGAAAAAACTAATAAAGGCACCATTTTCTCGTTTCTGCTTTTCATTTCAAATTGAAAAGACAAGCTATCAAAACGTACACGGACCATAGAGGCAGGTAATTCACAAAATGTCTTGTTCAGACATAACAAATAAAGCAACTGAAAAAAAGGGCCTGTAATTCAGATTTTTTTTTAGTAGATTGAATGGTCTTTCGCAACTTGTGAGTATAAGAACAATAAGAAAGAAATGTTTTAGTAGCATATCTTCGTAGCAAAAGTAGCAATAGAGTAGGTGAATTCATTTATGTGAATGAGTTCAAAATGTCTTTCTAAATATGAAGAAATGTTTCAGAAATGTGACTGTGATTCCTGCATCATCAATTTTCATCAGCGAGCTGGCAAAAAAAGAGCATGTATACAAATCTGAAGACACTGAATGTCATGAAAAGACTGAAATGTGCCAAGATAACAGTAGCTGATTCGAGACCAGACCTGCTCATAAGTATGAGGTTTTATTTATTTATTTATTTATTTATTTATACTTTCATGTCCATGGCTTATGATTGTAGATGTGGATGTTTGCATCCTTGTGTAAGAAGTCACGTAATTCTCTTTAGAGAGGTGTGCTGAATATGCCACATTGTATTCTGTTATTTATAGGGAGATATGGGTACGTCAGGATTAGATGGAATCCCTGGTGTTAAGGTTTTTGGTACATGTTTGTAGTACATGTGCGTGATTTCATTAGATCACAAGATCAGTTCCATAACTTGCAGAAAATTATTCATCCTCATTACAAGTTCCATTGAGACTAATATTAAAAAGAGTCTCACATTAAAAAATAATAATAATAAAATAGAAATAGACATGTGGCAGGGTAGTTGGATTCTCCCTGTATAGAATGTTGTTAGCCTATCAGCAGGCATGGGTGGGTTTATAAAGGGCTGATTGTTGTCAATCGGATGTGTCACTCTCAGGTGCCCCCGCCCCTGTTCTAGCACGGCGCTTGCTGTTGGGTGCTCGTTAGCGGTGTGGCTAATTTAGTCACGGTTCGCTTTGGCTTGATTTCGTGCATCTATTGGAAGGCTGTACGAGATGGTCAACTGGTTAATGTTGCGACATGTGTTTGGTCGAACTGCCTACTCTGCATCCTGTTGTTTGGATGGTGGTAGTATCCAGTGTACTCCCGCTGCGGTCAGTCCCTTGTGTCTACGCTGTTTTGTATCGGTGCTGGCTCTGCTTTGGTGTGGCAGTTGGCTGCAGTTTCCAGTTCGTCTGATTCTGTTAACTTCTATACTCTTCAGCACTCACACCGGCTTCGTTAATCTGACGTGACTGACTGCTGCAGTGTCCGTAATGTGTTGGAGGGTTCCTGCTACAGTGCGTTTGTTTAATTGAACACCAGTACCCAGAAATACGCTGCTGTCTTGTTCCTTGTTGATTTGTTTATTTTGTATTAGTTTATTTTTGTGTGTTCTTTCTGTTGGATGGTTCATCTTGGATTTATACATCTGTTTATATGAGGCCCCATCGGCCTCTGTATGGTATAGGCCTAATGCCTGATGACCTCATTCATTTTATTATTTGATTGTTCTTTTCTTTTGATCTGTGTATTTTATTGTGTTTGGTTGGTTTTGGTTTTTGACTACAGGTGCTGTGTGTCCAACAAAACCGAGGGAGGCAGATTTTCCGCACTTCCGTGGTGGTGGTGCTGTCTTTTCACCGTGTGCAGTGTTGTGCTGTGTCAATCACCAACAGTAATTTCACAGGGTATTGTGTGTGTGTGTGTGTGTGTGTGTGTGTGTGCGTGTGTGCACACTGATAGTGTGGTAATTGAAATTTATGCTTCTTTAGAAGTTGATACCAGTTGGCCACAGCCCTGTATATTCTTTGTGGTGTTTGTGTATTGGAGTAAGTGGTATCATTCTGAGTTGTTGTTGCTCATGTGACTTTCTTAACCAAATTTAATAGATTCAATAAAACAATTTCTACTTTTGTACCCACGTCTCTTGCTCGCTCATTTGGTAGACTTGAACCTGTTTCCTTGTAGCACCTGAGGGTAATATTTCCCTGGGTGCAAGTCCCAGGGTGGCGTAGTCATCTCTCTAGTGTTTCTGTTGTGCAACGCCGCGCTGCTACAGACAGATTATCTCATTATTGAAAATAATCCTTTATTGGATTATCACATCATTTACAGTTTTTGTCAATCAATATGACACTTTTCTCCAATGCAATGTACTTGTTCTCAAAACAATTAGTACAGCCATCCAAACACATGATTATCTTAACCAAACAGTTAAATTTTTGTGCAAAAATGAAGCACTGCATTTTTTTCCCCTAGTAATGCATTTATTAAAAGTAACTATAGTAACATAAAATCTATAGGTGTGTTCTCTATTCATTATAAAACACATTCAGCTGTAGATGCACAAATATGCTAATGACAACAGGGAGTTTGGTAACACTTTACAATAAGGTTCATTAGTTAACATTAGTTAACAACATTAGTAAACATGAACTAAGAATGAACAATACTTCTACAACATTTATTCATCTTACTTAATGTTCATTTCAGCATTTGCTAATGTATTATTAAAATCACAACTTGTGTTTGTTAACATTAGTTAATGCACTGTGAATTAACATGAATAAACAATGAACAACTGTATTTGCATTAACTAACATTAACAAAGATTCCCTATCGATACTCCCCTTCGTACTGTGTCTTGTCTAAAGACGCTATGGGAAAAGCCTTTTTTCCTTCTGACTGAAGCCTTTGATTGAACACGCAGTGAAACTGCACGGCCATTGGTTCGTGCAGTGTGTTAAAAATGAACCAATGGCTCGGCAGCAGAGCTGGACGAGCCTATGGCGAAGAAGCCCGCCAGAATGGGCAGAGCCATCTGGCTATATAAGCGGACGTTTCGCCATAGGAACTCAGATGTCTTCTCCTTCAGCGACGACGACGACTTCGTCTTTCACTGATCCAGGAAGCCTGCTCGCCGTTGAAACGCCTCACAGCTGGAACCAGCACCCGGCTCACACCCCGCGTGCCTCTCTCTCGCCATACAGAGAGGTTTCTCCCATCCTCTTTTCTCAGTTTGACCAGCGTCCCTCTGCTAGCGTGAGCGAGCTGGTCTTGTTTGGGGGGGAGTGACGAAGACCTGAATGATGACAGCATGTCATTAGCAGCTTCGGATGCAGAGGAGCTGTCGGGCTCCGCGCCCAGCGCCGCCAAGCCCGGGTTGGACGCCAAACTTTTCCGTGTCCTCTCGAAAGTGATGGAAGATCTGGAGTGGTCTCCACCCGAAGAGCCATCTCACAGCTGTCTGGATGAGTGGTCCCTGCCGGGGCGCCTTCAGGCCCCTTGTCAGCGATCCTTGCAATTCTTCCCTGAAGTTCACGATGAGATCATGTCTTATCACCTCGTTCAACACCGAGTGCGGAGGGAGATGTGTTTGTTGTGAAATTAGGGCCCGTACAAGCGCCCAAGCAAAACAAAAAAATAAAACACAAACATTCTCAAAAAGAGAGCAAACTTCCTCTTCCATGTCTCTCGAGTCCCCAGCCCCTGTGTAGCCGGCCACTTGAGTCTATCCAACCCCTCGCCACGCGGGCCGGGGCCTGGCAGACCATCCCCAGAGTGTCAGAGTGGGTTATGGGGATAATAAAACGAGATTATTCACTCCAATTCGCTCAAAGACCCCCACGCTTCAGTGGCATGGTTTCCACCCCAGTGCAAAGCGAGAATGTCCACGTTCTACGCTCAGAAGTGAGGATTCTGCTGGGAAAGGGAGCAATAGAAAGAGTTCCTCCAGATAAGAACGAGTAAGGCTTCTACAGCCATCACTTCCTCATCCCCAAAAAGGATGGCGGCCTCCGGCCCATCCTCGATCTCAGATGCCTAAATCGCGTCCTCATGAAAAGGTCGTTCAGGCTGATCACATTGAAACAGATCCTCTTGCAGATTCAGCCAGGGGACTGGTTCTTTTCTCTGGACCTGAAAGATGCATACTTTCACATCCAAATAGCCCCACACCACAGACGATTCTTGAGATTTGCCTTTGAGGGAGTGGCTTATCAGTACACGGTCCTTCCCTTTGGACTGTCTCTGGCCTCCCCCGCACTTTTACGAAGTGCATGGACGCGGGTCTCTCCCCTCTGAGACAGATGGGAGTCTGCATTCTCAACTACCTTGACAACTGGCTCATTCTGGCCCAGTCAGAGGTGGAGCTTTTATTTCACAGGACCTTCCTTCTCAGCCACCAAGAGTGCCTGGGACTCAGGGTCAATTTCACCAAGAACAGACTGTCTCCCAACCAACGTATACCGTTCCTGGGAACAGTTCTCGACTCGGCTCAAATGAGAGCCGCAGTAGCACCAGATCGTGCTCTGGCCATGCAAAAACTCACATCTTCCTTCGAAATTGGTGCCACCCACCCTCTCTCAAGGCGTTTCAAAGGATGCTGGGCCACAAGTTCCATCACATGCGTGGCGTCACGGACGCCTGCGTATCAGGGTGACCCAGGCCTGTGTAGCAGCCCTAGCCCCCTGGAAAGGGGTGTGGCCATGGGAATGGTTTGCAGGAGAAAGGTTGTCAAAACAGATGCCTCCAACACAGGTTGGGGGGTGCTGTGCGAGGGCAGACCAACTTTCGGTCATTGGTCGAAAGCGGAGAAAAGGCATCACATCAACTGCTTGGAAATGCTAGCAGTATGTCGAGCCTGCCAGTTCTTCCTACCAGACCTGAAAGGACACCATGTGCTAATCCGCTGGGACAGCATGTCTGTGGTGTCCTACATAAATCACCAAGGAGGCCTTTCCTCGAAGTGCCTTTGCCTATTGGCAGAACGCCTTCTGGAATGGACTCACCCCCATCTGCGCTCACTGAGAGCAGCGCACATACCGGGCAAATTGAACCAGGGAGCAGACAAGTTATCTCGGAGCAATGTCCCCTCGGAAGAGTGGACGCTCCATCCGCAGACGGTTCAGAGAATTTGGGAGATCTTTGGCGAGGCCGAGGTAGACCTCTTTGCCTCAGGAGACAACTCTCACTGCCCGACTTATTATTCAAAGTTAGAGGATGCGTTGGCCCACGAATGGCCCAGCCTCCTCCTTTATGCGATCCCCCCCAATCACCCTGTTTCCGCAGGTTATCAGGCGAATCAAGATGGCAGTAGACAAGATGGCGCCGCAGATGGCAGCCATGGTTTGTCGCTGCCTGGTACTTGTTCCAAAGGCCCAGACGGTGTCTCTCCAGCCTGCCTCAAAGCCTGTGCTGTCCAGCTATCATCCATCTTCACATTGATCTTCAACAGATCCCTAGAGCTGTGTGAAGTCCCCTCCTGCTTCAAATGTTCCACCATCATCCCTGTACCCAAGAAACCAAAAATCACAGGACTTAATGACTACAGACCTGTTGCTTTAACATCAGTGGTCATGAAGTCATTTGAGAGACTGGTGTTGGCCCACCTAAAGGACATTACTGGACCCTTGCTGGACCCTCTACAGTTTGCTTACCGAGCAAACAGATCTGTGGATGATGCAGTTAATATGGGACTGCACTACATCCTGCAACATCTGGACAAACCAGGGACTTATGCAAGGATCTTGTTTGTGGACTTCAGCTCCGCTTTCAACACCATCATCCCGGACACCCTTCAGAACAAACTGACTCAGCTCTCTGTACCCACCTCCATCTGTCAGTGGATCACCAGCTTCCTGAAAGACAGGCAGCAGCTAGTGAGGCTGGGAAAACTCACATCTTGCACCCGCACCATCAGCACTGGAGCTCCTCAGGGTTGCGTTCTCTCCCCACTGCTATTCTCCCTCTACACAAATGACTGCACCTCTAAAGACACCTCTGTCAAACTCCTGAAGTTTGCGGACGACACTACAGTCATCGGCCTCATCCAGGACGGCGACGAGTCTGCTTACAGACAGGAGGTTGAGCAGCTGGCTGTCTGGTGCAGTCACAACAACCTGGAGCTGAACACGCTCAAAACTGTGGAGATGATAGTGGACTTCAGGAGAAACCCCCCTCCTCTCCCCTCACTCACCATCATGAACAGCACTGTGGCTGCAGTGGAGTCATTCAGGTTCCTGGGCACAACCATCTCTCAGGACCTGAAGTGGGACATTCACATTGACTCCATTGTGAAAAAGGCCCAGCAGAGGTTGTACTTCCTTCGTCAGCTGAAAAAGTTCAACCTGCCACAGGAGCTGCTGAAACAGTTTTATTCAGCTGTTATTGAGTCGGTTCTGTGCTCCTCCATAACTGTCTGGTTTGGGTCAGCCAGCAAATCAGATATAAGAAGACTTCAACGGACTGTTAGGACAGCAGAAAAGATAATTGGTGTGCACCTGCCCAGCCTTCAGGACTTGTACAACTCCAGAGTGAAGAAACGGGCAGGTAACATCATCAAAGACCCCTCTCAAGTATCAGTGTATTAGTTGACTGGTAGGGTTAGGGTTAGAATAAGTTGACACGTTCTTGCAAAGTTACTTATAGTCAGTAGAATATCTGTTGGGAGACCAACACAATAAGGAGTTAGTGGATATGAAGCAGACAGTCTACTAATACTCTTATCAACATTACTTAGTGTCAACAGAATGTTCAAAAGGGACCATCAAAATAAAGTGTTACCAAAATTATCAGTAACGATTATCAGTATTATCACGGTACTGTTAAAATGTGCTGGAAATGTTCAAAAAGTACTGACACATAAATCACTTCAAGTTTTATATTTAAAATCAACAAACAACAAATAAAATGATTTTTGTTTGCATAATCACTAAAGTTTTTTTCCGGATTTTAAATGACAACATGATTGACAACAGTTTATCTAATAGCATGTTCAAATATCTAATGCAAATGTTTAAATAAAGCTTTAAAAAAAAAACGTTTCATAAAAAGGTAAACCTCACATTTCATCCTTTAAAGAAAGGGTAAAGTCAAAATGATAATTGATTAATAAATGATTATATGTATTTTCTACTTCATTAATAATTCTAGATAACTTATCTGAATTGTTTAAATGTAGAATCCACATCAAAAACATGCTTATTTCACTGCTTATAAAACATATAATATGCTTCGAATGATCATTCATATCTAGCCTATAAATACACTACTTTAGCGACAAGACAAAGGGATGTGGTTGTTGTGAGAACAGCATTGACAGCAGCAATGGTTGTCCCATCCACCATGTTTAAAGTTTATTACCCGCCCAACTCAGAAAGTCTGGTATCAAAATTATTTCTGAATTTCCCAGTAGTTAATATGTCTTGAGAGGCCGTTCATGCCCAATTGCTGATTAGGAAACTCGTATTTATGATAATTCCAATAGCTTGTGAAGGCAGCATAAGAACACTTCTTTAGGTATTACATGGCGCAAAGATGAAAAAATGCCATCAAATCTTTCTGAAGACAGTCAGAACCTTCAGAGGTACATTCATATAATTAATTTCTTTGTGTATTAATTTCTATAATTCCCTTAGCACTCTTTTAAAACCTCCTTGCTTTCCCGCCATGTTTTTACTCAAAACGAAACTCTGCGTGCTTTGTGCACATGAGACTGTTACTGAAAACTGTGCTTTATGTTGGATAGTATTTATTTATCATCATTTGTTCAAATCGCTGTAATCGAATACGGTTATAATGATAATTAAAATGTGAAACGGTAATACTAGAGCATGGGGAATTTTATCATGATTTATCATCAAACCGGTAATCATTACATCCCTACTCTGTATGCCACCAGAACAGAATTAAAAATAAAACAATTAAGATAAAAATTGAAGTGCAGACTTTAAGCTTTAATTCAAGGGGTTGAGAAAAAATATAACACAAAATGCTTAGGAATTACAACCATTTTTATGCACATTTTAATCAAATGTAACTGGACAAATAAATATAATCATACATAAAATGATCATTTTTAATATTTTGTTGAGAATCCTTTGCAGGCAGTGACTGCCTTAAGTCTGGAACTCATGGACATAGCCAGAGACTGGGTTTCCTCCTTTGTGATGCTTTGCCACTCCTTTACTGCAGCTGACTTCAGTTGTTGTTTGTTTGTGGGTCTTTCTGTCTTTAGTTTTGTCTTCAGCAAGTGAAATGCATGCTCAATTGGGTTGAGATCAGGAGACTGACTTGACCATTACAGAATATTTTACTTTTTTGCCTCCTGGGTTGCTTTTGCTGTATGTTTTGGGTCATCGTCCATTTGTATTATGAAGTACCGCCCAATTAACTTTGCTCCATTTGACTGAATCTGGGCAGAGAGAATATTCCTATACACTTCAGAATTCTTCCAGCTGCTTCTGTCCTCTGTCTCATCATCAATAAAGACCAGTAACCCAGTGCCACTGGATGCATGCTCATGGCATCACACACTGCTCCACCATGTTTCACAGATAATGTTGTATGCTTTGGATCATGACCTATCTGCATACCTTTTTCTTCCAGTCATTCAGGTATAGGTTTATCTTAAATTCAGCTATCCAAAGAATGCATTTCCAGAAGTGTTCTGGCTTTTTTAGATGTTTTTTGGCAAAGTCTAATCTGGCCTTGTTTGCACCTTGTGGTGAACCCTCTGTATATGCTCTCGTGAAGACTTCTCTTGATTGTAGACTTTGACAGTGACATGCCTACCTCCTGGAGACTGTTATTTACTTGGCTGGTTGTTATGAAAGGTGTTTTTCTTTACCATGGATAGGATTCTCCGGTCATCCACCACTGTTGTTCTCTGTGGACGTCCAGGCCTTTTTATGTTGCTGAGCTCACCTGTAACGAATGGGGTTGGTAGACATCTATCCAACCAGCAGAAGGAACCCTCTCCCGAATACTGACAGTCTGTTTCTTCATTGGTTACTTCCTGTTTGTACCATATTTAAACCATGCGGTCCTATATACTCACTGCGATGTATTGCCAGTTCTTACTGCCTTCCCAAGCGTTTCACATCCAGTTTTGCTCTATTGTTATTACCATTGTGCCTGCCTTATTTGACCACTGCCTTTTGGATTACTGGTTCTACCTTGTTTGTCTTGTTGAACTGACTTCACGTTTGCTTGTAACCAGCCTGTCTCACCTACTACGATACAGTCTTGCGATTTGGATTTGTTTGCTGAGTGTTATTAAACTTCTTGCATTTGGATCTTACACTGGCTCCATGTTGTCACCTATGGCATCCTCACAGAATACTTCGCCATACATTGATCCAGCGGAATTGTCTCAGCTTCAACCAGCGTTCGCCTACCAGAGTGAGCTGCTCAACGGATGTCAGGAACAGCTGGTGCATCTGAGAAATGCCAACGACAGTCTCACGCAATACATCCGTTCTCTCCCCGCTCTTCAAAGCTCTCCGGTAAGACTCGCTTTACCTGACAAGTTTGATGGATCACCAGAACTATGTTTAGGGTTTATTCGTCAACGCAAGATTTTCTTTGCTAGTCAACCTGAAAATTATAACCAAAAATCCAAAAAATGCGCTGTGGCAATGTTTTTAACTGAATGAGCTTTAGATAGGGCATCCGTGGTCTGGGAGAGTGACACTCGCATACGGTCTTCATTTGAATATTTTATCTCCCAGCTTCACGTTCCTGTAGATCAATATCATCCAGCCTTCAACAGGCCCAGACATGCCTCGACTCACAGGAGCCCATGCAAATCGCCTTAACTTGCCTCTCCTCCACGGAAATAGGTTGGTGTCAGTGGGAGAACCTGTGCTACTACTTTGGAGAGGAGCATCATCATAATGCTACCTGTCCACATAAAGCCAAGAAACAACCCATGAACCCACACAGTGTGAGTACCATTGAAATCTCTGTCCCTTCCAGATGTAGTTTTTTGCTGAGTTGTGAGCTTGGTTGTGAGCAAGTGGATTCTGGATCTACCGAAAATGCCATCAACCAAGACTTAACCAACAAACTTAAAATCCCCACGTCACCCTGTGTTCCTGCCATCAACATAACAGCCATTGACAATGATCCCATTGGCTCTGGAATTACTGCCACAACTCAACTCGTTACTCTTCATATTGGACTCTTCCGTAAAGAAACCATAACCTTCTATGTAGTCCCGTCATGTAAATATGATGTCATTCTGGGTCACCCTTGACTAGCCATCCACAATCCTGTTATTTCCTGGAACCAGGGAAAGCTCACCCAATGGTCGGCATATTGTCATAACCACTGCTTAACTAACACCCTGTCAATACCCTGTCTAGCCACCAGCATAGAGAGCCCCGAGGTCAAGACACAAGCCACACTACCAGCTGTTTATGCCACATTCTCTGATGTATTCAGCAAATCAAAAGCCACACAACTACCCCCTTAACGACCTTGGGACTATGCCCAATATGTCCCCGACTAACAGCAAGGTTTATCCACTGTCACGCCCAGAGATTCTGGCCATGGAGACATACATAGAGGAAGCTCTTGGCTCATGCTACATCCGACCTGCTACGTCACCCACCACTGCTGAATTCTTCTTTGTTGAAAAGAAGTATGGCGGGCTTCATCCTTGCATAGACTATTGGGGATTGAATAATGTAATGGTCAAGTATCGATATCCATTGCCTTTAGTCCCCTCAGCCTTGGAACAGTTGCGTGAAGCCAGAGTACAACAAACTTGACCTTAGAAGTGCCTATAACTTGATCCGTATCTGGGAAGGAGATGAGTGGAAAACTGCTTTCCTGACCACTACGGGGGCAATACAAATATCTTGTTATGCCCTATGGGCTTGCTAACTCACAACGCTGTCTTTCAGTCCTTTATCAATGAGATCTTCTGTGATCCAATGAATAGGTTCGTCATTGCCTACATCGAAGACATTTTGACCTACTCCCCAAAATTCGAGCAACACGGAGATGTTGAAACAGTCCTGTCATGGCTACAACAATGCCAACTTTTTGCCAAGTTAGAGAAATGTGAATTCCATATTTCTAAAACATCATTCCTGGGGTATATCATCAGCCATCACGGAATGGACGATTCAAAGGTTCAGGCAGGCTCGCTGGTCATTATTTTTCACTCACTTCAATTTACGGTGACTTACCGTCCTGGCAGTCAATGCAATCTCACGCAGATATGATCCTAAGCAACTTTACCAGCCCGTCATATCTGTTTTACTGCCATCTTTAGTCATCGCTCAGATCAGTTGGGATATCATGGAAGAGGTCCAGCGAGGCCAACAGGATGACCCACAACCACCAGAATGTCCACCCAATCGACAATACATTCCTCAAGCCCTCCGCCATCAGACTTTACAGTGGGTCCACACCTCGCTAAGTTCTGGACACCCTGGGATTCACCGAACAATGAATGAATTTGGTATGCAATACATTCTGGTGGCTGCACATGAACCGGGATATCATTAACTACGTCAAAGCCTGCTCTGTTTGCGCTCGGTCTAAAACTGTGAACTACCTGCTGGTCTGCTCCAACCCTTACCAATCCCTCAACGCCTCTGGTCACACTTGTCTATTGACTTTGTTACCAACCTACCTAACTCTAATGGCTATACTACTGTGGATCGCTTTTCTAAATCTT
This sequence comes from Acrossocheilus fasciatus, assembly GCA_036784905.1. Lineage (NCBI taxonomy): Eukaryota > Metazoa > Chordata > Actinopteri > Cypriniformes > Cyprinidae > Acrossocheilus > Acrossocheilus fasciatus. Next base: position 35,869,849 of record CM071944.1, read on the forward strand.
GCAGACTGATACCACTTAAGGGTTTTCCCAATGCTATGGAGACTCTCAAACTATTTCAACACTTATTTAGAGTCTATGGGATACCAGAGGACATATTCCCTGCGTTCCATTCGGAAGGGCTCATCCCTATCCCCTAATCCCTTCAAAGGGATTACCCTCCTGAGTGAGAGCTTTAAAGGGTTGAAGGGTGCAGGAGACCAAACAACTGTTCTTCGAAGTGCCCTTCTGCATTATCATTCCGTGCCCACACGGAAGCACCGTCATCTTGGAAAGAATCAGCGCAAAGGATCATGGGGCCCGAAGTGTCCATCAGTTGTACCCTTCAAAGTCCTTCATTTAGTACCCTTCACTGGCCCTTTGAAGTGGCCAGTTTTGAGTACTTCGGTTTGGAACGACCCTTCAATATGGTGGCCATGATTGTTTTCACTCCGAAGTGACATTCGGAGGGCGATATATCCCATTTAGAATGCACCGAGTGTCTGACCAGGGCACTCAGTTGACCTCAAGGGTATGGCAGGCATTTTGCAAACAGTTGGACATCAATGTCAGCCTCACCTCGGGATATCATTCTGAGTCTAATGGTCAGGTGGAGAGACTCAATCAAGAAATTGGATGTTACCTCAAGATCTATTGTAGTAGAGAACAGGACAAGTGGAGCAACTTTCTCCCATGGGCCAAATATGCTCAAAACTGGCCTAACCCCTTTTCAGTGAGTGTGTTCTAGTCTACTAGCCCCCATGTTTCCCTGGTGGTGGATGACTGGATCAAGCGCAGCAAATGGGTGTGGGACAGTCCCCACCCCGACTATCACCAGGCCAGAGAGTCTGGCTATCCACCTGAGATCTCAGGCTACGACTGCCAAGCAGGAAGCTCACCCCGAGGTATGTGGCTCCTTTTCAAAATTTTGAAACAAATCAACCCTGTGACATACCACCTAGATCTGAGTGTTTTTAAACTTCTTGCATTTGGATCTTAAACTGCCTCCATGTCGTCACCTACGGTATCCTCACATCACCACATCACCAGTGCATTCTTTTTCTCTCTCTCTCTCTCAATGTACCAAACTGTTGATTTGACCACTCCTAATGTTCCTGCTATCTTTCTAATTGATTTGTTTTGTTTTTGAAGCCTAACAATTGTCTGTTTCACTTGTATGGAGAGCTCCTTTGACTGCATGATGTCGGTTCACAGCAACATCTTCCAAATGCAAATGACACACTTAGAATCAACTCCAGACCTTACACATGCTTAATGGATGTAGAAATAACAAACGGATAGCCCACACATGTCCATGAAACAGCTTTTAAGTCAATTGTCCAATTTTCAGTTTAGGGCCAATAGAAAATATACCATGTTCGTTTGATAGAATGACACATGACAGTTTTCTTTGTTGTGTTTGGACAAATGGTACATAAATGTTTTGTATAAATGATTTGTATAAAACCCTTTTTCACATATTTTAAAGTTTTGACAGTTTTGTGCACATTGTTTTGAGAAAATTATTTGCATGATTTGTAATTTGCATAAAATTTCCTGACCACTGAACTCACTGTGTTAACTGTTTTGCGAACATTGACCTGAATTTGGAGAAACACGTCAAATCGACTAATAAAAACTAATATAAAATTCAGATCATTTGTCATCATATGTTATTTGATCTTTATACCACGGGGCTGTCAACCTGATTGGTTGATGAACGTTTTAAGCTGTGCAATTATTTTCCAGCAAACACACAGCTACAAAGTAGTGCCAGGTCTGACATTTTTAGTAGCGGTGATAATGTCGTTGTTTTTAGAGCAGTTAAACTTACAGTTTAACTGTTAGTGGAGACACTGTAGTTAGTAAAGAGATGTTGAGAGACACACAGATTCGGGTACAATAATTCACACAGACTTAATCTCAATCTCTCTCTCTCTCTCTCTCTCTTTCTCTCTCTTTCTCTATCGATATCTCTCTCTCTCTCTCTATAATAATTGCATTATTGCATTGTGTGTATATCATTCACAGGCCTCCAGTCTTTGGATGAGATGCATAAGAAAGTAGTTTTACACACAAGAGTGTTTTATGGACAAAAACTGGATGAATATCTTGAAATAAATCTGAACAATGACTAAGTGTGGTAACTGTGGTATAAATGGAATAATTGACTCTACTCTGCATGTGGTCACATCACCACCTTTCAATAATTCAACTGCCCATCATCAGTTATTCCTTATACAAAAAGTGAGACATTCATCTCTAGATTATTTGTTGTGTTTCAGTATATGAGAAACACAACCTAGGCCTGCATATGTCTGGGAGTGAGTAAGGTTTATTTTAAATGGATGCATTCCCTGTTCATTACATCAGAGGTCATGTAAAATGGTCATCTGTAACTTGAGTCTCATATCTCAACTGAAAATGAATTTATCTCCAAATCAAGTCATGTCAAGTCACCTTTATTTATATAGTGCTTTTAACAATACAGATTGTGTCAAAGCACTTAACAGTATCAAATTGTAAGACAGAGTGTCATTAATGTATAATGATAAGATTAAACACTCAATTTTCAGTTAAAGGCATTTCATTATTGAATTCAGAGATGTCATTGTCTAGCTCAGTTTAGTTTAAATAGTATCTGTGCAACCAAATCGGCGATAATCGCTAGAAATTAATCTGCGGAAGTAATCTGACCAAGATGTGCGCTTTAGTATGCCTTGATGCTTGAGTTTATAACCTTTTTATATTTACCACTGCTTAATTGTCTTTCCAACAGGGTGACGGAGGTGAACGGGGTGAACGGGGTGAAAAGGTAAAATGTTTTCCCTCTCAAAGTTATCTGATCATTTTTTTCTGTGGTGTTTTGTTTTACACGCTTTTGAATCATTTATTGTTTTGGGATCATCCTTATTCTCTTGTTTAAATATATGGATGCAAGGGTGTAGTTTTGGTTTGAACATTGGGGGGGCTAAGTGTGTCCTGGGTCATGCTCACTCATAAGGTTTATATATTTGTTTGTTTGCTTATATATTTTTTTGTGAAATGGTCTTTTGTGCTATCATCTATGCGAAGCTGGTTGATAACATAACTGCAATAGAGTAACATCATAGTTAACAATTACTTGTTTATGTAGGATATATATATATATATATATATATATATAGATCTATCTATCTATCCATCTCTCTCTCTCTCTCTCTCTCTATATATGGATAGAGATGCAAGGGTGTAGTTTTGGTATATGGATGCAAGGGTGTAGTTTTGGTTTGAACATTGGGGGGGCTAAGTGTGTCCTGGGTCATGCTCACTCATAAGGTTTATATATTTGTTTGTTTGCTTATATATTTTTTTGTGAAATGGTCTTTTGTGCTATCATCTATGCGAAGCTGGTTGATAACATAACTGCAATAGAGTAACATCATAGTTAACAATTACTTGTTTATGTAGGAGATATATATATATATATATATATATATATATAGATCTATCTATCTATCCATCTCTCTCTCTCTCTCTCTCTCTCTCTCTCTATATATATATATATATATATATATATATATAATATCAGTGCTGTCAATCGATTAGAAAAACATTCAATTGCCTAACATTGAAGTTTTTAAATATACTTTTATATTGCAATAATTTCACATTCAATCTTCAAATTAATGTACAAACAACATAAAGACAGTATATTTTTTAATGGCATCTTTTTTATGACTGAAGACCAGTATCAGTGATACCGATGCTGATTTATCAGTAGTAAATACAGGATGACTTATGAGAAAAATGATTTATGACCCTTGATTTATGGCTTGGACATTCTGACCTTTCCCCTCCCCCACTCGGCCCACCCACATTGCGACCACTCACGTCGTGTTGAACCCGTGACCGTTAATGATATCCAGATGTGGGAATAGACATGCGTGAAATTCCGACGTCATCTGGGGATGAGATATGTTGTTTGTATGTGTCCGTCCGGTGGCAAAACCATAAATGAGCTGTCAAGTAATGTTTTTGAAGATTTTATGTTCATCCGGGGGGTTTGCCCACCTGCAGACCACATGGCAGTGGTATCCGGTTGCATTCCAAGGCATGGTGTGTTATGGTCTCTCTGTATGGGAGCTGTATGAAAAAGATATTGGATTTAAGGACAATAACAGAATAAACAATTTTAACAGATTATAAGAGCATATCACAATATGTGTGTGCGTATCCACTCATATATTCTGCTGGTTGTATAAAATGAAATTAAATAAAATAGGTAGCATGACTAATAATGAAACCCCTTACACTTTTTCCAAGAGAAAATGAATTCCTCCTTGTGCAAGGAACCCCATTCTTCAAATGAGTGGTTTAAGTTAGAAATCTTTCTTTCTTTCTTTCTTTGAGTTCTTTCTTTCTTTCTTTGAGCTCGCTCTCTCTCTCTCTCTCTCTCTCTCTGTGTGTGTGCGAGCGTGGTGGGAAGAGTGGAGCGTGTTAGTTAGAGGGGACGAGAAAAACTGTTCTTCTTTTCCTTTTTCCCCTTCTTTTTGTCCAGTTTTCCTTTTTTTTTTTTCTTTTTTTTTTGTCATTGTTGTTGCTTATCTTGATAATCTTTTCGGTTTTTTTAAGCCGCACGCGGCTTCTGTCGCGTGACGGCATGGCGTCTGACCCTGTACACGTAAACCCTCATCTGTCGATGCGAAATGGGTGCAGGTGTGTGCCTGAGCCCGGCATTAGTGTAGAGGAGGTACTTGTGGTGGTGGGAGAATTGGTTGGCTTTGAGAACATTCTTTCAGCATCACGAATGAATAAGGCTACTGTAGTGTTTTTGAAAACGGAACAGTTAGTGAATCAGTTGACGGAGAGCGGAATTTGGATTAAAGAAATGTTTGTGCTGGTGACTCCTTTAGTGGCTCCGGCTACTAAAGTAACAATATCAAATGTGCCACCTTTCATATCAAATGACGCTATTACTAAAGAGCTGACACGATTTGGAAAAATTGCAAGTCCAGTAAGAATGATCCCATTAGGATGTAAAAACACAGCATTGAAACATGTTCTTTCTTTTAGACGGCAAGTTTTGATGTTTCTCACTTCACCTGAGCGCACATTAGAGATCTCGTTCCGCGTTAGTCATGGAGAAAACTCTTATATGCTGTTTGCAAGTACAGATAATCTTAAATGCTTTGAATGTGGAAATTTGGGCCACAAACGCTTTTCTTGCCCGAAAAAAAATGTGGATAATGAACTGTCGAGTCAACGGAGAATGGATCACTTAAAGACAATGATAATACTGACACTGTGGAAATTATAAAGACACTACAAAAAGTGACAGAGAAGCGAAGGTCTTCTGTGGGAGTCACTGAGCAGCATAATGAGGTAAGTGAAAGCGATGATGGTGAGGGTAGAGAGAAAGCTGGATGTAGTTTTGCTGTTATTGGACATTTAAGTAATGAAACTGAAGATGTTGAGAATGTGACTCAGATAGATGCACAAGCAATAGAGGAAGGATCAGTAGATGAGTTGGATAGAATGTCTCAATATACTGATGATAGCATGAAAGATGATGAACAATGGTCTGAAGGAGCAGAGAGGTCAAAAGAGATGAAAGAAAATTTGTATACTGTAGCACAAATCAACGGTTTTCTTGATGAAACGAAGGGAAAAAAAGTTGAAGTGAGTGATTTTTTTCCGGATTTGGACAAGTTTATAGAATCTGTCATGTGGGCAAGGAGACATAGTAATCATGAAGAATTATCACAGCAGAAGCGTTTTAGACTAAAAAAACACATTACTGCAATCAGACAAAAAGGTATGACTGGAAAAGCTGGGTTAAAGAGGGGGAAAAAAACTAACTAGTCACTATGACTGATTTGTTTTTTTTTCTTGTCTGTTTTCTTTTCTATCTCTTTTTTTCCTATGGAGAGGTTACGGGTGGGATCCCTGAATGTTAATGGGATGAGGGATAGGAGGAAGGTAGAAACAATTATAGAGTTTATTAGGTTGAAAAATTTAAATGTAACTTTCTTGCAAGAGACTCATAGTGACGTGAATAATGAGATTGATTGGCGAATGTGGTGTGGTGATGAGTGTATTCTTTCTCATGGGACTAATTTGAGTGCTGGAGTTGCTATTGTTTTCTCTCCAACTGCCAAAGTTAAAATCATTTTTAAACAAGAACTTGAACCTGGACGATTATTGGCAGTTGGAGTTGAACTTAATGGCCTTTTGGTCGTTTTTGTTAATATTTATGCACCTAATAGTGGTTTTGGTAGGATAAATGTTTTTAAAAAAATTGGAGCTTTTCTTAAAACAAAAACAATTAGAAGATTTGATTATCTTAGGAGGGGACTGGAACTGTACACTTGATCCTTCTTTGGACAGGAATGGAGAGGAACCAAATTTCAATTCACCTGCTGTTTTAGCTAATATTTTAGAGTCTTTTGAATTTAGGGATATTTGGAGAGAAAATAATGTTTTGGTAAAACAATTTACTTGGGTAAAGGTGAATGAGGGAAGAATTTCAGCTGCACGTTTAGATAGATTGTACGTATCAAATAGTATGAAAAGCAGAGTTATACACACAGCTATTATCCCCACTCATTTTTCTGATCATAAGCTCATTACTGTTGATTGCACATTGATATCTAGAAGTAATAGGAGTTCGTATTGGCATTTTAATGTAAAGTTACTGCAAGACAAAAGTTTTTGTGAATCTTTTAAAAAATTTTGGGAAACATGGAAAAGTGAAAAAAAAAAACGGGTATGAAAATGTTATTCTTTGGTGGGAAATTGGAAAAAAAACACATAAGAGAATCTTGTCAACAATATAAGCATCATTCAACTTTGTGTTTGAAACAGACTGTGGAGTGTCTTGAAAAAGAAATTCTAATTATTGAAGAAAATATGATGAGAGAACCTTCTGTTAATTTAAAAGTCTGGTCTGATAAGAAATCAAAGTTGAGTTCTTGTTTAAATGAAAAAGTAAAAGGTGCTCTTGTGAGAAGTAGGTTTTTATCAGTGAAAGATATGGATGGTCCTACTTCTTTTTTTTTTTAACTTGGAGCACAAAAGTGTACAAGGAAAAAAGATGTATAGTTTGAAAAATAGTCATGGTTGTGACACAAGTGATCCCATAGAAATGCGTAGATTGGTAGTGGATTTTTATTCCAAGTTATTTTCGACTGAGAACACAGATGAGAGGAGCCAAAATGAACTCTTGAAAAATCTTCTTCATTTAACCACTGAGGACAAACAAACTTTGGACTCTGCAATTACCTTTGGTGAATTAAGTGCTGCAGTTTCAGGCCTTGCTTCAGGTCGTACTCCAGGTATAGATGGACTTCCTGGCGAGTTCTATAAGCACTTTTGGACCTTAATTGGAACTGATCTCTATGAAGTTCTACAAGAAGTTTTTTGTGTAGGTTTTCTTCCTAAAAGCTGTCAAAGAGCAGTTTTAACTTTACTTCCCAAGAAAGGTGATCTTACTTTATTAAAAAATTGGAGACCAGTTGCTATTCTTTGTTCCCGAATATAAACTAATAGCAAAGTGTTTGGCTAGTAGGTTAAATAAAGTGTTGCACACAATCATACACAAAGATCAATCCTATTGTATAAAAGAAAGATGTATTAGTGATAATCTGCATTTAGTACGTGATGTTATTGATTTTGCCTTTAAAAATAACATTGATATGGGACTTCTATCTTTAGATCAGGAAAAGGCTTTTGATCGAGTTGATCATCAGTTTCTTTTTAAAGTTTTAAAGGCTTTTGGGTTTGGAGATAATTTTGTTGCAATGATAAAATTGTTGTACAATGATGCCACATGCATGCTAAAAATGGCTGGTGGACTGAGTGTTCCTATTAAAGTACAGAGGGGCATAAGACAGGGATGTCCTCTCTCAGGTCAGCTTTATAGTTTGGCTATTGAACCTCTCCTTTGTAAACTGAGAGAGAAGTTAATGGGGTTACAGATAAATGCTTTAAATTGTAATGACTGTGTAAAAGTCTCAGCATATGCTGATGATATCACTATTATTTTAAGAACTGAAAAGGATGTTCAAGTTATTATAGATATTTTGAAGAGTTATGGGAAAGCTTCAACTGCCAAAGTAAATTGGGACAAAAGTGATGCCCTATGGTGTGGTTTAGTTTCTAGTAGTCCGAGACTTCCAGGTAGATTACAGTGGGTTTTTTTCTGGGCTAAAGTATCTGGGGGTATTTTTAGGAAAAGGAGAATTTAAGAGGCTTAATTGGGAGGGTTTGGTGGACAAGGTGCGTGCTCGATTGTCTCGCTGGCATTGGCTGCTCCCCCAGCTATCGTACAGGGGAAGGGTTCTAGTCTGCAACAATCTGGTAGCCTCATCTTTGTGGCACAAAATTATTGTCTTAGAACCTCCTAAGGAACTGGTGGAAAATGTTCAAAAGCTTCTAGTGAATTTTTTCTGGTCTGGTCAACATTGGCTAAAAGTATCTGTGTTATATCTGCCTAGACAAGAAGGAGGTCATGGATTGGTGGACATTAATAGCAGAATAAAAGCTTTTCGACTACAGACAGCAAAAAGGCTACTTTATGGAAAAGATGTAAGCTGGGCTGGAGTAGCTTGTTCCCTTCTAGGAAAAGCGGGCAGCATGGGGCTGGATCGGCACCTTTTCTTAATGGACACTGAAAGTGTTGATTTATCTGGACTGACACCTTTTTATCGTTCAATGTTGAAAGCCTGGGAAATTTTAAGCAAGTCAAGAAACCTTAAAGATGTGCAAGGCCCTTGGATGAGAGAAGAACCTCTGTTGCATAATCCCATTGTGGACATGGACATTTTAAAGTCAGCGTCAATGAGGATTGCTTTAAGAAAAGCTGGAATTACAAAGATTGGACATTTAATAACAAAAAATGAATGGATGTCTGGTGCGATGCTGGCCGCAAAGCTGGGTGTGAGGTCAATTCGTTTGACGCAGAGACTGTTGAATGATCTCCAATGTTTACCTATGGATTTCAAAAATGGGTTGGAAACAAATGAAGAAATGGATGTCTTTTTCCCCGAGCTAAAAATTGAGCCAGCTTTTGATGCTTTTGAAGAGAGGGAAGGTTGTTTGCTCAACTTCAGAACTCCTAAACTGGAACTTTTCAGTGAAACTGGGAAAAAAGCACTGTATATCACATGTGTCAAAGTCTCACATTTGAACTCTCTAAAGGGATTAAAAGAAACTAAATGGCAGGAGGTTTTTGGGTCGGAGACTTCCCCTAAAGGTTGCTGGAGGACCTTGTACAAGCCTCCCATTGAGAAAACGTCTGGAGACCTTCAGTGGAGAATTGTGCATGGTTTAATAGCTACAAACAGATACAGAGCACACCTTGATCCACAAGTAGGGGAGGAGTGTCCTTTTTGTGGGCAAATAGAAACTGTTTTTCATTTGTTTCTTTACTGTGGTAGGCTTAAAGCTTTGCTATCTCAATTAGAAGATTGGTGTAGGATTTTAGGAGAGGAATTTTCAGCTGTACTTTTTATTTATGGTCCTAAGTATAACATAAACAAAAAGCAAAACCATGTGATGCTTAACTTTTTGTTTGGGCAGGCAAAAATGGCAATCTGGCTATCACGTAAAGATAAATTAAATGGCATGGGGTCAACTAATGAAGTATCAATTTTAAGGGGTTTAATAAAATCAAGGTTAAAGGTGGAATATGCTTATTATCAACTGGTTAAAGATATTGAGACATTTAACTATACTTGGTGGTTGAACAAGTGTTTGTGTGAAACTGATACTGATGGTTTTTTTGCAAATTTATGTTTGAGTTTTATTTATTTATTTATTTATTTTTTTGTTTGTTTGTTTGTTGTTGTTTTAAGCCTTGGGGTTGTCTTATTATGTAATGGTGGGAATTGTGTGGTTCTAATGTAATTATATAATTTTAAGGAAAAGTGTAATTTAAAGATTTGTTTAAAGTCAAAAGTCTCTCTCTCTCTCTCTCTCTCTCTCTCTCTCTCTCTCTCTCCCCCATCAAAAGCACGCATGAGCATTCGATCGTACCAAGTCATATTCTCTTCTTTTAAATGAAAAAAAATAATGCGATCACACACGATATAAAACAATGCAAATATTTACACTAGTTTTAGTCGTCACTAAAAATGTACATTTTACCAAGAGTGGGGAAAAAAAGAGTTTGTCATATTAGAAAAAGTTATCAAAAGGGGAAAACAATATATATTTTAATTGGCCAAATGATAAGGGCTATTGTGACCCCCGACATGTCCGGACATGTCAAATTTCTATGTTTTCCATAGACAAATCCATTAATTTATTTGTATAGCTTTTCACAAAACAAATTGTTGCAAAGCAGTTTCTACATTATATTTAGAACCTTTAATATTTATATTTACATTATATTAATGAATTTTATACTGTATCATCCCCTAATCCTACACATCACATAAAACTTTCTTCATTTCTTTATATTTTCATAAACATCATTGTCACAGTATGGACCGCACACAAGGTGAGTGATAATACAATGTTTATTTAGACAGGGATGAATGACAATGATGTGGCTGAGGAACGGAGGCTGGCGTAGACACACACACTGATCTCTTTTCCAGGAACGAGGAGAGGGGTGTTTGCAGATGCACGGATCCAGGGATGACGATCTAGGAGGAGGAGAGGAACACAAGGAGCAGAAACAGAAGGTAAGGCTTTTGAGGTAAGTAATAATTTAAGGGATATCGTTCTTTGTCTTTGCAGGTTGCTTGTTGAAGAGTCCACGTCGTGCTGACGAGATCGGACGGTGTGTGAGTGTGGTGATGGCGTTTTTATCCTCAGTGAAGGTGATGAGCGGATGAGGTGCAGGTGGACGTGATTAGTATTCAGGTGAGGTGGAACGTTGTGATTGGTGGAGAGTTGGGCCTGGCTGATCCGTGACAGTCCCCCCCTCTCCACGGGCCGCCCTCGGCATCGTGGTGGTCTACCCCGGCCTCGGGGTGCTGGCCAATCCGGACGTGCCAAGTGAAACTCCTCCAGGAGTGTGGAATGGAGGACATCTTCTCTTGGCACCCGAGCGTTCTTCAGGGCTGTAGCCTTCCTAGTCTACAAAATATTCAAGCTTACCACCACGGCACCGAGAGTTCAAAATTTCCTTCACCCTATAGATGGCGCCTTATCCAATGATGAGAGGGAGAGGGGGCTCCTCTGTTTGGCCAGGCCCTGGGGAGAGAGGAGGAGAAAAGGGTTTGAGAAGTGAGACATGGAAGGTTGGGTGAATCTTATATTGTGGTGGTAATTGTAATTTGTAAGTGACTGGGTTGATCTGTTCCAAAATGGTGAAGGGGCCAACGAATCTGGGACTAAGTTTCTGGCTAGGCAGGCACAGCCTGATGTCCCTGGTGGATAGCCAGAACTTTTGTCCCAGTTGGTAAGTGGGGTTGGCGGCTCTTCGGACGTTTGCGGTTATTCGTTGTCTGCGCACTGCCTGCTGGAGCTGGTGGTGTGCTGCGTCCCAGACCCTCTCGCTCTCTCGGAACCAGTAGTCGATGGCGGGTACCTCAAATGGTTCTCCTGACCAGGGAAACAGGGGAGGCTGGAAACCGAGTACGCACTGGAAGGGCGTAAGTCCAGTAGAGCTCTGATGTAGCGCATTTTGGGCGTACTCGGCCCAGCCTAGGAACTGGTTCTAAGAGTTCTGGCGACCAAGGCAGAAGGTTGTCAGGAAACGTCCTACTTGCTGGATCTTGCGTTCAGTCTGCCCTTTAGACTGCGGATGGTATCCGGATGAGAGGCTTACGGTCACACCTAGGAGAGAGAAGAATGCCTTCCAAACCCGGGAGATGAATTGTGGCCCTCTGTCCGATACTATGTCCTCTGGGATGCCGTAGTAACGGAATATCTGATTAAACAATATTTCTGCTGTTTGTAATGCAGTGGGGAGGCCTGGGAGTGGTATGAGGTGACAGAATTTCGAGAATCGATCAATGATGACAAAGATACAGGAGTTGCCGTCAAAGATGGAGAGATCTGTAATGAAATCTACTCCTAGGTGTGACCAAGGGCGGTGTGGTATGGGTAGCGGAAGGAGTTTGCCGGTTGGAAGGTGACGGGTGCTTTTTGAGATGGCGCAGTCAGGGCAGCCCCGTACAAACCTTTTTACGTCCCTAGCCATGTTAGGCCACCAGAAGCGATCTTGTAGCAGCGAGAGGGTGGTGTTGGCCCCTGGGTGACCAGTACCTAGGGAGGTGTGAGTGGAGTGGATGAGAGGGGTCCGTTGAATTCGTGGAACGTATTGATGATCAGGGGGACAGCCCGGTGGGTTGGCAGGAGAACTGGTGGAGGTGACTGGTGGAGAGGTCCATTGGATGGGGCTAGCGATTATTTCAGTGGGTAGGATCTTTTCTGGTACCGATGTAATAATTTCTTTCCGCCGGGCTGAGTTTCCGGGAAAAATAGGCGCATGGATGGAGTTTGGGAGGTGTCCCCTGCTGCTGCGATAGGATGGCCCTGATTCCGGTGGTGGATGCATCCACTTCAACTATGAATGGCAGGTTGGGATTGGGGTGAACCAGGAGTGGTGCGTTGGTGAATGCTGTTTTGAGGGTGTCAAAGGCTCTCTGGGCATTAGGATTCCATGAGAGGGTCTTGGCGATAAAAGTTGGAGAATCCTAAGAACCGTTGGAGCTCTTTGATGGTGTTGGGATCCCCTTTTCCATGCGAATGCCACCACTACTGATGATGTACCCGAGGAAGTGAACTGTAGATTGATGGAATGTGCATTTTTCTGCCTTGAGGAAGAGATGGTACTGACGGAGACGCTGGAGGACCTCCGCAACGTGTTGGCTATGTTTGGCCAGGCTCCGGGAGTAAATGAGGATGTCATCAATGTATACGATAACAAAACATTGGAGGAACTCCCGGAGCACCTCATGCATGAAGCCTTGGAAAATCGAGGGAGCATTGACCAGCCCATACGGCATTACCCTGTACTCATAATGTCCAGTGGGGGTTACAAATGCGGTCTTCCATTCATCTCCTCTTCGAATGCGAATGAGGTTGTAGGCGCTGCGGAGGTCCAATTTGGTGAAGATTGTGGCACCACGGAGTTGTTCCAATGCCGTAGGGACAAGGGGAAGAGGATATCGGAACTTGACAGTGATCTCATTTAGTTTCTGGTAGTCAATACAGGATCTGAGACCGCCATCCTTCTTGGCCACGAAAAAGAAACTGGAAGCAGCAGGGGAGGTAGATGGAACTATGTGACCTTGTTTCAACGCCTCCTTAATGTACTCCTCCATGGCCTTCTATTCAGGCGGTGAAAGTGGGTAAATTCTCCCGTGTGGTACTGGTTCACCCGGTATGAAGTCGATAGCACAGTCCCATGGCCAGTGTGGTGGTAGCTGGGCAGCCTTCTTTGGAAAGAAGACGTCATTAAAGTGGATGTAGCAGGTAGGAATGTCTACAGATTGCTTCTCTACAGGGCTCTCAATGGACGTAGAGTGAACCGGAATTCGAACGGGATCTTGGGATGCTGGAAACGGACGTCTTGGGAAACAGTGAGGAAAGCAACTCTCACCCCACTTTAGGACTTCTCCTGTCCTCCAGGATAGATGGGGGTCATGCTGCACCAGCCACGTGCGCCCGAGAATGATGTCTGCAGTGGAACCCTCCAGAACCAATAGATGTATTTCCTCATGATGCAACTGCCCAATTTGCAGGCCGATGGGACCAACACTCTGACGGATGTAACGTCTTGTTAGCGGTTTCCCGGTTATTGACTGGACCTCGTAAGCGGTCTCCGTAGTCGTGGTCGAGAGTCCGAGCTGCTTGACGAGGTCTCCTGAGATGAAATTCCCCACAGAGCCGGAATCGAGGAGGGCGGTAACTGAAATCATACAGGAGCCAGCAGTAAGTTGAGCGAATGCAGATAGAGGGTTCAGTTTCTGGAAGTGAGGGCGGATGGTACTCCCCACGGCTCGCGGGGGTCGAAGAGGGCACTCCAGGATCCTGTGCCCGCTCTCGCCACAGTACAGGCACAATCCTTGGGTAATTCTTCTCTGCCTTTCTCTCAAAGATAAGTGGTTGGAGTCAGTTTGCATCGGTTCTGGAGGGTCACTGGTCTCTGGCTGATGGGGAGGAGGAGATGCAATGGCTATGGAGGTTTCTGTATTGCAGGATTGAATGTGGTTAGAGCTCCGAATGGCCAGCTGAATAAACTTCTCCAAACCATTAGTGTCATCGTATGCAGAGAGATGTAAGCGAAGAGATGGATTGAGTCCTTGTCTAAGGACTCGGTTAGGAGAGAGGGTTCATTCCACCCACTGGCTGTGGCAAGGGTACGGAATTGGAGAGCATATTGATGAATGGGCATTGTACCTTGTCGCAGTCGATAGAGCTTCTCTCCCATCGTCGAGTCTCCAGGGGAGCTGCTGAATACCTCCCTGAAGTGATGAAGAAAATTTGGAAAAGTTTGAGTAGCGGGTCCAGCCTGGTGAAGAATGGTTTCCGCCCAGCGGAGTGCGGGTCCAGTTAGGGAGGTGACCACAAAGGCGATATTGGACTGGTCGTTCGGGAACGTATTGGTCAGTGAAGGTCAATGGTGAGGTTGCATTGTAGGAGAAAGCCATTGCATTCCTCCGCCGAGCCAGAGAAGGGCGCTGGTCTGGCCATGGGACTGGCAAAGACAATCGGAGAAGGAGTGTCGGCATTAGTGCGGGCTAGTGGTGATGGTGGAGCTGTTGGTACCGGTGGCGTGGGTGATTGAAGTAAAACCTTCTTGAGTGAATCCACCAACTCCTGGAAGAGATCTGAAGCACTCATCCTGTCTGTCACTCATCACTCATTTAAAAAAGTTATGCTCATGGGTACAGTCATTTGGAGTATTACTACACTCCATAGACAAAATTATTTTTTACTGTACACCTGCCAAAATTCTGCATACAACCATTTTTAATAAAATATTGTTTTTAAGCAATCTGAATTATGAGGACTCAAGAAGTTTCATCATAAACCACATTGTCATATCAGCGTAATACCTATGGCATTATACAATTTTGTATCATGACAAGTTATATAAACAAGCACGCACATAAACATGTCAAGCTAAAGAGAGACTTATCTCTATTTTAAAGATTATGGAAATATATAATTATATATGACAACGTTATTATCATGTTACTAAATCAAATCATTCATCATTAATTTTAATCAATTATTCAGCATTTAAGTTTATTGAACTTATAAAAAAAACATAATTCTCTTCTTTTAAAGATGGTGGTAAAAAACTGTGATTATATATAACATACTGTATAAAAATAAAATGCTTTGCATTATTCTGGGGGCAATGATGTTCATACCTCAAATTAAATGTTTACAAAATGTACCTAAGTTGGGAAATTAAGTCCTGCTTTGCGCTCTTCTCACTCACAGTGGATGGAAATGGCAGGAGCGGTGGGGGCCAGCCCACACACGCACACGTTGGTTTTTATGTTTTCTGGGGACGTTCCATAGTCGTAATGATTTTGTACTTGTAATGGAGTCCACTGGAGGCGAGCGTAGTGATGAACCCAAGTGCAGTTTATTGATAAACATGAAATCCAAACATAATCCAAGACAGACGAAGACTTGACTTGACATGAAACAGACTTGGCTTGAAACAGACTTAGCATGGCATGAACAGACTAGACTCACCGACAGCAGATAACAACATTAATACACGACAGGGAACAAAGGCGACGACATGGCTACTTATAACAAACAATGTGGGTCACATGACACGAACAACCAATGAGAGACAAGACACATGACTAAAGCAACCAATGAGAACATGACACAATGAACAAGGGAACCAATAGCATGAAGACATGAGGGAAAGGGAAGCATGAAACAACCAGGAACCGTGACTTAACTTCAAAATAAAAGACATGAAAACAAGAACATGAAACAAAGCCAAAAACAGACCTTACAGTACTGCACAAACAGTACACCTACCCGGCATGCAACAATTCTGCAAACTTCCATTTTTAATAAACATTGTTTGTAAGTGATCTTAATTATGATGACTCGAGAAATATCATCATAAATCATATGTACGTTCACGCTGCTGGCGTATTGTTGTAACCCTGTTTATGCTGAATACAGTATAATCAGACTTTAGCCATTAATATGCTTTTAAGATTGTGAAAAAAACACCAATGTCAGGGACATGACAAAATTTCTACAGGGGACCCCAAAACCCCTCAGACTCAGAGGGTTAAAGAAGGTGGTAATACATATATATGACAGCATGTTACAAAAGCAAATCATTCATCATACATTTTAAACTCATATTCAGAATTTATTTAAGTTTACTGAACTTATGAATCACATCATTCTCTTCTTTTAAAGATGTTAATAAATAAAATGTGATTATATATAACATACTATATAAAAATAAACATTTACAATAGTTTTAGGTGACAATAAAATAAATGTCTTACATTTTTCTGTGAACAATGATGTCTATTCCACGAATGAATGCCCCAAAATAAAATAAAATACAACAAAAAAGTTCAAGTTATAAACATTAAATATAAACAAAACTCGCAGCTCCTCTTTGGAGTAATCTCCAATGTGAAACTGAAGGTCTGCTTCAGACCCTCACAGATAAGGGAGGGTGAGGGTCAAGTTACTGACCAGATGATCTGAGATGTGATTTTTTTTTTTTTTCCTAAGTGAATGTTATGGCCATGTTAATAATGATTTCAAAGCCTAATCTTAAGACTTTAAATAAACATTTGGTAGAATCTTGTGGTTTTTACTTAAAAATTGCTACTAAAGTATAATTTATATTAGATTTATTCCACATCAGACACTTCAGTATCTTTAAAAGTTTCTTTAAGTATCATCTTCACAGTTTTAATCCCCTCACACACGTGATAAAACATGTTGCCAAAGTTTTTCTGAATGTTTTAAAAGTAAAACTAGAAAATATTTCATTTGTTTTAAATAAATGCCAAGGAGCTGGTAATTCCTTATTTAAGTTGTATCTTTTAGAAAATTTAATATTTATTTTATTTCAAAACATATTCTGTCTTAAAAGGCTAAATAGAAAAAAAATTAAAAGTTTCCATATCTTAGATTATCACTAGGGTACGCGTGTTGCTGCGTTATACACTGTAAAAAAAGAGATAAGTTGACTTAACTTAAAAAAAAAAATTTATGAAACCCGTTGCCTTAAAATGATTAAGTAAATAATATATATATTTTTTTTAAAAGTTAAGTGAACTTGACAATTCACTTAACTTATTTTTTTAATTATCATTTACTTTAAAAAAGGCAACTTTTTTGGCTTAACTTAATTATCATTTACTTAAAAATTTTAACCTTGGGCACATGCCCAACTGGTTTGCTCAATTTTATTAAGCTAAGCTAAGTCAACCATTGTTTCCCAAATTGTTTCCTGGAACAAAACTAAAAGGCGTACGCCTAAAACACAACGACTGAATCATCGCTTTCGCTTAAAACAACAGTGATTTATTTAAGTCACGTTTAGAGACGCGTACAAAGAAAATTGTGTTTCCACACCATCTTCAACTTGTAATGTGTAACTTTATGCGCTCTAAATGAAATAGATGTACATGTAACAGTGAAATAGTAAGATCGATGCCTTGTGTCTCGCGGCCTCTTTGTAGACAGACCAGAAAAACCTCTAAAGTACACCACAATCTCAGTTTAAACACTCTCTTGACTTTCATTTAATTATCTTATACCGCATTTGTTCCTGAAAGCACTCGCAGGCATGTTTGCCCAAACTCTGAGAATAGTTTTCACCTAAAAACTGTACAAACACAATGAAAAAGGTATAGAGTGGCATCAGCTAGTGGGGGCCGGCCATCAAAAACAACATTAAAACTTTAACAATAGATTAGAAGAGAGCATTTCAGAATTAGGTATTTGTTATACTGATTCATATTTTTGTTGTGCAAACATACTGTATTTCCTGTATAAACGACTACGTCTATGACCTTTTCATGGGCATGTAGTTTGATGTTATTGTTCTTAATTGCAATCACATTACAACAAGTCGACATAGTCCCTCTACCAAATCTGCCAAAAGTGGACAAAACAGAAACATTTTAGCAAGTGGCAGATGCTTATGCTTATGACCGAAGGGTATGACACGCATGGAATTGTCTGTATTCATATGACAATTTTCTTAGTGGTTTGGTCTTGTAGGAATTTCATATATAGAAACTATCCCACAATGAGCTATCAAATCAGCTCAGTCAAGAAGAATCTAAAGATCCCCCCCCCCCCCAAAATTCATCACGAGGACTAAAATTAATCACACTATCACATGACGTCAATATTCTGACTGGTTTCCTGTCAGTGCCTTAGTGTCTCTACTCAGAATGGTGATAATGACTAACTTAATCAGGAAAGTAACATAGGTCTCTTTGTATCAAGAAGCACCTCGTGATCATGCAATGTATGGATCAGTGTACCCAACAGGAAAACGAGGATTAAATTAAGCACTCTCAAGTAGAGTGTAATTTTCTAAATTTTCATTTATTTCTATAAACACTGAATGCTGGCTGCTCTTAGAGAGAAGACCTCACCTACAGTCATAGTAATGACATATACAGTACAACAAAATGTGAACAGCGTCATCCATAACACTAGGGGGAAAGCATGGACAATAAGGTTTCCATACTTATTCTATATGTGAGTCAAAAATAATAATAACCTAAGAAATACTAATAAACAGGTGAAACAAGCTCAGTTGATACAACTCTTTAAATTTGTGTTGGATGGTGGAAAATCCACATTCTGTGCATCTAAAGTATTAGACAAGCCCTTAAAAAAGAACATGAAGCCATGATACTCGTATTGAATATAATATGATGTAAAAAATATTGAATAAAATATGATGAATGAATGTAAAATATGTTTTCTTTGTTTGGTTAAGAAGGTTATTGGAACTTAGAAAATAAGAGCAAATAATTTTAAGATCAAATACTTTTAAATGTAGGTTTGTCAAAAAGAATAATCTTTTATCTGGTTCAGTGGATTAAAAAAAACGTATAAAAGTATCGTAAACCTTTGTAGAAGTAATAAAATTATATCGTATAAAACAAAGAGAACTGATTAATGGCTTTGTTAGAACACAAAGTGACATGACATACAGCCAAGTATGGTGACCCATACTTGGAATTTGTGCTCTGCATTTAACCCATCCAAAGTGCACACACACTGCAGTGAGCACACACACACCGTGAACACACACCCGGAGCAGTGGGCAGCCATTTATGCTGCGGTGCCCGGGGAGCAGTTGGGGGTTCGGTGCCTTGCTCAAGGGCACCTCAGTCGTGGTATTGAGGGTGGAGAGAGCGCTGTACTTTCACTCCCCCCACCTCCAATTCCTGCCAGCCCGAGACTCGAACTCGCAACCTTTGGATTACGAGTCTGACTCTCTAACCATTAGGCCACGACTTCCCCACGACTCTCCCAAAGAAGCAGTTATTTGTTCTTAACTCTGTGCAGATGTAGCGCAGTCATTTCATCCTCAAACTTGTCATGGTTTACGAGTCTATGGCAGGACGCTAGTCAGAGAATTGGGCGTTGTGCTGGTCCTTTGTCAGTTTTATGACTCAATGATGTAGGATAAGCTCCTTGGAATGTTCTGAGCTAAGATTATATGTGTGTGTTCTGTGCGACCAGGTTCTACATTAGGAATTGAATTGAAATCTATAAAATAAATAAAAATAATATGGATCTATGAGACATGTGAACCCTTAAAACTTAACAAAAGTATTACCACTATTAATAAGCAGTCTTAACAACAAAAGCATATGTTTAATACATATTGTATATTGGTTTTAACGGTGTAGGTATTTTCTACCGCAGGACACCGGAAGTCTGGTGTGATGTTTCCTTTATCTTGTTCTGTACTTTTTAAGCGCAATTAAATATTCTCGGGAGACTCATTGATCCACATAAGATGTTCCTCACATGTGCTGATTCATTCAAGCGTAATTTACCACTCCAAAGAATGTGCGTCATGGTGACATGGACGTTTTCGGAAAGTCTTTTCACATAAAAATAGAAGAGTCATAAACTCTCTCTTCAAAGACCAGCAGAGAAGCGGTTACATCACCATGTGGTCTGTCTACATGTATTATATTTTCAGCGAATGCTATGTTTCACCCAGACACGCTGATAAAGGTTGGTTCAGAAAAAAATAAAGTATGAACATATACAACTATATAAGTGTAGAACTGTAAAAAGTGATGTTGACTTAGCTTAGCTTAATAAACAATGGTGAATGGGAACCTTGGACACATATCCAGGCCGAAGTCTCAGGACAACCTGAGAGTCTGCCAGCCTGAACTCCAGGCATGATTCGTTAATGGAGAGGGCTTGAAGATTCCCCACCCTCTTGACAGAAGTGAGCGCAGTCAGGAGGGGCGTCTTCATGGAGAGGGCACTGAACTCAACTGACTGAAGGGGCTCAACGGACCTCTCTGTAAGGCCTGTAAGACCACAGAAAGATCCCAAGAGGGAATGAGACGTGGCCTCAGAGGGTTCAACCTCTGGGCGCCTCTGAGGAACCTAATAACCAGATCGTGCTTCCTCAACAATCTGCCTCCCACAGTGTCATGGTTTGCCGCGATCGCAGCCATGTACACCTTAAGTGTAGAAGCAGACAAGTGCCTGTCCAGGCCTCCTTGGAGAAAGGAGAGTACAGATTTGATGCCACATCTCCGAGGGTCCTTCCCCTGGGAAGAACACCAATTCACGAAAACGCACCACTTCAGGTCATGCCTTGTCGAGGGGGCTCTGGCCTGAGTAATGATATTCACCACTGTTGGTGAGAAGGTTGCATCTAGGGACCAACATGAAGGTTCCAGAGATTCAGGTGCGGATGCTAAATTGTGCCCTTCCCATGAGAAAGGAGGTCCTTCCTCAGGGGAATTCACCAGGGAGGAACTGATACCATGAGCACGAGCTCCGAGAACCTGGTCCTGTTGGACCAATAAGGGGCCACAAGCAGGAGCTGTTCTTCATCCTCCCTGACTTTGCACATTTTCTGTGCGATGAGGCTCACTGCGGGAAATGCATACTTGAGTAGACCCCTGGGCCAGCTGTGAGCCAGTGTATCCATGCCAAGGTGAGCCTCGGTCAGGGAGTACCACGACTGGCAATGGGTTGATTCGGACAAGGCAACATGTCTACCTGTGCCTGGCCAAACCAACCCCAAATCAGCTGAACCATTTGGGGGTGAAGCCTCCACTTGTCCCTGAGCAAGACCTGTTGCGAGAGGAGATGCGCTACATGATTGAGGCAGCCTGGGATATGAGTGGCATGCAGAGACCTGGGTCTGTGCTGGCTCCAAAGTAAGAGATGGCAGGCGAGTTGTGACATGCAATGGGAGCGAACACCAGCCTGGTGGTTGATGTATGCAACTGTCGCTGTGTTGTCCATACGGACCAACACGTGCTTGCCTTGGATCAAGGGTCGAAACCTCCCCAAGGCCAAAAAGCACCGTCAACAACTCGAGGCAATTGGTATGCCAATGCAGTCGAGGGCCTGTCCAGACCCCTGATGTTGCCTGTCCATTGCACACGGTGTCCCAGGTTAAGTGCTTGATACAATCTGTATTGTTAAAAGCACTATATAAATAACGGTGACTTGACTTGACTTCCCTGAGAGGGGCAAGGGCAGCCTCTGCAATCTTCGTAAAGACGCGAGGAGATAGGGATGGCCCGAAAGGGAGGAACCTCATACTAATATGCACAGCCTTCGAAGGCAACTCATAGAATGGCCTGAGCCTTGGAAGGATCGAGACAAGAAAGTACGTGTTCTTCCAGTCTATTGCTGCAAACCAATCTCAGTTTCTGACGCTTAAAATTTTTAAGTAAATAATAATTTAAAAAATAAGTTAAGTGAATTGTCAGGTTCACTTAACTTTTTTTTTTAGCATTTTTGGCATTAGACAAAGCCCCCCTACCCTTCTTGAGTACGATGAAGTAAGGGTTGTAACACCCCCACTTCACCTCAACCAGGGGACAGGCTCTATCGCACCCTTTGCCGAAGGGTTGCAATTCTCCGCCTGAAGAACAGCAGCATTCCTGCCTCGGAATGAGGCAACAGAATGCCACTGAAATTCGGCGGGTGCCTGGCGAATCAAATCGCATAGCTGAGCCGAATGGATCTGAGAGCCAGCTGGAAGAAATGGAGAGGCTTAATCAAGCATCCAATCACCTCACCAACGGTCCCAAGGGAACCCCATTCAATGTACCTAGGGCAGGTTATCTGCGGCTGAGCGGAGCACGAGGGGTTGTGGTAGGAGATAAAAACGTCCTGTGATAGAGCACAGCACCTTGTCCACTAGGTCTGTCAGACCTGCCACCAACAGATGAGGGAACAGTAGTTCGCCAACATGTCGTGTTGGCTGGTGACAGATCTGTTGCATCAGAACATGAAGAGACAGAAGGTCTGTGTCCGAGCATGCTCTGATGTATGATTTCAGCAACTGACCATTACAAGCTTGGAGGGCCATAACTGCTGTGTGTGACCCAGAGAAGAAGGAAATCGACCAGGTGATGGCTATCTGCCAGAGCTAGTCAGATAATCCCTCCTTCCTGGGCTGTCTGTCTCAGGAGCGCCTTGTAGCCTTACAAGGGTATTTGTTGTCCTGTTAACGAGCTGGTAGTTACAACCCTTCCTGTGAGAATTAGACCATTAATTGGTCTTGACTGCAGGCCCAGGCTATTGTGGGTCCTCGGAAGTCCTCGCAAGGGGCTGTCCCTGGCGATGAGCAGACGCCATCTGCTTTTTAAACATGGAGAACTGCTGAGCGAATTCTTCCACGATGTCGCCAAGAGACCAACCTGTGAAATGGGGGAAATCAAGAAAGCGAACTTTCTCGGCATCCCGCATCCCAGCCAGGTTTGGGCCACAGGTGGTGCTCCTGGACCACAAGTGTGGACATCGCCCTACCCAGAGCCTGCGCCGTGACTTCGTAGCCCAGAGGGCATAGTCAGTCACCGAGCACAGTTCCTGCAACACCTCTGGGTCGTGACTACCCTCGTGTAGACCTGCAGGATGGTCAGGGCGGATACAGCTTGTCCAGAAGCCATGTAAGCCTTCGCCATGAGTGCCGAAGAGAAATTACAGGCCCTGGACAGGAGTCCTGGGTGGCCCCACCTGCTCTACCCTGACGCACATCGCTGCGGCCTCATACCCGGAAGTAGAAGGACCGGAGCGGAAAGCAGTCGGGGTGACTCGCATTCTTTTAAAAAAGAATGCGAGCCACGAGCACAACATGCTTATGGTCATGTCCACGCAAGCGGGACATAAACCATCTACGAGCGCTGTTTCAGCGTGAGCATGACCCAACATTGAACACAGCACTCACGCCAGTCGTTTAGGAGAGATGTGAACCAGCACCAGAAGAACATGGATGGAAAGGTATGTTTGTCAACACACACAGTTCCGCCCATGAAGCTCTTTGGAGAAATTGCTCTTTTAGAAGAAATTTGCTCTTAAAGATCACCGCTGAAGCACCCAGGGGTACTCTCACGACACTTATCTGTGTATGAGAGGGAGAGACCGCTGCCTGTGCCGTAGATCCAATGACAAGGAGATCAAGAGGTGAATTGAGTGCTGCTTCTCATGAAAAGACGCTGCATCGGTTCCGAAAAACAGAACAAGTGAGCAGATGCTACACCAGCCTATTTATACCCGGATATCCGGGTGTGGCAGCTATGCAAATTCTGCACACCCAATTTCATTGGCCTTTTCTCAAAGATGTCAGAGGTGTTTTGGCTTCCAAGAGTGACCCCTAGTGTCGTACACTCGACACAACGTCAAAGTGAACGACAGAAGGGGAACCTGAGCCCCCTTGGTTGAAATCGTGTTCTGGGGATGGACACACCCAATACCCCTCTCCCCACGACCAGCCGCTAGCTCCTGTTTTAAGTACAGTAAATGAACTTCTGATTCATACAGTTAGATTTGATAGTTATTTGTATCTGTATTTGTATATTTTACCAGAAAACAACAGTGTACAATGAGGCAACACTGCTTGTGTTCAGTGTGTATTAAAATAACACAAATTGTGCTTTTTCTGTGCTTTTTCTGACAGGGAGACATGGGAGAGGAGGGGCCAAAAGGTGACCCTGGAGAGAAGGTCAGCCTAAACTTACATACAAATTTAAATGAGTATAACATGATTTACTATAACATCATTAAATGGTATGTCAGTGCGGACTATGATATTGTGAAATTGCTACTCATAGGACATAATTTCTGCATTGTGGACTGTGAAGTTATATTTATATAATTATAATTATTAAAACTACATTATTAAATTAAAAGCAATTTTTGTTATTATTCATATTAAGTAATTTGGTTAAATTGGTTTATGCTGAATAGTGCAGTTTTATTTTATTTTTATTTTAAAAGTATGTAATTTTATAGTGGTAGCAATATGATCGTTAAAGAAATAGTTAAACCAAAAATGAAAATTTGCTAGCAACTACCTCTCAGGTCATCGAAGATGTAGATGAGCTTGTTCCTTCATCAGAACAGATTCTGAAAAATTTAGTATTGCATCACTTGCTTACCAATAGATCATCTACAGTGAATAAGTGCTGTCAGAATGAGAGTTCAAACAGAAAAAAAAAAAATACATAAATAAATAAATAAATAATAACAACAACAACTAACAATTTTTAATTCTGGGTGAAGTATTCCTTTAAATATTGTGTAACACAAAGTCTGCAAGTAGGAGTCTATGTAACATTATAAACATGGTAATAATTGTCCAGTTATTTCAGGATTCTCAGCCTATTGGCCCAAACTTTACGAAGGCTTCATTCAACAATGAAGGGCGCATTGAATAACTCAAAACAGCTTATTCTTGATTGCTTATGCAATTGATTTGAAAATCCTTCAAATAATAACTTGATCATCTTTGCATAAATTCAGTGCCTCAATCAGATCTGTTTAGCTTAATAACCTATACAGGAAACATAAACAATATGCAGTATTGTTCAAAATAATAGCAGTACAATGTGACTAACCAGAATAATCAAGGTTTTTAGTATATTTTTTATTGCTACGTGGCAAACAAGTTACCAGTAGGTGCAGTAGATTCTCAGAAAACAAACAAGACCCAGCATTCATGATATGTACCCTCTTAAGGCTGTGCAATTGGGCAAATAGTTGAATTAGTTGAAAGGGGTGTGTTCAAAAAAATAGCAGTGTGGCATTCAATCACTGAGGTCATCAATTTTGTGAAGAAACAGGTGTGAATCAGGTGGCCCCTATTTAAGGATGAAGCCAGCACTTGCTAAACATGCATTTGAACGCCTGAGGAAAATGGGTCGGTTGATTAAAAAGTTGATTGGAGAGGGGAAAACCTATAAAGAGGTGCAAAAACTTATAGGCTGTTCAGCTAAAATGATCTCCAATGCCTTAAAATGGACAGCAAAACCAGAGAAACATGGAAGAAAACGGAAGACAACCATCAAAATGGATCGAAGAATAACCAGAATGGCAAAGGCTCAGCCAATGATCACCTCCAGGATGATCAAAGACAGTCTGGAGTTACCTGTAAGTACTGTGACAGTTAGAAGACGTCTGTGTGAAGCTAATCTATTTTCAAGAATCCCCCGCAAAGTCCCTCTGTTAAAAAAAAGGCATGTGCAGAAGAGGTTACAATTTGCCAAAGAACACATCAACTGGCCTAAAGAGAAATGGAGGAACATTTTGTGGACTGATGAGAGTAAAATTGTTCTTTTTGGGTCCAAGGGCCACAGGCAGTTTGTGAGACGACCCCCAAACTCTGAATTCAAGCCACAGTACACAGTGAAGCATAGTGGTGCAAGCATCATGATATGGGCATGTTTCTCCTACTATGGTGTTGGGCCTATTTATCGCATACCAGGGATCATGGATCAGTTTGCATAGGTTGAAATACTTGAAGAGGTCATGTTGCCCTATGCTGAAGAGGACATGCCCTTGAAATGGTTGTTTCAACAAGACAATGACCACAAACACACTAGTAAATGAGCAAAGTCTTGGTTCCAAACCAACAAAATTAATGTTATGGAGTGGCCAGCCCAATCTCCGGACCTTAATCCAATCGAGAACTTGTGGGGTGATATCAAAAATGCTGTTTCTGAAGCAAAACCAAGAAATGTGAATGAATTGTGGAATGTTGTTAAAGAATCATGGAGTGGAATAACAGCTGAGAGGTGCCACAAGTTGGTTGACTCCATGCCACACTGATGTGAAGCGGTTTTAAAAAACTGTGGTCATACAACTAAATATTAGTTTAGTGATTCACAGGATTGCTAAATCCTAGAAACAAAAACGTTTGTACAAAATAGTTTTGAGTTTGTACAGTCAAAGGCAGACACTGCTATTTTTTTTTAACACACCCCTTTCAACTAATTGCCCAATTGCACAGCCTTAAGAGCGTGCATATCATGAATGCTGGGTCTTGTTTGTTTTCTGAGAATCTACTGCACCTACTTGTAACTTATTTGCCACGTAGCAATAAAAAATATACTAAAAACCTTGATTATTCTGATTAGTCACATTGTACTGCTATTATTTTGAACAATACTGTATAAACATAATAGTTATATATGAGCAAAGGCAATACACAGCAGTGAAATAAGTACATTTAAGGATATTGACTACAAACTTACTAGTATACTCACAAATCACTTATCAAAGAACATATAAATATAGCGATTCAGCAGAAACACTAAATGAAATGCTGTTACTGCACATGGCTAATTAGCACATTAAATGCTAAACCACTTACAATACAAACAACTTGCAAGTCAACATAGCACTGTCATAAACAGTCTGTAGTTACTAGTGAAATCTAGAGTCTTTGTCCTACCAGTAGCGTCTCAAAGTTGAACAACACATTGTGGCTTTTCCCAGGTGTCCTTTAAAGGAACACTCCACTTTTTTTGGAAATAGGCTCATTCTCCAACTCCACCAGAGTTAATAAGTTGAGTTTTACCGTTTTTGAATCCATTCAGCCGATCTCCGGGTCTGGCGATAGCACTTTTAGCATAGCTTAGCATAGATCATTGAATCCGATTAGACCAGTAGCATCGCGTTCAAAAACGATCAAAGAGTTTCGATAGTTTTCCTATTTAAAACTCGACTCTTCTGTAGTTATATCGTGTACTAAGACTGGCGGAAAATGATAAGTTGCGATTTTCTAGTCCTATTTGGCTAGGAACTATACTCTCATTCCGGTGTAATAATCAAGGAACTTTGCTGCCGTAACATGGCCGCAGCAGGCGCAGTGATATTACGTAGTGCCTGAAAGTAGTCCCCAGCTATATTATAACTAGTTACCTAGCTGGGGACTACTTTCAGGAGCTACGTAAAATCACCACTTTTCATTTCGCGCCGGTCTTGGTACACGATATAACTACAGAAGAGTCAAGTTTTAAATAGGAAAACTATCGAAACTCTTTGATCGTTTTTGAACGCGATGCTACTGGTCTAATAGGATTCAATGATCTATGCTAAGCTATGCTAAAAGTGCTATCGCCAGATCCGGAGATCGGCTGAATGGATTCAAAAACGGTAAAACTCAACTTATTAACTCTGTGGGAGTTGGAGAATGAGCCCATTTCCAAAAAAAGTGGAGTGTTCCTTTAATGAATGAACTCCCCATGCAAATGAATCCAAACTTGATGATTACATATGTGCAGGTTTAACAGTCTTTCTCCATTGGTTTTACAAGTAGCACCAACTTGGGTAGGAGCAGTGTATGCACTTCACAAACAAGAACCTCTGCACGCTGATAATCAGACATGCCTGCCTCTGTCAGACAAGAGCATGACATGGGCCAATAAGCTTCCTTGTTGCTTCCATGTTGCCCTACATGTTCACAACCAATAGTTTTTCTGTTTTTAATTTCAAGGTTAAATTCATTTTATCAGATAGATCTTTCCTTACTTTAATAATGATGAATATATATTTTCACTCAATTCCAAAATGAACCTAACACCTCCCACTTGAGCTCCTGGTCAGTTGACCCAAGAAGGTCACAAACTTCTTGGCAGGACTTGGATCTCTTTATTGTTCTTCAGTAGGAATCAGAACCACCAAGCCTCTAACATCCCTATGCAGAATTGTAGCTGGGATCTTGTCACAAAATTTCTTCATTGGTTTGACATTCTTAGTTGTTTCTGCTTGACTTGGTTTAAAAATTGAGACCAGATAGCTTGGAAATGTTCTCACCATTATATCCCTTACTATTCCTGGATTCCTGGTTGACTCCTTCCTGGATAAGTCTTTTATATGGATAACCTTCAAAGTCAAAACTTTGAGGATCCCGGTGTTTCCCAGTTCGTCCTAGAAGAAGAGAGTTTGGACTTATATATTCCACACAGTCCTCCCAGCTTTGTGTCCTGGCATTAATGGGTCTTTCATTGACCAAATTAGCCGCCATGTAAAGAAAGGTTTGAAATTCCTCCCATGACAGGTTTCCATTAACCCCCAAGTTTTGGAGAGCTCGCTTTACAAGACGGACTGCTACTTCTGCTGCTCCATTTCTGTAGAGGGGAATTTGCAGGATGAATTTTCCAAATCCACTCTGTACCGTGCTTCCGTTTGTAATTTCATCCTGTCTTGTCATTATAGGAACTTGTGAAGATCTTCAAGAACATACTTGGCACCTATGAAATTAGTTCCCGAGTCTGACCACAGTTTCCTTAGATGTCCTCTTAAAGCTGTAAATCTTTGATATGCCAGCAGAATTCCTTCAGTTGATTGGTCACAGACAATATGGATAGCTTGACATGGATAGCTCTTGATGCCATACAACTGAAGACAGTTCCCCAAACTTTGCATCCCACTCTCTTCTTTACCTCATCTTTTATCACATAAGGATCAAACAAATCCAGGGTTGTGAAGTCAAATGGTACGACGGGTTCTGGTGGAAGGTCTCCCATAATCTGTTGGCATTGTTTCAGCCTTGCCTTTCTGCGGGTTACACAGCATTCCACAACTTCCTTAGCTAGTCTGTGGCCTTTTACTACCAATGCTCTGCTTCTCATTTTCAACAAAGTAGCTAGAGGTCTGGGTGGGACTGTTTTTTTAGTCCCGCTCCCGTGAAGTTATATTCCGTACCCACCCGCTCCCACGATATATTCACTCTTTGTCCACCTGCTGTCTGCTTAGAATAATTTTCTTCCTGACCCGACCGTTCCCACTAAATTTAGATCTCCTTTCCAGAATCTCACATTTAAATTTCCGCTACTAAAAGAACGAAAGATAGGCTAACAAATAAAAGTGTAGTATGCACAAAATTGCATTTGTTATTTTATTCGTCTGGTCAAGAGTCTTGAATTTATGGACAGAAAAATGTTAAACGAATTTTGCATCTAAAGACACAAAATTCATTTAACATTTTGCTGCCAACACAGTGGAAAAAAGTGTCACAGAGAAAATAAAAATGTTGTACAAAAATGGTATTTCTTATTTGTATTCGTCTTGTCAGGATACAATTCATTTAACATTTACAACACAATAGGAAAAAGTGTTGCAGAGAAAAAAAATGTAGGTTGTTTTATGTAGGTTCCATTTGATTCATCTTGTCAAAATACTAAATTCGTTTAACATTTTGCTGTTAACACAGTAGGAAAAGTCTCGCAGAGAAAAATAAATAAATAAATACATGTAATTTAAAATTATATGCTACGCAAAATATAAACAAAACTGAGTTGAACGTTCAACCTGCCTGTTCTGTCTGAGGGCCGTATATTCACCACCAGTATAGCCTGCTCTGAGGACCGTTATGCACAGACCCCACAAATAAAATGCGTGACACAGAAAGCACTGGTTCATGCATGCAGTGCATGCATAACAGTCCTGAGTGCAGGCTGTAATGGTGGTCAATAAGAACAAAGCGCAGATCTGCTGTTCTGAAAGGATGTTGGGAACAGGATATTGCTAGACCGCCCACTCCTGTTCAAATTACACCGACCGCAACCGTGTTTTATTTGGGAATTTAATCCCGCATCGCAAGAAATCTGGCCCTCAAGTTCCAGCCACTTCTTCATGGTTTACTTCATGAGCTTCCTGAGCCAACAGCATTTTTAATGACAGGGACCGGAGGTCAACAGACTGCAGCGGCTCGAAGGGAGGACCTTTCAGGGCCATCAGAACAGTGAGCAGGTCAAAAAACAAACAGCAAGGTTGTCTCTGAACACTGACTGGCCCGCTATAGGGGCATGAGAAGCCGGAAGATGTAGGGTCCACAGCTCTAACCGGGGGTGACATATCGTCCTGTTCGCCTGAGAGAGGAGATCCCGCCTCAGGGGAATGGGCCACAGGACTGCTATAAGCAGCTTCGACAGCTCTGCTAACCAATGCTGGTTTCTCCAGAGTGGGGCCACCAAGAGAACCTTGTGTTCCTGTTCCCTGATTCGCCCGATTACCTGCGGAATCAGAGCGTTCAAGGGAAAAGCATAGAGAAGGAGGTTGGGCCAGTCGTGGGCCAACGCGTCTTTGTCCTTGGAATAGTAAATTGGGCAATGAGAATTGTCTATTGAGGCTGTAACTTCTCTTTCTTTCTTGTTTTCAGATTAGCCACAAGTGAGGGTTTTTTACTAAGATCAAATAAAGCGATATATGAACTTCAGCAAACAGTATTTCTTTTCTCACATTTATTCACCCAATGAAAATATGTTCTTAATTATATAGGATAGAGAAAGAAAAAAAATAAATCTCGAAACCTAGTCCTTGATTTTACACCAAAGAAATCATCTTAAAGTTCTTATCTGAGAAACGATGATCCATCATGTGGGAAAAAATGAGTTATTCATTCTGAAGGAAAACATTGAGTGCGTTGAAATTCATTGCTCCGCTTTATAGTTGACATCTCCGACTGGTAACGTTAGACGAATGAGCCTCCCCAAAAGAATCCAAAGCAAAAGCATTTCCACTCCAAACAGTACTCCATTGAGCACAGTCCCAATCAGACATGCATCCAAAATACATCAGGAAATGAAAGAGGAGAAAGAAAAAAAGTCCTTCTGAAAAATATAGAAAATACCAAAAACAAATATAAGTATTCTTCCCACATTATAAATAACAGAAGACAACAATATTCCATTATACTCACACGTTGAGCTTAAAACCAAAGGTTTCTCAACTAGGACTTTGGTAGACCCACAGTTCAACGTAGCCACAAAGAAACGTGTTCCCTCTACCCAAACTGAACTACTTCTTCAGGCAACTGCTCACCTGAATTCTCGATTGCAACAGCAAAACTGTGACAAATATTTCACTCTGTTACAAGGCGAAGAGGTCCACTTCCACCTTGCCAAAGATTTCCCAAATTTTCTGAACCGTCTGCGGATGAAGCATCCACTCAAGGGGAAGTCGTGGCCTAATGGTTAGAGAGTCGGACTCGTAATCCAAAGGTTGCGAGTTCGAGTCTCGGGCCGGCAGGAATTGAAGGTGGGGGGAGTGAAAGTACAGCTCTCTCTCCACCTCAATACCACGACTGAGGTGCCCTTGAGCAAGGCACCGAACCCCCAACTGCTCCCCGGGCGCCGCAGCATAAATGGCTGCCCACTGCTCCGGGTGTGTGTTCACGGTGTGTGTGTGTTCACTGCTGTGTGTGTGCACTTTGGATGGGTTAAATGCAGAGCACAAATTCTGAGTATGGGTCACCATACTTGGCTGTATGTCACGTCACTCACTCACTCACTTCTGAGAGGACTTTGCTCCGTGACAACATATCCGCTCCTTGGTTCAATTAGCCTGGAACGTGCACTGCTCTCTGCTCTCAGCACATTCCAGGAGGCACTCTACCAGCACAAAGAGATGCCTCGAGGACAGCTCCCCCTGGCGATTTATGTAGGACACCACAGTCATGCTGTCCAAGTGGACCAGAACGTGGTGTCCTCTTAGGTCTGGTAGGAAGGTTTGGCAGGCCCGACATACCGTCAGCCAGTGGTGTAGTCTAGTTTTTTGTAGTGAGTATACTGTGATTTTTCCCTCACCCATCCCAAAGCGACACCCCTAAGCACCACTCATTAATGTGTACCGTCTGCATCTACATGTAACTGACAGCATTCTGAAAGACTGCTTATGTGATATCAACATGTCAGTTTATTATAAGCAAAACAAGACAGCCAATGACATTTACAGCTGGGGGAGACTGAAATTATTTTTTACTATATTAATCATCTAACTCAGCCAGTTAAGAGCTACATTTTTCCTCAATATGGTCCCTGGAGCACAGGTTTTATCAGCTGGCAATTTTCAATGCACATGTAAGAGTGCCTGTTTTTAAATTCCCTAGCCTACCCTTCAGTCCACAAGGCTGCCCAGGAGTTCTCATCTCTCTCATCACCTGAAACAAGGAGATACAAACATTGTATTCAGTTTAATTGCTTTACACAGACATACACATATGTGTTATCTCTCCCCTTCTCCTGCATTCATTGATCCGCACACTAATGTTACTGAAGTTATTAGCTAGTTATGTTGGCCTGAGAAAGTCAACATACTGTTGACTGTCTGAAAGATGCTTGGGACAGTTGACTGATCTGTGCAGGTTGTACCTGTGGGCCCTGTTTGAAATAGTTTAATATATATTTGTTCTATATATTTATTTGTGCTATTTACTTAATGTTTATGTTTTTTCAAGTCTGTTGGTGTCCAGGTACAGAAACCGAATAATCAAATATAAAATTGCATTGCATAGACTTCACTGTATAAATTAAATATAGATTAATTCTTGTTAGTTCAGTAAAGAGCTGTGAGTGATTTTCTCTGATATAATTTTAACGTCAGTTTTCCCTCACACAGAGCTCCCCAACCCGCGTTGGAAGCATCTGTCGAGACTACCTTTCTCCTGCAGACCATTCCCAGGGGAATGCCCTGTTCCATCCACCGAGCATTAGTCCAGCGGGTCAGGGCTGTTACACAGGCCTGGTCTACCCTGATAATCAGGCGTCCATGATGCCACGCATGG
Organism: Acrossocheilus fasciatus; assembly: GCA_036784905.1. NCBI lineage: Eukaryota > Metazoa > Chordata > Actinopteri > Cypriniformes > Cyprinidae > Acrossocheilus > Acrossocheilus fasciatus. The sequence continues at coordinate 35,902,808 of CM071944.1, forward strand.
GTCGAAACCCGCGGTTTCAGCCAGTACTGAAGGGGGCGCATATGAAGCAGGCCCAACTGTAGCACTGGAGACACTGCAGCCATAAGGCCCAGCAGCTTTTGAAACATCTTGAGGGGGCAAGAGGCACCGGCCTTGAAGTAGGCCACAAGCTGCTGCATGGCCACAGCACACTCTGTCGTGACCACCGCTCTCGTTGTTGAGTCGAACACTGTTCTTGGCAAAGTTCACCCTGAGCCCTAGGCATTCTAAGTGGCTGAGGAGGAGGGCTCTGTGAGATAGTGACTCTGCCTCCAACTGGGACAGAACAAGCCAGTCATCGAGGTAGTTGAGAATGCGGATTCCCTTCTGCCTCAGAGGGGAAAGAGCTGCATCTATGCACTTCGTGAAAGTGCATGGAGCCAGGGACAGCCCGAAGGGAAGAACCGTGTATTGATAAGCCACTCCCTCAAAGGCGAATCTCAAGAATCGCCTGTGGTGGGGGGCAATCTGGATGTGAAAGTAGGCGTCTTTCAAGCGAATTTGCGAGAGGATCTGTTTCAGTGTAGTCATCCTGAACACCCATTTCATGAGGGCACGATTCAGGCGCCTGAGATCGAGGATGGGCTGCAGGCTGCCATCCTTCTTGGGGATGAGGAAGTAACAGCTGTAAATGCCTAACTCGCTCTGGGCCATCTCTATGGCTCCCTTTGCTAGCAGATTTTTCACTTCGGAGCGCAGGACGTGTGCGTCTCTGCTCTGAACCGGGCCTGGGAAGACAAGGGTTAGATTGGTTCAAGTGCCTGGTCGCTGCAAGGTGACATGGTACTCGTGAGAAATAGAAGAGGAAATCTGCTCTTTTTTAAAAAATGTTTGTTTCAATTTGCCCGCTATAACAGCAAATCGCCACTTGGGCGCTTGAATGGGCCCAGAGTTTGCAGCAAACACATTGCCGATTGCACCTGGAACTGGACGGGGTGATTGGCGGCTTACAAGAGGCAGCTTGGGGGGTGGTCCGGCTGCAGCGAGACATGGCCCCCTCCTCTTTTGGAGTTTGGGAGTTTGGCCTGGAAGACCTGGATAACTGCCATTGAGTGGAGTGCCAAGGCTACTTGCCCAGCCGGGGAGGCACATCCAGCGAGGGCTGAAGTCATCCTACACGGCTTGGAAGGATGGGCGGCCTTTGCCTTCCAGCTGATCGCAGTGGGTGGGCAGAGATGTGGGGCCACTGACTCATCCAGGGAAGGCAGCTTCTCGTATCCCTTATCTTCAGCGCCGCCTACCAAAGTGAGGGCAGATGAAGCGGAAGTACCGAGGCATGCAGAGTATGGGGCGCACCACGATCTAGTGAGCTTGTCGTGGACCTCCGGAAAAAAGGAGAGGATCGCTGACGAGGGACTTGTAAGCGCCCCGGCAGGAACCACTCATCCAGATGGCTGCGGGAGGGCCCTCCTGGTGGAGACCACTCCAAACCCAGCTCCTCGACGGCCTTCGAGAGGACACGGAGTAATTTGGCATCCATGCTGGGCTTAACGTTGCTGAGCTCAGACAGTGGCAGGGAGGCGGTGTCGGCAGTTGAGCCCGACAGCTCCTCCGCCTTCGAGGCTGCCAATGACATGCTGTCATCCAGCAGCTCGTCGTCACTCCCATCGAACAAGACCAGATCGCTCACGCTGATAGAGGGACGCTGGTTAGGCTGAGTGAAGAGGATGGCGGAAGCCTCTCTGTGTGGAGAGAGGGAGGCATGCGGGACCTGAGCCGACGTGAACTAACTCGCATCCAAGCGCTGTGATCCTCTGCATCGCTGTTTTTTCCTCACAGGTTCCTGGGAGGAAGAAAACGGGAGGGCGCGAGGGGCTGAGTCGCTTTCTGAAAAGAAAGCTATCTGCAAGCACTGAGAGGCGAGACTCATGTTTTCACAGTGGGAACAATCCATCTCGGTGAGTGTGGATTCTGCGTGAGATTTCCCCAAGCAGGAAACACACTCACGGTGGACGTCATCACAATAATGGTGCGGCATTTGCAACAACACAGCAAAAATTTGCTCTTTAGAAATTTGCTCTGATAGGGCTCGCCGGATGGCTGTGCGGTGCTGAAGGCAGAGGGAAAGCCGGCAAATCAGCCGAGCAGAAGATCTTCAGTCAGCGGAGATTAACGAAGAACGTCATTGAAGGAGAGGGCACGATTGAAGGAGAAGAAATCTGAATCCTATGGCAAAGCGGCCGCTTATAAAGCCAGATGGCTCTGCCCATTCTGGTGTGCTTCACGGCCATAGGTTTGTGCAGCACTGCTGCGAAGCCATTTGTTCATTTTTAAAATGTACTGCACAAAACAATGGCCTTGCAATTACACTGCGTTATTGAAAAAGGCTTCAGTTCAGGAGAAAAAGGACTTTTTCCCCATAGGGTCTTAGCAGACTCAGTACGAGTGAAGTATCGATAGGGAACTGCATTTTTGTCCTCATTGAAGATTTGAATTCTTCCTCCACAAACTAACAGTCCCTGCTGAGGGTAGTATCAGGAAAAATCATATTCTCCTGGGCAGCTAGAAAGAGGTCTACAAAAGCATTCTTCAGGTCTTGTACTGTCAAGACAGCTTCTTTAAGTCCTTTTTCTAGAGACTTTGCCTCCCACTTTGAGGAACTCAGAGTCTTACATCTCATTTTCAACCACTTCTTGACAGCTCAACGCACCCAAGCAATAACTCAATAACCAATCTGGACAATCTGCTGAATTTTTCCACATTAAGTAACTTACTTGTTACTAAACCATCAAACATCCTTCCTGATGAAACATCCTTCTACCTTACCTTTCCCTTAGCAGAGGTGCTGGAGTCTACAGTGGGATGACTTGATTCAGCTTTTCCTCCACCCATATGATCTATCACTTTACATTGTTCCAAGGAGACTGCGCCTTCTTTTTCCTCGGCCAGACTTCTGGTGAGAACTGAAGAAAACACTTTCCTCTGAAAGCTTTCTCTTGCTGCAGTTGCAACCTCAGCAGCTGATTTCATTGGCCATTTTTCCACTGGCCATTTCAGGAACACTGGCCCATTCTGCCATGCGCAGACCTTCTTTGAGGTCTTCTGGGTTAACTCCCCTTGTTATAATATCTGCAACATTTTGATCTCCTGTCTCACTTTGATCTCTCACCTTTAACAGGTGTTGTTATCTGGATCTTCCCAACTCAGAAATGTTGCCTCAACTCCACTTCTATTATTAGGAAGGAAACCTGGATCCTCAGTCCAAGGACAGCTTGCATGCCAGTGGGGAGATTTGCTATAAACATCCTCTTCTACATAGGTAAGACACCCCTTTATAACCTCAAGTTCACTTTCCTCTGCCAATGTTATTTCCTTACCACCTGAGTGACAGATTCCACAGCGACACGCTCCACACATGGATTCACAAGCTGCCCCAATGCTATCCCATTTCTACCATTCTAAGGGTTGCTAACAGCTGCCATGTTTGTCTCAGCTCTGGCTTTTTGGAGTGGCTGAGTTGGCTTGGAAACCTAATGCCTCTCAGGTTCTCCCACTTTCTCCTCATATTTCGCAGCAGCTCTTCTCACTGAGCGAGCAAAATGGGTTTTGGGCTCATATGTGGCTACATCTATTTCTTCAAATAAGTCCAGATGAGCTCCGCCTACTGTCTTTCCCAAAGGACTGTCCCATAAGACAAGATCCCCGACAACCTTCACTCTTTGTGGGGCTAGTCTTCCTTCTCGGTGGCTAATAAGTAGATCAATCTCTTTTGGTCTTACCAGCTCCTCAGATTTGATTTCTGGGAAGAATCTCTGCAGTTGCTTAGGTTTGATGACTTTATGCACTTTAGCAATTTCGTCCAAGCCATAACAGAGAAGCTCATGCGCTCTTTCTTTACCCTCATTAGTCTTGACTCTGACTCTGAGAAGATATCGCTTGATTTTCGCCTTGATGGTCATTCTAGCAATGGCCATCAAGCACTATTGCACTATTAAAGTGACATCTTCACTTCTCAACCTCAGTCTTTCTGCAGCCATGTAGTGTCTGATGCAAGATCAAAACAGAGTTCCAATCTTCTGCCCAGAATTGGCTGTAACTTCCATGAGCATCATAATGACAGCCGGTTCCTTTACTCCGGATTCCTTAAAAAGTTCAACTTGAGCCATTCCAGTGAAGTTACTGTTGCTGTTTTATTGGTGAAGGAATTTCTACATTGCTCAGCCAGCTCTGGAGAAAGTTCAGCTAAAAACTCCTCTTGCTCTACTGTTAGCACATTTACCTTCCTGTTCTCCTTCAGAGACCTTTTCTCACCGCCACTCATGGATTCTCTCCTTGGACAAAGGAAATAATGATGATCAAATCCATTTTCCTTTCGGCAGTCTCTGTTTTTACACATGAACGTGGTTCTGCAATCAGCATCAACCTCATGACATCCAAGGCACTTCTTGCATGCTTCAATCTTCCTCACAGCAACTTTCTTTTCGGCCAACTTTAGGTCCTTAAACTTCTTACATAAGTCATAAGTCACCTTTATTTATATAGCGCTTTTACCAATACAGATTGTGTCAAAGCACTTAACAGTATCAAATTACAGAAGAAAATCTTGTCTTTACAGGGCTTGCAAAATTTAGAAATCCCTGATAGCCCTTTGGGCAGGTACTCTTCAGATTTTGGCAGTCCGGAAATTAATTTAACTAGCCCAAATAAAAAAAGACAGTAAATTTCAATCAAAAACATTTTCAATACACAAATATCAACGAATATCAAGGAAAGAGTGTTATTTTACTATTTGCAGGGTATCTGCAGAATTTTTAAAAATCAATTTAAGGCAATGTATGACTTTTTAAGAGCTGCACAAGTAAAATGAACGCCGTATGGGTGTGGTTGGACAATATCTATGGTAACATATTAAGCCACAAAATGACATGATTTACAATTCAGATACAGCTTTTCACAAAAACAAAAATCGTATAAAATGGTATTTCAGCTTTTAAATCATTTTTATGAAAAGGGATAAGTCAAACATATGAATTATGATATTAATTTAAAACATAAATATTACTAAATTGTTTAGATTTTTAGAAGGGACATTAACTTCTTTCACATTTACAACTCTGTGTTTGCTGCGAAAAAACATGGGTCAATATGCACAATTGGGCATTGGTCTAAACATAAGATAGGCTTTTTGGAAATGAAAATTCTTTCTCTTCCATGAGGTGGTGCTTTAAGAGTGGCTGAAATAAAGCAATTCCCCTGGTAACGGCTATACACAAAGCAGCACCTGGCTCATAAATGCTGTTTTATCAGGCATTATAGGCAAGATTAAATGAAAATGCCAGCAATACGTTTCTGAGGACAGTCTGTTCCCTTCAGAGATACATTCACATAAAGACATCCGTGCCGTGTTTTGACATTAAACGTGCAGCGCTCATATTTATTCAATGACAATTGCCTTTTGAGGTTTAATCCAGCCATATCGCGATTCTTTCCTTTCCAGCCCCAACTGTAAGACCTCTTGAAATTTTAATTAAAACTTTTCTTATACCATTTAACGTATTTAAAACTTTTTAAGGCCTTAAAAACTCTTAAATTTAGTTGTATCAAATTTAAGGACCTATGGGAGCCCTATATTTAAGATGGTGATGCATTTTGGTAGCCCGACTGGAAAACACAATAGCCCCGGTACATCGGGCTAACGATTTTGTGAGCCCTGCTTTATGATTTACAGCTCCACAAACAGCACACCCAGTGTCAGAATACTTCTTTATAGTTTTTGTGGATGCATATTTCTTCTCAAATCTTCTTTCAAATTTATAAAAAATTTCTACCTTGTCAGTGATTCTGAGCTGCTCAAGTTTATCAAGAATGTCTTCCTGTCTCTAAAAACTTCAGCAGGTGGTCAAAGTGATTATCTTGGGTTACACCATTATCAGGGTCAATCATGAAGATAAGCCTATCTCTTTACAAATTCAGGCAATTTACTCTCAATAGACTTGATTACGAGAGGGTTCTTGATCGCACCAGTGTTCCCAAGATCTGTCAGGTCAGAAAGAGCTTTTTCAACAGTCTAGATCAAGTCTATCACTTTTCTGGGTTGGTTACCTTTTACAGCAGGAATCATTTCCATTTTTTCAATGATTTCCATGGCGATTGTTACCTTATTTCCATATCAATTCTCCGACACTCTAAACACATCTTCAGCAGTACAATAACTTGGCAACCTCAAGTCCCTCCCAATTCTGTCATCTAAGAGCTTGACTAAGAGCTGCTGATCCAGTTGGTTCTCCTTGTTTCTCTCCCAATCTTTTCTCCAACGGAATAAATCTCTCTTGATCCCACTAAATTTAGGCAAACTTTTATTTAAAATATAAAGGTTTTATTCTCACAACTGGTGCAATGGGTATAGTTTGGAGAGCTGCACTTGGTTCAGTGGGACATGCAAACTCAGCTCTTCTTTTAACATTACGTGCCGTAATGAATTCACTGTTTCTGGAAACAAGTCTTGTTATTTTAGACTTTTAACTGCTTCACTCTGCTCTCAAAATCTGTATTTTCTGTCGTAGGAATCCATCTCTACCAGCTGGCAAGAGTCTTGACTGCTCTGCTTACAAGCATTTCAAGTGGATTAGTTGAAGTTCATATCCTTCACATTTGACACCAACAATGGGTACTGAAGCAGAATGTTCACAAGCTTTCTCCGCTTCATGGACTGCAATAGTTAATTCCTCTTGGCCATACCTCTGCCACAGGCTAGTTTGGACAATCTTTCGCATCTTACAGTCTTCTCAAATTCTGCTGCCTGCTGGACATCAAGCTCCACTTTTTCATCACTCTTTGCTTTACCTTCCAACTCTGCCAGTAATCCCGCCTTAAGATCATCATTAGCATCAAAAAGCACTCTTGTATGAGAGGAGAGTTTCTGGAATTCTTTCCTGAATTCAGATTCAATCATTTGGCTTGACTCTCGAAACAGAAGGTTCACTTGCTTTTTAAAAAACATCTTTGCAGTGGCACTCTCTCTCTTAAGTTGGTCCACTGTTTTCCCAAAAGCTTCTTCTGCCATCTTGCCTTGCGGTCAAGTGATAACAGTGGCGTGACTTAAAACAGCTCACAGAACTTGCTGATGACTTGTGAAGACGATATTTCTCTTCTGCACCACCTTTATTTTCTGGACCATACGAAGCCTTTAATCCTCATATCCAGCAGCATGTTGTCATGCTGCTGCAGATCAGGGAGATGCGGAGACGTGGAAACATGAAACTACGGACTTTATTGGCATTGTAGACAATTCAAGACGGAACACAGACTAGCGGGAACACAGGACTTAAGTACACTGGGGGAAACGAGATAATTAAAGACACAGGGCTGGGGACTGATTAACTAATGAACACTAAACTAGGACACGGACAGGAAACCCAAATAAGGACACGAGAGGAGGGAAAACACGACGTGGAGACACGGTCTGACACATGTATTTATTAAGTGTCAAGTTATTTCGGGATTCTCAGCCTCAATGTCAGCCCAAACTTGACAAAGGCTTCAATCAACAATGAAGGGTGCATTGAATAACTCAAAACAGCTGATTCATGATTACTGATGCAATTTATTTGAAGATTCTTCAAATAATAACTTGATCATCTTTGCATAAATTTAGTGCTTCAGTCAGATCTGTTTAGCTTAATAACCTATACAGGAAACACAAACCATATATAAATATAATGATAAATGAGCAAAGGCAATGCACTGCAGTGAAATAAGTACATTTAAGGATATTGACTACAAACTTGCTAGTACCCTCACAAATCACTTATCAAAGAACAAAAACATAGCGATTCAACAGCAACGCTAAATGAAATGCTGTTACTGCACATGGCTAATTAGCATGTTAAATTCTAAACCGCTTACAATACAAACAACTTGCAAGTCAACATAGCATTGTCATAAACAGTCTGTAGTTACTAGAGAAATCCAGAGTGTTTGTCCTACCAGTAGCGTCTCAAAGTTGAACAACACATTGGCTACATGCAACCAAATAATCCATTTGTAATCAGATTGATGGCTCAATCGGACTGAAAAGTCTTCATATAAACACCTTAATCGATCCAATTGAGCTCGATCGGAATGAAGTTTATTCATTTTCTAATACGATTGAGAGTGCTGCATGTAAACATTCAATCGGATTGATAACCTGAACTGAAAGGACTGCACATGTGTAATGATGCAGAAATAGCGTAATGACGTATGACGTGTGGAATGAGTGGTTCTTCCTTTTGAATTAAGAGTTGTATAAATCAGAATCAGAATCAGAAAGAGATTTATTGCTAAGTATGGATGCGCATACAAGGAATTTGTCTTAGTGTCACAAGCTTCCAGTACACAGAGACAACAACACACAGACAATAAAAATATAGGATGATATTAAATTGTCACGGTGCACACAGCAGGGAGGAACGAGGAACACGGACACGAGGATAAACTTCAAAATAACAGTCTTTAATGAGGACATCAGGACAGGGCAAGACAAGGCAAGGTTCACACAGACAGGAACACCGGGGAATAACGAGTAGACCAGACGATAATTGGACGAAACACAGCTGGACAAGACTTAACTAATAATCATACTTAACAAGGACAGGAACAAGACCAAATATGGACACAAGAGGCGGGAACACATGACACACACGACAGAGGACGTAACAGTACTCCCCCATCCCGAAAGGCGCGACCCGCGTCGTAACAGTTCCACCCAGGGGGGGTGGGCACTCTGGAGGCCCCTCAGGACAGACAAGAACACAGGACGGGGACCTCCAGAGTGAAAGACAGACAGAGGCCCTGGCAGGGCTGGGAGCTCAGGCGGTCAGGGCTGATGGTCTTCGTGGCCGTGGCCTCGGATCCCTCGGCCCGGCCACTCTACTACCCCCAAAATTTCCTTGGGGAATCCAGGGGGTATCAAGAGTCCTCCAGGGCTTAACGGACAGGACACTAGCCAGACAAATAGACAGGACAGGATAGCCCTCCAGGGCTAAACAGACAGGAACAGGACAGGCCAGACACACACAGGACAGCCCACAGGAACAGGAAGCCCTCCTGGGCTAGCTCGGGAGCTGAGGCTTCTTCAGGGCATGAGAGGGAGTCAGGGGCCCTCCCAAGGTCCCTCAGCAACCGCCTCCACTTCCACGACAGGGGGGCAGGCAGCTGGAATGGCCTCCATGGCCACAACAAGAGGAGCCGCCTGCCCCAGACGAGTCTCCATGGACCAAGACAAGACAAGGTTTTTAAAAAGTTCCTGTGGGCACGACAAAATGGCACTCCTGGCCGTTACGGGTGGACTTGCTCCACTGGGACCCGGGTCTGGACTGGAGTCAGCAGTGTCCGGCGGGCATTGAGTCAGCGGCTTCCGGCGGGCATTGAGTCAGCGGCTTGAGCTCCAGGTGGGCTTGCCGTACGCACTCCTGGCAGGCTTGCCATACCCCAGGTTGGCTAGCCCCACACACTTCCAGGCGGGCTAGGGTGAGCCGCGGACGGCGGCGTGATCTCCCGTGAACGGCGGGCTTGGGTATGCCGCGAACGGCGGCGTGAGGGGAGGCGCGGACGGCGGAGTGCTACCCCCGTGAACGGCGGGTCTGGGTGATCCGCGGACGGCGGCGTGAAGTGAGGGAGCCGCCGACATTTGGGTTGGCTTTCCCCGCGGTCGGCGGCGTGCACTAGCGGCAGCCTGTGAACCAGACGGAGGAGCCGCGAACAGCGGGCTGACGAAAGCCGCGGACGGCGGCAAATCGGATGGGCTCGCGGCCAATAATCCTTTCAGCAGTCCGAACCATTCTTTGTAGTCTTCTGATGTCTGATTTTGTAGCTGAACCAAACCAGACAGTTATTGATGTGCACAGAACAGACTCGATTATGGCTGAGTAGAACTGTTTCAGCAGCTCCTGGGGCAGGTTGAATTTCCTCAGCTGGCGAAGGAAGTACGGCCTTTGTTGGGCCTTTTTTGCAATGGAGTCGATGTGAGTATTCCACTTCAAATCCTGAGATGGTGGTTCCCAGGAATCTGAATGACTCCACTGTTGTTACAGTGCTATTCATGATGGTGAGTGGAGGGAGAGCAGGGGGGTTTCTCCTGAAGTCCACGTGTGTCCTGTCATTATAAAACTCTCCTTTCATTTGGCAACTGTGAATTGGAGCTGGACAACGTCCCACCAGTCCTTGTTTCGAATTCTCATCCACAGATGACTGGTTTTGGGGCGCAGGGAGGGACATTTTTACTGCGTGATAAATACGCACAGCGGTTTATATGTATATTTATCCAGAAATGTTAAAAACATATAAAGAAACAGTGTGTGGTTATTATGTGCAAACAGTGGAAAACACTATATTTGTGCAGTGTGCGCATGTAAAAAAAAAATCAGTTCCGATTTGAAGCTTGTGACATATAAATGCGCACATCAACCTGATCACTTTATTTAATGCTCATGTAAATACTACATCAGATTCATCAATCGGAATGAATTCAGTCCAACTGAACCAAAAATTGTGCATGAAAACATAGCCACTGTTGCTTTTCCCAGGTGTCCTTGAATGAATGAACTCAGCATGCAAATTAATCCAGACTTGATGATTACATCTGTGCAGGTTTAACAATCTTTCTCCATTGGTTTTACAAGCAACACCAACTTGGGTATGAGCAGTGTATGCACTTCACAAACAAGAACCTCTGCACGCTGATAATCAGACACACCTGCCTCTATCAGACATGAGCGCGACATGGCATTGGCCAATCAGCTTCCTTGTTGCTTCCATGTTGCCCTACGTGTTCACAACCAATAGTTTTTCTGTTTATAATTTCAAGGTTAAATTAATTTTATCAGATAAATCTTTCCTTGCTCTAATAATGATGAATATATATTTTCACTCAATTCCAAAATAAACTTAACAATAATTGTACCTTAACACAATGCTCTTCACTCCAGGTTACTTGACTGTACCATCGGTAAGGCACATATTTTACAACAGCACATGCAGGGCCTCCACTTTGAACACAGAAAACAGGACATGATAAAAGTTGCTTGAGAAAAAGTTGCTTTTGATCTTTCTACCCAGACATAAAAGACCTTTTTATCCAAAGGAGTAAAACAAATTTAAGAGCTATAGTCGGCAACTACCAGGCACATTTCCAGCACCATATCTAAGTTAATATCTGACTCAAATCCGGTTTGTCTAGTGATATATTTTAAACACCTTTTAAACACTTTTGCTGCAATTTTTGTACAGAAAATTCACAATTAAAACACCCCCGGCCATGATCTGCAATCAATATCTTGCACTTGACTTTTCCCAAAATAACTGATTGTAAGTAGTGCTGTCAAACGATTAATATATTTTATTTACAAATCAACAATTGAACCATTGCTCAAAATTGTCAGTAAAATCTACATATCTTTATATTATGTATAGGCTAATTATACAACTGTTATTATACGACTGTTAGTGTTGCTTTTTTATTATTTATTTTATTTATTTATCTGATAATATTGTGCACCCACTAACTAAAATTATTAGCTAGTAATAATAGTATTATTGAATGAGTTCCATAAAAACAGCAGTGTGAATATGGCTTGAGACAACTGAAATACAGAGTTTTAGAGTGTTTTAGAGATATATATATAGAGAGAGAGTTGAGAGCAATAGGTTAAAACCATATAGTGACTTTTCACCCTATTTCTCATGCTAAATTTGTCTGTAAATCCACCTTTTTCAAAGCTGATTTTCTGCCTACATTCAGTGGTAGACATATGCCCATGGCCTGCAGGTAATTACAGTCATGATGATATTTGGAACAGCAGCACTCTTGCTCGTTACTTAAATATTTTCATTATGCATTAATACATTTGGGATATTTTTTTTTTCTCTTTATTTCACATATCCGATTAAACTTCAGTGCAGAATATTTAGCTGTTTTGTTATTTAAGCTATTTTGAAAATGTTGCTATTTTGATTTGTGTGTCTGTCATTGGATTGTGTTAAATACATATCTGAGGTTTCGTCCCAGTAGGCATGCATACTTACAACAATGACTTGGTGTTATGTGTATAAATATTTAACTGGGTGTGTAATTAGTGACTTGCCATGTAGCACAGTTCCCACTAAAATCACTAAGATCTCAGAGGTGAAAAAATCCTCTTTGGGTCAAAACATAACACAAATAAACTCTGTAATTGGATTTCTAAAAGGCTTTTTGGTTTTGGAGGTTTGGGCAGCAGCATGGTCTCATGGCAATTCCCTGCAATCTTAAGGTTGCAGCCCTCCTGGGAAGAGTGGCGGCAGTTCAAGGACTGGCATTTCCACACTACAGTCTTTGAGAAACTCTGCAGTTCCTCTTGTTCTGTACAGAACAGATTCATTAGAAAACAGCACAAATAAAAGAACCAGTCATGATGTTGATTGAAGCTTCAAGAACGCTTCTTCACTCATCATAGGCCTTGGTGAGCTTTTATATTAGAAATCACACACTTCATTACCTCAGTTATATGTGATCTAGTAAAATGCCTTTGGTTGATTTATCTGACATGTGCCAGTATAACAATTCCTTTAAGTCAGTCCATAAACTGTGCAAGCGGTTTTCTTTATAATGAAAAGCTAATCTTCATGCTGACAACATCACTATTCCATTACCTTTACCTCAGAGGTCCTCAGTAAAAATCAAATCCTGTCTTGATAATAATGACTGTGACTGTGTCATATAATATTTATTTATTTTTGTATGAAGCTTCTCCTCTGTTATTTTGACCTTTTGGTTGAATACCATAACTAAGGCTACATTTTTTTGACTAATTTGCCTTTTTTCCCAGAAAGCAATGAAGTGCCTTGCATCAAGCTATCTGTCAGTGACCCCCCTCGGCTGATTTGTTAGCAGCAAAATAATGACACTCACTTTCAATAGGTTATGTTCAGTGTCAGTAGCTGTTGTGTTGTTTCTTGTTCATCTTTTGCCATGTGATCTTTTAATACTCTTGGTTTATTATGAGTATTAAAAAAAATGATCAAATCCTGGTGTCTATTTGTTAAGGCATGTTGCAAAGATTTTTATGAGACCGAATAAGCCATGTTTAATCATCACATTTCATATTATGCTGCAGTTCTTCTGAAAAACAAATGAAATACCATTAACAACAGCAAAGAAAACAGTTTACTTTTTGCTGACAAAACAGAAGTGGTATTGGCTGTAATAGGTTTTTGTAAGTCATTAGTCTGCATGACATTTCACGCTTGCAATCTGGTGGCTTCTGTAATGGAATAACATAAGGCCTGGAGACATAACAATCAGAACCAGATGTGATAAATTGTTACCAATGTAAATCTCTGCCAATATTTGACAGGTGCACAACAGAATACACGTTGATGTATTGTGCTTTCAACTTTATACTGATCTATAAAGTAGAAAAAGATATGCCTTTGGGCCTGACAGTTTATCATCAACAGATGAGGGGAAATATTTTTTTATAATTTCTTGGCATAGCTTACTCATCCATTCATTGAACACTAATAATATTCATAGAAAAGGCAAAAGATGAAGTGTGAAGGTGCTGATTAGAGCAGAGCAGAAGTAGTTTACTGACATTGAGCTATAACCGTTATGCAGTTTATGGCAGAAAAAAAATGCAGCAATTAAAGCTTGCATTATAATGATGACTTTAAAAGCCAGGGCATGCTTTCCTGAACTGCCTCTGAGCTCAAGATTTATGTGAAGTGGAACTGCAAATTCGGCAGCAGGCAGTGGACTTAGCTCTTTCCCACCAGCACCAATCATCCTCTGCCAGCTGATCCACACTGCACTGCACAAGTCCCCAAGATGTCTACGAACTCTGAAATTAATGTTATTAAGCTTTCATATTATTTCTGCTGTTGCAATGAAACCAAAGATAACTAAAGTATGCGTTACTTCATTCTTTGTTGCTTAATAGCAGAAAAAAAGACATAAAAGCATAGATGTAGCCAAAACAACACTTACTAGTGGTGGCCACTTTAAAACAGCACTAACCTTAAATTAAAAGTATGTTTATATGCATGCATTTTTGTCTGATGTCTGATCACACAGTATAAAGATAAAACTTGCTAAAATAAATCAGAAGACAAAAGATGGAGAGGTTTCTCATTGCATGTCTTTCTCAAGGAGATTGAAACCAGTGTTTTTTCCAGATTTTGTTCCTTTGGGAAACGTGGCGCTTTGAAGCGGGAAGACATTTTCACATCTTCTGCTGCACCTGTGCATCCGCGGTGCCAGCTCTCTCACCCAGACTGAACTCAACCATCCCACTGTTTTGAATGTCAATGATCTGCTCTGCACTGGCACACATATGTTTAATATGACACAGATGGTGCAGTGTGTTTGTGTGCAGAATAAGTAAACTAGCATATTTTATGGGGTTTTTTTTTTCAGGTTGCCTTGACTTGATGTATGATGCCAGCATAAATCCTTATTTTTGGTTCAGTTTCATTGAATCTGTGTTTGATAAATTAAATGAAGTGATGGCATTCAGCAAGAGAGTTAGTACTGTAATTAGTGCTTAAACATTAGCTTAGAATACATATTAAGATGATAACTATCATCATTAGAAGTTCATTCTCAGTGATATTTAACCTCATTAATGCAATGGAATGTGGAGGTTTAAATGGTGCATGGAAATTTAGGCATAATAGTACAACCAAGGTACTAACTGATGTCTATTAAAACAGAAGCTAACCTTAAATGAACAGAATGCCCTCCATGAACTTGTACCATGATGCTCATGACCTCACTACAAAATTCCTACTAGGGATTATACCAAATCAATTCTAGTTTAAAAACCATAGGCATTTCTAGACTATCTTCCATGTCGGCACCCCTTAAGAACTGGCTTCCTGCACTCGTTAAAATCTGTGATTGTGATCTCTTTTCACGTTTACTTAAAACAGTGGCTGCAGGAAGATTACTAAGCTTATTTCATTCTGAATCCCCCTCTTACCAGATGTTAAAATAACTTTAACGTTTATTACATTAAGTATTATCCTAACCCAGTATCTCTGTTCCCATTAAATTACAACATAAAATGCAACTAAATAAGCCTGCTGAGCAAGATTTTACAAACTCCCTTTGAAATCCTAGAATCGCCGGGTGGTGCATACATATTTTGCCTTAATAGAACAATGTTATGACATTATGTTGTGACAATTTCACAGCAGAATGACCTTTCTGCACAAAGGATGTGATACAATATACCCAACCCAAACAATCTCCTTCTTCCGGTTTTTACGTTCCTATTGGTATTATGAATGGACGCTCATGGACACTAATCTGCTTTGCTTTTTACTCAAATAATCTGATATTTGGATAGCAGTACAGCTGTTTTATGCACCGGTTTAACTAGAGGCTTTCACATGCTCAGCAGCGTTATGACTTCCAGAATTTCTCCCCACGTGAAATGAAGAAGATACTACACTTTCAAATGGCTTAGTTTTATCAAATATATTTACCATGATTTTTATATCTCTCACAGGGTGATGCTGGATCCTCTGCTGCTGGAATCAAGGTAAGACCTCAGAAATATTTTTTGTCTCTATGTCTGTGTTTTTAATAAATCCTACTTGTTATCTTTCATTTGGTGTATGCAGATGAGCCCTTATAAGCATTCTTATTATTACAGGGTGAGCCTGGCGAGCCAGGGCGCGGAGGACAAAAGGTAAAATTGCAGAGCTTATATTGTATTCCAAGCCAGAGTATACAATTATGAAAGATATTGTTTGGAACAATGTGTCTTAATGACAGCTGATTGATTAATTGAGAACACTGATAATTTGTTTTAATAAAACATGTTGTTATTAATGATTAACAAAAGAGCATTATGCTGTAATAACTTCGTTGCACCTTATGGCTGTAAACCAACATTTGCTTGCTGCTTATAAGCATGTGAATGTCAGGCACCAATCTGACGGAAAAAAAGAAAGTGTTTTTAGCAAGGACAACTTTATAGCCCATTGTCAGATGAACTGAGAACACACTTTTCACCTGATAAAAAGCATAAATCTACACCATGGCATTACAGTTTGTCTACTTTTTTTTTCTATATGTGTGTTTGCATCACATTTTTATTATTTGTTCTTGTTCTGTCCAGTAAAACACTGTTAGACTTCTCTGAATAATTAATCTGCTCCAAATTCAGTATGAGACCCAAGAGAACAGCTCTTACAGAAATGTTCATCATATTTACAGCACTTACAGGAAGTCCTCAAACTGCAGTCTGGGATCTATTTAACCTCACCATTTGAGCACTAGTCCTACTCACTTTTTACATGTTTATTTATTTTGGTATGTATGACTAACTGTGATGTGACTTGATGTATTGTGTTAATGCTTCTGAAAATTCAACTTTTCTACCTCTCATTGTGTACCAATATACTTATATTACGCAGTAATATCATAAGCAGAACATTCAGATATAATTGTACAGCCCTTCCAATTTTAGTAGGCCTCTATATGCATTGTGGGTGGTAGTACCATTAATTTGAAAAGTCTGATGGAAATGATCCAACAACAACACCAATAGATAGCCAATTTGTCTTTGCTTTAACTAGAATCTTGATGGTTTTCACTTTAGTAGGTGAACCAGGGCCAATCTTTTGATACTGTGGGTTTAGAGGAAACCAATTGTGGTTGAGCTGGGTTTCCAGGCTCATCGCCAGAAGTGGTGGCTTGGTTTGGCTGTAATTTGTTGCACTTTTCCTACATAGGGTG
This sequence comes from Acrossocheilus fasciatus, assembly GCA_036784905.1. NCBI lineage: Eukaryota > Metazoa > Chordata > Actinopteri > Cypriniformes > Cyprinidae > Acrossocheilus > Acrossocheilus fasciatus. The sequence continues at coordinate 35,919,531 of CM071944.1, forward strand.
AGCCAGGACTTCCAGGGCTGCCTGGACTCCCCGGGATTAAGGTAAATGTTGTGTCTTCATAAACCTAAAACCTCTGATCCCACCCATCCTCCATGTCCAGCAGCCAATATCATGTCTAGAGACTCCTTAACAGTTGTTGAAGTGCGACTATATTGTGTCCATGTATCCTTCACATTAACCTGTTTGACATGGCTTCATTTAGTTTTAAACAGTGTGTTTTATATTGGTTTATCCAAATGCACATTATTGGGATTCATTGGTTGTGGAATAATTTGGTAATGATTCATCAGTGAATTAGATTTTTGCCTTTGCCCAGTGTATCCTAGTATTCTTATAAATACCCAGGCTTGAGATTTTTCAATCAGAATTCACAACAGTCAAACAGTACATTAACATCCTGAGTGTGTCAAATCATACAGAACACTCTTCCAGAGATTCCACCACTTTGTATATTGTAATGGAGCATTGTTTTCTTGCCTTCTGAACTGAAAATGAAAAGCTGATTGCAGATGTTCATGTTCCAAATTGGCAAAATATATTTTTTAAGAATGCTCAAATAGGCATGAGCTAATGCTTGTTGCTGTTTTGGTTTGTTTGCCTGTATACTTTTGTACGCTTACAACCTGTTGGCCTTGTAAAAATCCCTCCCTTTTTATATAACCCTGGTTTCACTTAGAGGCTGCAGGCTCTGAATGCTAACATTGTGCAAATGTGATGCTCTCATGTTCTTTTTAAGGTTTCTGAAATTGAGACCTTTACATCTACATACAGTGTTCATTGCTTGAATAAGAGAGGTTAGAATGTTTTCATTAATTGGCACTGAAATTATCAACACGTTCTCACTCCCAACTCGTCACATATCGATGCTTGGTCAGGACCTCTTTGGTGATGCTTTTTGGTACAAGGTACCCCTTTAGCGTCACTTTTCGACGTGCAGGGCCCTCCATTGTTTTCAGTTGTTTGTCTTAATTTAATGGTTTGCATGCATTTGTAAAATAGAAATAATTGTATATAAATGTATACTTTAATTGGAGCATCTAACCACACCCCTACCCTAAACCTACCCACTTCTGAACAATATAAAACAAGTAACAGGCAAATATAAGTGCAGTCAAAAAACTGACAATAAACAAGCAGTATAAAAACAAGTATTACAAATAAGACGTGATGCTTTCCAAGTCTTCTGAAGCCATACCTTTATGCGAAGAAGAGAGTAAAATGTAAGGGGCTGGTTGCACCAGCTAGATGTAAAAAAAAAAATCTACGTGTAAGCTGGGCAACGTCCAGCATTATGATAAAAATATACACCTGTTGCACCAACTAAAACTACGATCAGGCGCAACTACGCCCGGCGTAGACGATGCGCGTCCATGCTGACACATTCTCCCACAGTTATAGATATAGCTGAGATGACGTTCACGCTGCAGTGGCTACAACTACTAATATAGAACTGAATTGCTCAAGACATAATAACAAGTGAAGCCACCGCGCCATGATTTCATTGAGTAAACATTTTTAATCGCTGAAAATGATCTCGCTCCATTAACGCGCTCACATCTCATTCAAAAAGATACTCCCGTAGCATGACACAATTGTCACGAGACACACAAGAGCCAATAGAATTTCACAACCAAGGCTAAGGTAAGGTTTCTTCTGGTGGCATTTTTTGAATTTGCACACACAGGATGAGCTTTTGCACACACAGGATGGAGATGGTTGTCGCATCTATTCCTCTCACAAAATCAATAGTTTTGCCTCGGAAGACTTGGAATATTAATACTTTTTGAATAAATTATTTTCTTTGATGCAAGAGATTCGCGATGAATGGGTCCACTTGGCTAAAGGGGCTAAATTCTGGACACGAGTGACAAGACAGCTAACCCTCCCGCCCGTGCGTGTTGGGTATAACAGCCACTAGGTGGCGCTTCGGTAGCATGGCCGCCATTTTGGGGTGAAAATTCCAACTGGACAATAGCACAGATACAAAGAAATAGACCAAATAACAATGAAAGAGAAGTCAAAGTGGAATAAAAGAACACAATGTTGAGCAATCCACTGCAAAAACTATCAGTACAACAGTAAAAATCTTGCCTTTCATCATTTTTTCAAAGACCCCGACAGGTGAATATTCACAAAAGTGTAAAAAAATATTGTGTGTTTTGAAGATTGTAGCACTGTCTTATGCACCTGCTAACTTTAACTGTTTTTAGTCTAGTAGTAAACTTAAATCATTTTAGGAACTGCAGGTCTTAGCCATAGAAAACATAATAATGATTTATATGGATAACACTAAGTTATAATGAGCTTATGCAACTTTACACATTTACAATTACTTACTATATTATTATTTACTATTACTCCACTAGGTCTGAAATATATATTGCATGTTTTAATCACCTGCAACAAAGGGAAGACTTTAAAATAAAGTAAAATAAACTGTTAAAAGGATTTGATGATCTAGTGATTCTACGTTATTGGTGTCATCGTTCAGGCTGTATTTCAGCTTTAATGCATGGTTTTTTTTAAACAAATCAGTTGATATTTGCCATAGCGACAGCTAGAATCCAGTGGACTGCCGAGTCGCTTTCACCCCAAAATGGCAGAAGTGCAGGGCTATGGCAAGCCGTTAAACAATAAAATTGTTGATATCAAGAAAAGACATTTTTACTAGTAAGAATTGTATTTCTGATATGTGAAATTGTAATTTCAACTAGTATGAAATTAATTCTTGATATCAACAATTGATTTTGAATGACAGCCTATGGTGACATTTAACTAGTGAAAATACAGATATCAACAATTTAATTCTTGATATCAAGAAATAGCATTTTAAGTAGTGAAAATCTAATTGTTGATATCAAAAATTAACATTCTTACAAGTGGAAATGCAATTGCTGATATCAAAAATAGCCATTGTTACTAGTAGAAATCTAAGGTTACACTTTATTTTGATAGTCCACTTTAGACATTCTACTAACTATAAGTAACTTTGTAACTACATGTCAACTACATGTCAACTAATTCTCATTAATTAGCAACTACATGTCTACTAACTCTCAGTAGGGTAGGTTTAGGGTTAGTAGAATAAGTTGACATATACTTGCAAAGTTTCTGATAGTCAGTACATTGTATGTTGTGGACCCATCAAAATAAAGTGTTAAAAGTTATTAAGCAGAGAGTCTACTAATACTCTAATGACTGCTAGTTGACATGTAGTTGACATGTAGTTGCAAAGTTACTTACTGTTAGCAGAATGTCTAAAGTGGACTATCAAAATAAAGTGTTACCAAATCTAATTCTTGATATCAAGAATTAACATTTTAACTAGTAAAAACTGAATTGTTGATATCAAAAAGCCATATCCTGTGAATGAATAAAAGTCGAAATTGCTTGCCATACAGGGCTGCTGCTGTTGCAATGGAACGTTCTACAGAGTTTCGCCTCTTCTTCTATAGAGAATGAGGAGTTACGTCACAATCTTTTCACTCCGCGTTGCATTTCGGGAAGGTGTCGACATATTAGCAGGATACGCTGTCCGTTCCCTTGGTTACAGCTGCTTATCTTTTGTTTTGTTTTTGCCTTTAAGTTAAACAAGCATTAATTCTTCATTGTATTGTTTGCAGGGAAGAGGAGACAATTTATCGCATTACATGACAATTAGATTTTTTTTTATCTTAGGTTTTGTAGAATTTCATTTACAATGTTGATCTGATTACCATGAAAACAGTGTCACCCGCTGGACGCTCGCTGCTGCTTTAGCCGTCATATTAAATTATCCAAAGTGTGTTCAACAAGCTGACAGAAGTCGATCCATTTCTTTGTTGGAAACTTTTAAATGACAAAGTATAATTGTTGTTATTATAAATATTAATTTTTCCATGGCCACGGAGGAGAATCAGAGATTGTGTGTCACTTTCAGTGAACAGTAACAAACTCACTGTACTTTTTATATTTCTTTCAACAAATGACAAGCAAAATCAAATCCATAGGAACTTGTGAACAGTTTTGTGGCATTTTAAAATGCTGGTTTAATGTGCTAAGACAGTGATGCTAAAAGACATGCAGGTGAGCGACGTTTAAACGTTAAGCGTTTTCCTCCCTTTAGAAAACCATAATGTAGAAAGCACTTATGGATTGAGACAGTGATATTTAATGTTCATATTTTAGGCTCATCTGTTTTTCTGCACATATAATGATTTATTAGTAAGGTGTGTACAGAATGTGATATTTTATTATCACTGTATCAGTGCATTAAAGGTCCCATGGCATGAAAATTTCACTTTATGAGGTTTTTAACATTAATATGAGTTCCCTTAGCCTGCCTATGGTCCCCCAGTGGCCAGAAATGGCGATAGGTGTAAACCGAGCCCTGGGTATCCTGCTTCGCCTTTGAGAAAATGAGAGCTAAGATGGCCCAATCTGGAATCTTCCCTTTATGTTGTCATAAGGGGAAAGGTTACCTCCCCTTTCTCTGCTTTGCCCGTCCATGAGAAAAGGAGCTACTACCGTGCGAGGTGAGCGCAATATTTTTTTTCCTCAAGAGACATCATGGCTTGCAAACGAGCAAAGCATGGCAGTTGCTCAGTGTTTGGATGTACAAATGAACACCTAAGTATTTTTTTAGTTCCTTCATCCAAGCCTATAGCTAGCATTAGCTACATGATAATAACTGTAACAGCATACATAAACAAACCAACTAAAGTACTGCATCCAGACCCAATATTTTAAACTAACCATTCGGATCTTCTTCATCCGGATCAGATTCTGGGTCAAACTGAAAAGCTTGAACGACTGTGTGTCTATGAGTCATTGCAATACATCCACTGTCAACATTAGCACATGGTAGTGCAAGCCGGTTAAAGCCCCGTTCACGCTACAAGCGACATGCATCGACAAAGCAACACGATCCCATTCATTTCAATGGAGAGCTGGTGATTTCCGGTGACATCGAGCGACGGCGACCGTTGGCGACCGGATGGGGCGTGTCCAGCGACGCGACAAAGTTCAGAATCCTTCAACTTTATGCAAATGAAGAGTGACTTTCGGGAGCGACAGCCAATAGGAAAGAAGACGGTTGAGCTCATGTGATCGTTCTCCTCTCAGCCGGAGATAAACAAACGCAGTGGAAGAAAGTAGGCTCTGTCTCTCATTCATGTTTGTTTGTATGTACGGATATAATTTAGATTTAGATTATATTTAGTCTTTTGCCTCCAATATTTTTGAATTTATCGGCAAGAAACCTGACACGCTGTCAAGGCAACAAGTAGTGAAAACGCCCACTAACGACCTCATCGCCAGCCCCTGGTGACATGCAGTGACAAAGGCCACACACCCACCCTCCACCTTGCCCCGCCTCTCTCCTGCTCATTAGCATTTAAAGCTACAGAAATGGCACTCCTAAGGAAAGCTCATTGTGGGACTGGCTCGTAATGGCTGAAATTCTGCACCAAGGCTGAATTTCGGGAAAGATACTTCAGATACAGTACTAGGGACCACTTAGGCCTATATAAAAGCATCCAAAAAGCAGCATGTCATGGGACCTTTAAGCATGTTCTTATGAGAGGAAAATGCTTAACGTAAATAAACGCGTTATGTTCCCATTTTGAGTTTATGCATATCTGCACATAGTAACGTTATATGCTTTGCAATTTTGTCTTTATCACTATCTTGGTACATTAAGCCACTTTAAGTATTTTAGATAGTCCCCTGTTCAAGTTCTAATTCACAAGCCTAGTGAGAGTCATGTTCCCAAAGAAGGTAACGTTAATTATTAAACCAACAAAATCAAATCTTTCAAAAACACACAGAAATGTGATTCTTTTATTGAGGCAGTGGGTTTAATCAGTGACATTAACAGATTTACTAGTCGGTGTCTTCTCCGCGACCTGCTTCCGTTGGTGTTTCCTGCTTCCTTTGTATGTACACATAGAAAAAAGGCGACAAACATACTGCATTATTCAGTTCTCTCTCAGAACGATGATCTGAGTTACTATTGCAATTCTCGATGCAGCATGAATGACATACAATTGTGACATTTTTCACAATCACAACAAAAAAGTCAAATACTGCCTTAGTATATAGTGGGAAGTGTGGGAAGGCAGCGCTATCCTGCAAATATGGTGGATAAACAAGGCAGTTTCCCAGAACTCAATGCAGCTGTAACGAGGCTGATGAGACATGAGACGTGCGGATCCATGTGCAAGCTTTTATTTAAAGGCATGGTCATAAATACAGGCAGGGTCAAAACAATGGCAAACAGGTATGGCAGGGACAAGACAAAGAATAATCCTAGGAGAAGCGTGGGTCAACGATCGGCGAACAGTTTCCAAAGGGGCTAGACAAGAGAGGTAATCCAAAACGTAAGCAGTAGTGCAGGCAGGGGAAAACACAATCCGAAACAGGCAAGAAGAGGCAAGACTAGGAAACTAATAGGGCTCTGTAGAGTAGCTAACAACTAGAACAGTGATAAATGCATACAAGTCTCGGCGGAGAGGGAGAGAAAGTCCAAGGCTTATAAAGAGTGTCTGATTGGATACAGCTGTGTGCATGTGATCAGGTGAGCGTGTGATTAGTGAGATGGCTGATGGGAAATGCAGTCCATTGTGATGTGTGGTGTGAAAGTCAATATGATGGCAGGGCGACCTCTTGTGGCAGTCGGACAGAAGGGCAGGCCCAGGATTCATAACAGCGTCACGTCACATTCTCATTCTCTTGTGTGTGTTTGTGTTCACTGCTGTGTATATGCACTTTGGATGGGTTAAATGCAGAGCACAAATTCCGAGTATGGGTCACCATAATTGGCCACATGTCACGTCACTTTCAGATATCTTTGGTAGCAGGTAAGATTAGCACCTCAGCAATTGTGTGAGGTTTTCCTAATTTAGCAACTCGTTTGGAGACGTAGTAGGATGCTTCTAGACACCTGTTGGACACTGATGTGTGTTTGCTGAGGTTGCATTTCTTCTGTTCAAGGCCAGATAACTTTAATTAAAAAAAATCTAAGGGTTTGTCTTTGAGTGTCTCTTCAGCTTGCATGGCTTCATGCTAACATTTGCCAGCAGATCTGCGCATATGACACACTGGGGCAGCAGTTCAGCTTCTGTCCCAGCCACTGTAAAGCCAAACTGAAGATAGCTAATGTCGTACTTTCGTGTTTTACACGTCTTAGGTTTAGGAGCTAATGACGCATTATTGTCACATATCCTTTTTGTACGTGTAATGAACTTATCCATAAACTTCCCAATATCCGTTCCGCTGCTAATCATTGACGTTCTGAAACGTGTCTGCACTGACAGCTGGATAAAAGGCAGGCTAATAAGCTCCACCTCTCCCCACTGACAAGAAAATGCAGAGGAACGTGTTTTTTTTTGTTTGTTTTTTTTTCCAAAGCAGAGCAGGTTTTCTTCCAAGCCGAGCAGGGTTTTTCCATGTATATTCTACATGAAAAGTGAATATACATGGAAATAAAATATATCTAGTACCCAAATAATGCCTGATCTCTGTTTTTTCTTGACCAGAATGACCAGAACCACTGGTCTACAGTATTCCACCTTTTTAATTTAGATACTTGACTTGAGTCCTAGTAATTGACCCACAGTTCCATGTGTTGCTTCTGTATGCAGGGTGAACCTGGATTCTTTGGGCCTCAAGGTGAGCCTGGGCTTCCAGGCCTGCCAGGAACTAAGGTGTGTTTGTAACACAGCCAGTGATGATATATATCACAGTTTAATATTGTGGTAATTGTTTGTGGTTTCATTCAGATGTGTCAGTGATAGCACTGTTAAGGGCTGAAAGGTTAACAAACAAAAAATGACTAAAAAAGTTTGTTCAGTTTGTGTGGGAGCACTACTCTGTAATCTGCTGAGAAAAAAGTTTAATTTAAACTATTTTTACCAGACTTTTTTATTACTTAGATCCAATTAATCAATCAATCAATCAAACTTTTATTACAGACTCAAGGTCCAGATTTTAAAAAAAGACAGTAGACAACATATACAACCCATAGCGTCTATCACAGACATACAGAGTTACAGAATACAACAATACCAGTGTCTCCACAGCTTTGACTGATACTGTGTAGTACTAACCCCTATATTTGATAAACCCACAGCAATCTAATTTTTAGAAGCATTAAGCCGGCAGATAAATCTATACATAAGATTTCATAACAGTGCTTTAAAAGTGATCACTCTTACACTCACAAACATTTCACATTTCATCTAGGTCTCCGTAGTAAGATTCTTATTGCATCATTATAAGCTACTTGCAGCTTCTGTAGACTAGATGCTCTGTAGTTAAACCACAAATGAGCAGTATAAAGTGTTGTACAGTATGCTTTAAAAAGTGACACCTTCACCTCATCTGAACAGAAACTAAACTTACGTAAAAGTATATTCGCCTGCATATACATCATACAGCGTTGCCTTTCAATATCCTCGTCATCTGTCATACGTTCAGTGATCATTACATATTAAATTAGTATTTGATTAAATAAGTAAGATTTATGTAAGAGGCGATGCAGTGAGGCACATATGAAAAAAAAAAATCTAATCAATGCCTTTCAAGATACAGCATGTGCTGTCATACTGCCCTCTATAGGACATTTCAAAGAAATAGGTACACCTGGAGAAAAAAGTGGTTTAATTCAGTGAATCTCAGCTTGTTTGACAGTCCCCTTTGTCCAAGACAATATTTGAAGGCCTTTCCATCTAAGCTGACATGTACTTCTGGTAATTCTACTGTAATAAAAATATACAAAATTATATATATATATATATATATATATATATATATATATATATATATTGTACATTATTATTATTATGTTAAATAAGATTGTTAATATAACTAAATGTAAGTCATTTTAACACTTACTGAGAACCACCTGGAAGTTTACAGTGTACCATGGTCTCCTGGTTGAGAACCACTGTCACTTTTGTAATATCAAAATGTGTACCTTTTAAGCTAGTTTTAGCTGGTCAAAAAAAAAACATCACTGTAAAAATAATAATAAAAATTATAAATAAATAAATAAAAATATTTTGTAGGGAGAGAGAGGAGAACAAGGACCGCCTGGCAAGGGTGAACGTGGTGAAACAGGTCCAGCAGGACACAAGGTAAGATGAACAGTAAATAGATGCAGTGGTCATCTGAGGAAGAGAAAAGTCATTAATGTAGAGAAAAGTCTCTATGTCACAATGAGCAGATAATGTCCAGTATGCCGCACAGCTATGTATACACTTTTCCAAAAAATTAAGGAAACACTTAAAGGGTTAGTTCACCCAAAAATGAAAATTAGCCTGTGTTTTATTCACGTTGAGGCATCTTAGGTGTATATGACTTTCTTCATTCAGATGAATCATATCAGAGTTATATTAAAAATTGTCCTGGGTATTCCAGGAGGCCTTTATTCACCCCCTGGAGCTGTGTGAGGCACATTTTATTATGGATGCGTGCACTTTATTTGACAACTTGTGGACAGTTGAACAGAAACACCTGCTGCAATGATAGAGCTTGGAATAGCCAGGACATAACTCCGGGTTTCACTTTATTTTGATGGTCCCTTTAACATATTCTGTTGACTATAAGTAACATTGCACCGACATTTCTACTAACTCTTATTAGAGTGTTAGTAGTGTGTTAGTAGACTGGTACGGTTAGGGTTAGAATAAGTTGACATGTACATGCAAAGTTACTTATAGTCAGTAGAATACCTGTTGGGAGGCCATCACAATAAAGAGTTAGCAGATATGAAGCAGACAATCTACTAATACTCTTATGAGAATTTGTTGACATGTAGTTGCAACATTACTTAGTGTCAACAGAATGTTCAAAAGGGACCATCAAAATAAAGTGTTACCTAACTCCGATATGATTCGACTGAAAGAAGAAAGCCATATACACCTATGATGCCTCGAGGGTAAGTAAAACACAGGCTAATTTTCATTTTTGGGTGAACTAACCCTTTGAATCACACACTGGATCTCAGTGAACGAAATAAAATAGAAGAATCTTGAAAATCTTTATTTAAATACATTGTGTAATGGTGAGCCTGCCAATTCTGATGTTCTCTGGCAAATGGCAATCGAGCTTCACAGTGCTAGGCTGTAAGCACACACAAAACTAGAGACAAATTAATCAAGAAGGATACGAAAAGAGCAATTGTCTGTGGCCACCACCCGCAAAAGATTCCCTTTTGGGGGTTATCACTTTCAACTGATTCTCAATAATTTATGCTTCTTAACTGGACAGATTAATATCCCTGAAGTTTAAGTGACTTAGTGTTATATTATGGTGATTGTTTCCTTAATTTTTTTGAGCAGTGTATATATTTTGAAAGTCATGAAAAAAACACAAATAAGTCTACATGCAAGCACTGTAAAATATGGAATGATATATAATTCCCTATGACCCTACAGAGGATAAACAATTTGGAGAATGGCTGGCTGTATGGATATGATTTTAAAATAACTAAATTGTCTTGGTGATAAGAAATTATGATTCCCACCTAATTTTCTCAGGGAAATATATATTTTTTTTTCTACCTGTTATCTTTTCACAAACAACAGTATTACAATTAGCTGTGTTTATGCTGTGGGTCATTTTTGTAGGAGTTCTTTACCCAGTCTAAATAAACAAAAGACAAATAAGACATAATGAATCTCCAGCCGTTAGATAAAAGCCATTAATTGACAGTCTTCCAATGTTCAAATAAACAATCTCTGATTATTACCTCAAGAAAACTATATCTTAAAATATTATATGGTGTAAACCATATTACCACCTCTGTAATTCTAAAGGGGTCTTTGAGAAAAAAAGACATTTATTTGTTTTTGCACCAGTATTTAATTAGCTTATTGTTCAACCAGTAAGATGGACCATAATTAATCTGGCCACACACACAACTGATTTTATCATGTTGCCTCTGAATGTGTTGATGATAAGTGTTTAACTGTTTTCAAATAATTATAAGGGAGAGCAAGGGGAACCAGGAGCACCAGGCCTGAAAGGTTCAAAGGTCATTCTCTATTCTTTTGTAACCCGTGTGCATTTGAAAGTTAAAACAATTAAAATGTAAAGCTAAAGTATTAAAACAAATAAAATGTGTTACATATTACAAACAAACATATGATATGATATGATATAACAAACAGCCAATATTATACTTTTTTCAAAATACATAAATACAATATTGGTCCATTGCAGGGGGATTCAGGAGGCAAAGGTGATGTAGGCCCAACAGGATCACAGGTGAGTAAAGTCTTAAATGATTTTTGGACAGCTCTGACTTCACTGCTGTGTTGTATGAAACCTTTTTTTATTTTATTTTTTGCTGATGTAATTGGGTTAAGTTTGCATTTGACTGAATGAAACTAGAACAATCAGGATTTATTGATTGTTCACAAATCCAGGGCATAATGTTGTGCCAAAAACAGCTGGTAAATAAGCAGACAGTAACAAGATACACTGACACTACACTGACAATTTTGTTTAAAGCCTTGATCAAACAATTGGCAAAACAGTCTAAATTGGTTGGCAAATCAGTTATTTGTTCAGTTCTCTGCATGCACTGAATTGTTTAAAGCAATTTCTTACTCGGAGTCGTAACAGGAAATTTAAGAACATGCAGAACATAAATAGCATTGGATGAACCTAAAGTCAATTGAAAGCAAATCTACAAATGCATCTTATTGTTTGGCAGTGAAATATACATATATTTGTACTTTTACCTGGGTAAAGTTTTTGGATTCTCTACCCACCTCTGTAAATAAGCTTCAAAATAAGAACTATTGTCCCAACACGGCTTACTGTCCCAAGTCCCTAGTGTTTTTGTTTTTTGTTTTTTAGAATAAACAATGCTGGAATTTATATTTACCCACTTAATGAATATATTGTTTTTGTTCAGGGGCCACCTGGGGAGAAAGGTGAACAGGGTACAACTGAAATCATAGACTACAATGGAAACATCCAAGAGGCTCTTCAGGTCAGTGGAGTTACAGTATGTCATATTTATTATCTTTCATTGGAAATCATATTTCCAACCAGTAATGAGCTGCACAAGTTAAGATATTCTTTCATATCACAAGCCAAAGTGCTCAATTCCTAATATCTGGTCAAATGTTTGAGAAGAATTATGACTGAAAGTAAGAATTGACATAAAAGTGCATGAACTTCAGTCTGACTGTTCACACTGCATTAATTTTTAAATAGTTCAAATACACACCCAACAATGCATAAAGGATAATGTTCTACAGTAGAGTTGTATGTGGGGCTTGAAAAGTAATGGGCACAGACAGAAAGCATAACACACAGATTGGTCTGATGCATAACTGTAATCTTATATTTTACCTTCCCTCCTTCCCGACCGACTACAGAAGATAACTACTATTACAGTTACGGTAATTCACCTCTGTTTTGTCTGTGTGTTATATATGTGCTGTATTTTTGATCAGCATGAATTCAATACTTCCATAAACATGTCTCCCATAATTCTGTTAATTCTCTTACAGGTGCCTTATTGATAAAACACTATTTGTTGCTGTGCCTATATTTGTTAACATTTGTTTTGTCTGACTTGAGATAAAGACTTAATTTAATAACAAGGATCAAAGTGTGCAAATATTGTTTAGTCTGCTTAGGCTCTTTCTCAGCTATCTATATTCAGAGTGCTCGGATTAGACCTGTCCAATTTAACCTATGTTTGTTATCACAGAAGTAAGAAATGACACGTCACAAGTGTCATGTTTTGTATATAACAAAAAAATATGTGAGAAATGTTTCCCTTGTGTGCTGCATGTGTAATTTGTCATTCATTATGTGCATCTTTACAAAACAAATAAATAAATATTTGGTGCATTTATCTTCAAATTATAATTTTTCTTATATTCTTCTTTTATTTGTTTTTGTGACTTAGGGTCCCCCTGGGCCTCCTGGACCAACTGGACCAAAGGGGATGAAGGTAACAACTTAATCTATTAACAATGTGGCCATTATGGGGAATTAAATGAGGATCTTATGTGAGAGTCTAGCATTTCATGTGTTTGCGACTGCAAACTTTGTGAAGTCAAAGATCCTAATGTGATTGCAGTTCATTTCAGCCTATAAATAAGTATTTTTGCTTTTCACAGGGTGATCAGGGTATTCCTGGACTTCCTGGCCTGGATGGTGAAAGGGTAAGAGGACTAAAATATTCTAATTGTCTAGCTCCTATTGTCTGTTGTGTGACCCATTTCTAACCACACTTTAAATTGTTATTTAATCCTATGTCACAATTAATATAATCCACATGTTCTCAGGGTCACAAAGGTTCAAAGGGGGACATGGGAATCCCTGGAATATCAGGAGAAAAGGGATCAGTGGGTCTTCCTGGGTTACAGGTAAAATGATCTGAAAATGTAATTTGTTGATGCTTGTGGTATTTCACATAATGTGCAATTCTTGATACTGTTTAAGTTATGTCTTGGTAATGCGTCCACAGGGTGGAAATGGTCTGAAAGGAGACAAAGGAGACACTGGTTTGCTTGGCCCTCAGGGACCCTCGGTAAGTACAGCCAACAAAATGTGAATTAAGAATGTGTGTGCACTTGCAGTCAGCAACAGCTGTAGCAAACTAGGAGTAATCCTGACTAGAGTGTCATTACTGTTACGTACCCCCTTTTAAGTCTAGGGGTAGGAAAAGGAGTGTAACAATAATAATGGGGAGAGAATGAAAGAACTACCACCTCCAGGTCCCAGGCCAGACACAAAATGCTATTTAATTAGCTAAGATATTTAATTAAACTGTGGGATGTAAATGAAATAAGCAAAAGCTTCAGGAGGGGAAAGGCCGAAACAACAAGCAAAAGAGCATTCTTACTACAGCGTTTTTAAGGAATATATATATATATATATATATATATATATATATATATATATATACACACACACACATACATACATATACATATATACATATATATATATATATATACAGGTGTATCTAAAAAAGTTGAATATCATGAAAAAATTTCAATTTGTTTGTAACTTATTTCAAAAAGTGAAACTATTTTAGATTCATTACAAGTAAAGTAAAACATTTCAAAAGGTTTGTTTTATTATTATTATTTATTTATTTATTTTGATGATTAGAGCTTACAGCTCATGAAAGTCAAAAATCCAGTATCTCAAAATATTAGAATATTTCCTAAGATCAATCAAAAAAAGGATTTGCAAAACAGAAAAGTTCAAGTTCTTTAAAGTATGTTCATTTATGCACTCAATACTTGGTCAGGGCTAATTTAGCACAAATTACAGCTTAAGTGAGGTGTGGCATGGAAGCAATCAGCCTGTGGCACTGCTGAGGCACTATTGAGCCTTCAGCTCATCTGTATTGTTGGATCGACTGTTTCTCATCTTTCTCTTGAAAATATCCCATAGATTCCATATAGTCAGGCATGTTGGCTGGCCAATCAAGCACAGTAATATCATGGTCAGCAAACCACTTGGAAGTGGTTTTGGCACTGTGGGCAGGTGTTAAAGTCCTACTGGAAAAGGAAATCAGCATCTCCATAAAGTTTGTCAGCAGATGGAAGCATAAAGTGCTCCAAAATCTCCTGGCAGAGGGCTGCATTGACTTTGGACTTGACAAAACACAATGGACCAACACCAACAGATGTCACGGCACCCCGAATCATCACTGACTTCAAAAACGTCACACTGGACTTCAAGCAGCTTGGATTCTGTGCCTCTCCAGTCTTCCTTCATACTCTAGACCTTGATTTCCAAATGAAATGCAAAATTTACTTTTATCTGAAAAGAGGACTTTGGACCACTGAGCAACAGTCCAGTTATTGTTTCTCCTTAGCACAGGTAAGATTCTCCTGACGTTGTTTCTGTTTCAGAAGTGGCTTGGTAGCCCTTTTCCTGAAGACATCTGAGCATGATGACTCTTGATGCACTGACTCCAGCTTCTGTCCTCTTCCTTGTGAAGCTCTCCCAAGTGTTTGAATCGGCTTTGCTTGACAGTATTCTCAAGCTTGCAGTCATTCCTGTTGCTTGAGCACCTTTTCCTACCCAATTTCTTCCTTCCAGTCAACTTTGCATTTAATATGCTTTGATACAGCACTCTGTGAACAGCCACCTCTTTCAGTAATGACCTTCTGTGACTTACCCTCTTTGTGGAGGGTGTCAACGATTGTCTTCTGGACCATTGCCAAGTCTTCCCCATTATTGTGGTTTCAAAGAATAAGAGACACCCATAATTAATACTGAATAGTCATTTAATGAAACTCAAATGTTCTAATATTCTAATATTCTGAGATACTGGATTTTTTACTTTTGTGAGCTGTAAGCTCTAATCATTCAAATTTAAAAAAATAAAAAATAAAAGTTTTGAAATGTTTTACTTTACATGTAATGAATCTATAATATATGGAAGTTTGACTTTTTGAAATGTTACCAAAAATAGAACTTTTTCACGATATTCTATTTTTGAGATGCACCTATACATATATATATATATATATATATATATATATATATATATATATATATATATATATATATATATATATATATGCTGTGAAACGATTGATCGCATCCAAAATAAAAGTTTTTGTTTACATTATATATGTATGTGTACGGTGTATATATAAATACACACACATACAGTATATATATATATATATATTTAAATATTTACACGTTTATACCTTTATATACTCATATTCTTATATTTTATATTATATATAAATATATTTAATATATACACACATAACATTTTTCTTAAATATATACATGCATGTGTTTTATTTATATATGCATAATAAATATACACAGTATACACACATATGTTATTTAAACAAAAACTTTTATTTTGGATGCGATTAATCGCGACAGCACTAATATATATATATATATATATTAGTACTAATATATATATATATATATATATATATATATATATATATATACACAGTCATGGCCAAAAATATCGGCACCCTTGGTAAATATGATCAAAGGAGGCTGTGAAAATTAATCTGCATTGTTAATCCTTTTGATCTTTTTTTTTTTTTTAAATCACAAAATTCTAACCTTTCATCGGATAATAAGAATTTAAAATGGGGGGAAATATCACTATGAAATAAATGTTTTTCTCAAATACACGTTGGATACAATTATTGGCACCCCTAGAAATTATTATGAGTAAAATATCTCTGAAGTATATTCCCATTTATATTCACAATTCTGAACACTATAGGGTGATTATGAACATGAAATTATCCAGCCATGGCTTCCTGTTTCACAGAAATATAAATAGGAGGGAAAACAAAGCCCAAATTCCCTTAATCATCCATCACAATGAGAAAAACCAAAGAATATATTAGTGATGTGCATCAAAAGATAATTGAGCTTCACAAATTAGTGAAGTGGCTTTAAGAAAAGAGCTAGAGCAGTGAAAATTCCCATTTCCACCATCAGGGCAATAATTAAGAATTTCCCATTTGTGGATGTGTGTCTATATCAGATGAGTCTCGGGGTTAGGAAACCTGTCAAACAGCACCTACATCACCACATTGTCACGGTCCACTGGAGCAGAGAATGAGGATACAAGGAATTCATCAAATAATACAGTCTTTAATAATTCCAACACAAAGGAACACAGGACACACAGAATGACGTTCATCCTCGTCTCTATGGTCCTCGTTCCTCCCCGCTGTGTGTGCACCATGACCTAAACAGAGAGTGTTTAGGCCTTTTTTCACTGTTTTGTTTTCCTTTTTTTTTTATTTTTTTTTTTTTTAAGTTTTTGGTTTGTTCCTGTTTGTTTTCGCTGTGGCATGAAAGTTGCCGCTCATCAGTCAAGTTTACCAGCCATTCATCTGTCCAGCCCGCCGGCTGCGGCTAACCCAAGCCTGCCGGCCGCTCCAAAGTCAAGTTCGCGGGCCGCCACTCGGTCAAGCCCACCGGCCACTTGTCAGTCAAGTTCGCCGGCCATTCATCTGTCCAGCCCACCGGCTGCGGCTAACCCAAGCCAGCCAGTCGATCTGATCTCAAGCCTGCCAGCCGCTCTGACGTCAAGCCCGCCGGCTGCGGCTCGCTTCAGCTCCAAGGTTCGCTCCAGTGTCCTGACCAAGAGTCCAGTGTAGGCTCCAGCCCCTGACCAGGAGTCCAGTGCAGGCTCCAGCCCCTGACCAAGAGTCCAGTGCAGGGTTCAGGCTGTAGTGGCCAGGCCGAGTGGACCCAGCCATGGCCTCCAGAGCTCTCAGCTCCGCCATGGGCTCCAGAGCTCCTAGTTCCGCCATGGCCTCCAGTGCTCCTAGCTCCGCTATGGCCTACAGAGCTTTCTGCACCGCCATGGCCTCCTGAACTTCCTGATCCGCCATGGTGCCCCAAACTGTCTGTTCCGTCCTGGAGGCCCTGTCCAGAGCGCCCACCCCAGTCATGTCAGTCCTGTGTTGTGTGCTTCCCACCCTTTTGTGCCCATATTCGGTTATTTTCCTGTCCTTGTTTAGATTTATTAGTTAATTATGTTCCAGCTGTGTGTGATTAATTATCCCTTGTATTCAAGTTCCTGTCTGTTCAGTTAGTTTCCGTCTGGTCTACTCGTTACGTTCCCTGTGTTCCCTGTCCCTGTCTAAAGGGTCTGGAGTGATTCTGGATGAAGGAATGGTCTCTGATCTCTTGTCAGATGTTCTCAAACCTCAACAGGCATTATAGGAGAAAATTTTGAGCTGTTAAACTGGCAAATGGAGGTTTCAAAAAGCATTGAATAAAAGGGTGCCATTACTTGTGGCCAATGTGTATTAGAAGAAAAACAAAAACATTTATTTCATAATGATATTTCCCCCCATTTTAAATTATTATTATCCAATGAAAGATTAGATTTTTGTGAATTTTTTAAATAAAAGATCAAAAGGATTAATAATGCAGATTAATTTTCACAGCCTTCTTTGATCGTATTTACCAAGGATGCTGATATTTTTGGCCATGACTGTGTGTGTGTGTGTGTGTATATATATATATATATATACAGTATGTGTGTGTGTGTGTGTGTGTGTGTGTGTGTGTGTGTGTGTGTGTGTGTGTGTGCATTCATAATACTTGTAGATGTTACTACACTTCTAACCTGTTACTAACCTGTGGCAAATTCAGTTGATTGGGTATGATTTGGAAAGGCACACATCTTAATAAAAGGTCTAACAGCTGAAAATGCATATCAAAGCAAAAAAATAAAAAAAAAATAAAAAACTGCCTGTAGAGTTCAGAAATAGGATTGCATCGAGCCACACATCTGTGGAAGAGTTCCGAAAAAAATTCTGCAGAATTGAAGGTTCACAGAAGTATGTAGCCTCCATTACCCTTAATGGAAGAAGTTTGAAATACCCAGGACTCTTCCTAGAGCTGGCCTCCTGGCCCAAATGAGCAACTGATGGAGAAGGGCTTTGGTTAGAGTGGTAACCAAGAACCTTATGGTCACTCTAGTCAAGCTCCATGATCATATTTACAGATGGGAGAGACCTACAGAAGTACAAACATCAAGGCAACACCCCACCAATCTGGTCTGATAAAGCTCAATTCCAAGCATCATGTTTGAAGGAAACCAGGCACTACTCATCACCTTCTGAGTACAATCCTAAAATAAAGTGTGCTTGTAGCAGCCTCATGATGTGGGGCTGTTTTTCAGTGTCAGGGACTGAGGGACTCATCAGAGTAGAAGAAAAGCTCAGTGCACCAAAATATTGAGATAGTCTTAATGAAAACCCAGTCCAGAGCATTCAGAATCTCAGACTGGGCAGAAGGTTTACCTTCCAATAGGACAATGACCCTCAGCAACACACAGAAAAAGTGGCTTATGGAGTGGCTTATATAAATATTATATTAAACACAGGGGAAAACTTGGTTCTAAAACAAGAAGGGCATCCAGGTCCCTACAACTGATGTAGGGAAATGTATTCTAAATCATAAATTATTTAGAATAATAAAAAGGAACAGAGTAATATATAATTTTAGGTACAAGTGTTGTCTGAATCAAAGTACACAGCATAGAATGATCCAATAGCTTTTACCTGACAAAACAACAAATACCATACAGAGAACAACAAACGCTGGGACTCAAAGATGGCAATGTCTCTCAGTGAGGATCACCTCAGTCTCTCTGCTTGGACTGGAATTCTCTGGGTGTCTTTGTACTCCATTTAACGAGATGGAACTGGAATCTGATGGTCCCCATGACCCATGTCAAGGAGAGAGTAGGAAGAGCAAGAGCAACATAGATTAAACACAGACCAACCACAGAAACAGGCCCAACATGGTACACAAATCTTTCAAAATAAATCACGAATCATTACTCCTTACATCCCTGTGGATGTAGCAGTACATACATGCACTGTGAGTAAAGGTTTTATCAAGTTACATGTGTGATACAAAATCACTTTATATTGGCTGTACAGGTGCATCTCAATAAATTAGAATGTCGTGGAAAAGTTCAATCATTTCAGTAATTCAACTCAAATTGTGAAACTCGTGTATTAAATAAATTCAATGCACACAGACTGAAGTAGTTTAAGTCTTTGGTCCTTTTAATTGTGATGATTTTGGCTCACATCTTACAAAAACCCACCAATTCACTATCTCAACAAATTAGAATACTTCATAAGACCAATAAAAAAAAAAAACATTTTTAGTGAATTGTTCGCCTTCTGGAAAGTATGTTAATTTATACTTGGTAGGGGCTCCTTTTGCTTTAATTAGTGCCTCAATTCGGCGTGGCATGAAGGTGATCAGTTTGTGACACTGCTGAGGTGGTATGGAAGCCCAGGTTTCTTTGACAGTGCCCTTCAGCTCATCTGCATTTTCTTTTTGAGAATACCCCATAGATTCTCTATGGGGTTCAGGTCTGGTGAGTTTGCTGGCCAGTCAAACACACCAACACCATGGTCATTTAACCAACTTTTGGTGCTTTTGGCAGGGTGGGCAGGTGCCAAATCCTGCTGGAAAAAGAAATCAGCATTTTTAAAAAGGTGGTCAGCAGAAGGAAGCATGAAGTGCTCCAAAATTTCTTGGTAAACGGGTGCGGTGACTTTGGTTTTCAAAAACACAATGGACCAACACCAGCAGATGGCATTGCACCCCAAATCATCACAGACTGTGGAAACTTAACACTGGACTTCAAGCAACTTGGGCTATGAGCCTCTCCACCCTTCCTCCAGGCTCTAGGACCTTGGATTCCAAATGAAATACAAAACTTGCTCTCATCTGAAAAGAGGACTTTGGACCACTGGGCAACAGTCCAGTTCTTCTTCTCCTTAGCCCAGGTAAGACACCTCTGACATTGTCTGTGGTTCAGGACTGGCTTAACAAGAGGAATACAACAACTGTAGTCAAATTCCTTGACACGTCTGTGTGTGGTGGCTCTTGATGCCTTGACCCCAACCTCAGTCCAGTCCTTGTGAAGTTCACCCAAATTCTTGAATTGATTTTGCTTGACAATCCTTAAGGCTGCGGTTCTCTCGGTTGGTTGTGCATCTTTTTCTTCCACACTTGTTCCTTCCACCCAACCTTCTGTTAACATGCTTGGATACAGCAGTCTGTGAACAGCCAGCTTCACTGGCAATGAATGTTTGTGGCTTACCCTCCTTATGAAGGGTGTCAATGATTGTCTTCTGGACAACTGTCAGATCAGCAGTCTTCCCCATGATTATGTAGCTTAGTGAACCAAACTGAGAGACAATTTTGAAGGCTCAGGAAACCTTTGCAGGTGTTTTGAGTTGATTAGCTAATTGGTATGTCACCATATTCTAATTTGTTGAGATCATTTAAATCTGACAAATTTTCAAATTGTTTGTCATGAATTAACATCTCAGGAAAATGTTAAGCTGTTTCAAATCAAAATATGACTTTCTGTTATGAAACAGGACATCGATTTCATTCATATACACTGTAGAGGATAACAGGACTTAAAGCATGTTTATTACACATTTTGGGAGACACAACCAATGAATAGGGAAATAATTATATATCAATATTCCTATGAAATATTAGATATTATTATGGAAATCTTGCCAATTATTACTCCCATTATTGCAGTTATTTTTTCATTCTATGTTGCCCCAAAAATACATTAATATGCAAATTAGATACAGTTTATAGATTTACACACATTTTGCATAAATAAAAATGGTCTTTAAAAATACATTTTATAGTTAACATGTCGACCTGTAGTCATTCATTTTATGCATTAGTCAGCTAATCGCACGTTTATTAATAAACCATTAAAATCATTATAATCGCCTACATAGCCTAATAAACGCTCAAGCACAGACATAAAGCTTGCCACGGCACACCGGCAGAAGTAATGATTATGAATGTGTCAGGGAAAAACAGTAAGGAAACTGCATTAACATTATAATAATTTGATAAACTAGTGCTTTTTAGTTTTCGGTTTAAGAGATGAAGTCGGCGACACTGACTAGACATAGTAGACATTTCACTCTCTATAGATAGGCTATATTTTTAATGTCTGTAAGGCAAAGATATACACAGAGTTTCGCACTCAAGTTCACAGAGACTGAGATGGCAGAAAGCGCATCCTGTTTGCTTTCATTATTTTACAAAAAAGCAATGTTTTGTTGTTATTGTGAGTGCACACAAATAAATGTAGAGTCTTGAGATTTACGTACGAGATTTAACATAGAGATTTGAAAGATGTATTACTCTTATTTGTATGAGCAAAAATTATGGAGTATTTTAAGAGCAAGTGAGCGTACCGGCACCTCCATCTGCAGTGAGCTCTATTGTTCAGCTTCCACACTCTGCACACACCTGAACAGCGCACATTTCTCTAGGTTAACATTAGATTGAGCAACAATGTAAAGTTGCTAATACATATTTCAGATGATGAGCCATATTTGAGGTCGATGAATGATAGGCGAGCATTTGGATGTCCTGCCCGATGTACTGTATTACCATAGACCAGCCGTTAACGATGTGTCTGTCACGAAACTGCGTGACTTTGCCAATGTGGATTTTTTTTCCCTGTGACTAAGCAACTAATAAAATGTTGGTCGACTAACGATTAGTCGACTATTAGGGGGCAGACCTAGAATAAAATATATTTTTTTCAAAAATTGTATTTATTTATTTATTTATTTATCTATTTTTTTTCTTATTTTATAATCTAAACAATGTAATGACATGAAAAATACCAAATTCACAATTTTCTTTTCTTTTTTTTCCTGATAGTTAGGAGGATGGGCCATTTTACAGAATTGGTGCAAACTGCTGTCCCACAACCAAAAAACACATTTAAAAAGCATATAAGTATTCAAATCTTAGATGTTTATGAAGATTCTTCTATTATCTATTGAAACCCACAATAATATTTAAAATATTAGTAAGCTTAATATATATAAAACCATCATTTATTGGGTACTTTCAATTGGGAGGTGGCTGTCCTGAATCCTAACCCCTAAATTTCAACTTATGAAAATGATATTGAAACAGTTTTTGTATTTTTTCCAGTGTTGTTTTTAAAAGTATCTTTTAGATTATTTTAAAAAGTTAAGTTAAAAAAAATGTTTATTTTATATTTTCTTTGTAAATTATGTAACTTTATGTAAAAATGTGTTCTGCATTTTTTAAATGTCACTACCGAAACAACAGTGTATGTTTTAGTCTATTGGCCGAGACTGGTTTTAACGAAACCCATCCATTTATGATAAGGAAATATTCCTGTGTCCCCCACTCTCATAGCTACAAGGTTTGAGTAGATAGGTCTCCTCATTTTGATGTAAATGTGTTCAAAATTCTGAAAAATATGTGTGTGACTTTAAGGAACGTCACTACCGAACACCTTTTTCCTGCAATTAAGCACACGTTTTTGGGAGTTATTCCATAACATTTAGTTTTTATATGTGTACCACTGTTCAGAACTGTGCTAGCTAACCATGTGCTGATTAGCATCTTTGAGCTAGGTTCAAAATTACCTAAAATTGTTGATACCGAAATATTTGATGGAGTTTTTTTTAGGGTGTTATCCCATAGAATTGCCACTACCAAAACATGTCATCATTGTTTCGGTAGCGACAAATGGGAACACATAAGCCTCATATTTGGGGGAAATAAACTCAATTTTAGTGCAGTTATGCAATTTTTTGTGTTTTAGCATGTTTTATTAGTGTTTTAGTATGTGAGTTAACATGTGTTGTTGCTACCAAAGCATTACTGTCACTACTGAAAATGTGCTGTCGCTACCGAAACATGGGGGTTGTTTTGTCAAAAATAAAGTATACTGAATTATCAACTAAGATGTTATGATATATTTTGGTTCAATGTATATTCAAACTAATAAATCCTTAACTGATCCTTAAATAAATCAGTATGATCAACTTTTTGCCTCTTACAAAGAAAAATTGGGTTCAAAATACAACAAATCTTATAAATTACACTTGAGATATTTTAAAAAATTTAGTTGGATTTAAAGAATTTCTGAAAATACAATATGAGAATTAACTGCACAAGTACTAAAAATGTGTACCTTGGATATTATACAATTTGCATATACTGTATGTATACAGTATCTCACAGAAGTGAGTACACCCCTCACATTTTTGTAAATATTTTATTATATCTTTTCATGTGACAACACTGAAGAAATGACACTTTGCTACAATGTAAAGTAGTGAGTGTACAGCTTGTATAACAGTGCAAATTTGCTGTCCCCTCAAAATAACTCAACACACAGCCATTAATGTCTAAACAGCTGGCCACAAAAATGAGTACACCCCTAAGTGAAAATGTCCATATTGGGCCCAATTAGCCATTTTCTCTCCCCGGTGTCATGTGACTCGTTAGTTACAAGGTCTCAGGTGTGAATGGGGAACAGGTGTGTTAAATTTGGTGTTATCACTCTCAATGTCTCATACTGGTCACTGGAAGTTCAACATGGCAACTCATGGAAAAGAACTCTCTGAGGATCTGAAAAAAAGAATTGTTGCTCTACATAAAGATGGCATAGGCTATAAGAAGTCTGCCAAGACCCTGAAACTGAGCTGCAGCACGGTAGCTAAGACCATAAAGCGGTTTAACAGGACAGGTTCCACTCAGAATAGGCCTCACCATGGTTGACCAAAGAAGTTGAGTGCACGTGCTCAGCGTCCTATCCAGAGGTTATGTTTGGGAAATAGACGTACGAATGCTGCCAGCATTGCTGCAGAGGTTGAAGACACTGCATCAAATTGGTC
Organism: Acrossocheilus fasciatus; assembly: GCA_036784905.1. Taxonomy (NCBI): domain Eukaryota; kingdom Metazoa; phylum Chordata; class Actinopteri; order Cypriniformes; family Cyprinidae; genus Acrossocheilus; species Acrossocheilus fasciatus. The sequence goes on from CM071944.1 coordinate 35,943,752, forward strand.
TGCATGGTGTTCCAGAAGGAAGCCTCTTCTAAAGATGATGCACAAGAAAGCCCGCAAACAGTTTGCTGAAGACAAGCAGACTAAGGACATGGATTACTGGAACCATGTCCTGTGGTCTGATGAGACCAAGGTAAACTTATTTGGTTCAGATGGTGTCAAGCGTGTGTGGCAGCAACCAGGTGAAGAATGCAAAGACAAGTGTGTCTTGCCTAAAGTCAAGCATGGTGGTGGGAGTGTCATGGTCTGGGGCTGCATGAGAGCTGCCAGCACTGGGGAGCTACAGTTCATTGAGGGAACCATGAATGCCAACAGGTACTGTGACCTACTGAAGCAGAGCATGATCCCCTCCCTTCGGAGACTGGGCCGCAGGGCAGTATTCCAACATGATAACGACCCCAAACACACCTCCAAGACGACCACTGCCTTGCTAAAGAAGCTGAGGTTAAAGGTCATGGACTGGCCAAGCATGTCTCCAGACCTAAATCCTATTGAGCATCTGTGGGGCATCCTCAAATGGAAGGTGGAAGAGCACAAGGTCTCTAACATCTACCAGCTCTGTGATATCGTCATGGAGGAGTGGAAGAGGACTCCAATGGCAACCTGTGAAGCTCTGGTGAACTCCATGCCCAAGAGGGTTAAGGCAGTGCTGGAAAATAATGGGGGCCACACAAAATATTGACACTTTGGGCCCAATTTGGACATTTTCACTCAGGGGTGTACTCACTTTTGTGGCCAGCGTATTAGACATTAATGGCTCTGTGTTCAGTTATTTTGAGGGGACAGCAAATTTACACTGTTATACAAGTTGTACACTCACTACTTTACATTGTAGCAAAGTGTCATTTCTTCAGTGTTGTCACATGAAAAGATATAATGAAATATTTACAAAAATGTGAGGGGTGTACTCACTTCTGTGAGATACTGTGTGTGTGTGTGTGTGTGTGTGTGTGTGTGTGTGTGTGTGTGTGTGTGTGTGTGTGTGTGTGTGTGTGTGTATACAGGTGCTGGTCATATAATTATAATATCATCAAAAAGTTGATTTATTTCACTAATTCCATTCAAAAAGTGAAACTTCTTTATTATATTCATTTATTACACACAGACTGATATATTCCAAATGTTTATTTTTTTAAATTTTGATGATTTTAACTGACAACTAAGGAAAATCCCAAATTCAGTATCTCAGAAAATTTGAATATTACTTAAGACCAATACAAAGAAAGGATTTTTAGAAATCTTGGCCAACTAAAAAGTATGAAAATGAAAAGTATGAGCATGTACAGCACTCAATACTTAGTTGGGGCTCCTTTTGCCTGAATTACTGCAGCAATGCGGCGTGGCATGGAGTCGATCAGTCTGTGGTACTGCTCAGGTGTTATGAGAGCCCAGGTTGATCTGATAGTGGCCTTCAGGTCATCTGCATTGTTGGGTCTGGTGTCTCTCATCTTCCTCTTGACAATACCCCATAGATTCTCTATGGGGTTCAGGTCAGGCGAGTTTGCTGGCCAATCAAGCTCAGTAACACTATGGTCATTCAACCAGCTTTTGGTACCTTTGGCAGTATGGGCAGGTGCTAAGTCCTGCTGGAAAATGAAATCATCATCTCCATAAAGCTTGTCAACAGAAGGAAGCATGAAGTGCTCTAAAATTTCCTGGTAGATGGCTGCAATGACTGTGGACATTAGAAAACACAGTGGGCCAACACCAGCAGATGACATGGCAGCCCAAATCATCACTGACTGTGGAAACTTCACACTGGACTTCAAGCAACATGGATTCTGTGCCTCTCCACTCTTCCTTCAGACTCTGGGACTTTGATTTCCAAATGAAATGTAAAATTTACTTTCATCTGAAAAGAGGACTTTGGACCACTGAGCAACAGTCCAGTTATTTTTCTCCACAGCCCAGGTAAGATGCTTCTGACGTTGTCTCTGGTTCAGAAGTGGCTTGGTAGCCCTTTTCCTGAAGACGTCTGAGCGTGGTGACTCTTGTTGCACTGACTCCAGCTTCAGTTCTCTCCTTGTGAAGCTCTCCCAAGTGTTTGAATCGGCTTTGCTTGACTGTATTCTTAAGCTTGCGGTCATCCCTGTTGCTTGTGCACCTTTTCCTACCCAAATTCTTCCTTTCAGTCAACTTTGCATTTAATATGCTTTGATACAGCACTCTGTAAACAGCCACACCTTTCAGTAATGACCTTCTGTGACTTACCCTCTTTGTGGAGGGTGTCAATGTTCGTCTTCTGGATCATTGCCAAGTCAGCAGTCTTCCCCATTATTGTGGTTTCAAAGAACAAGAGATACCCAACATTTATACTGTAGGGATGGTCATTTATTCAAACTCAAATGTAAATATTCTAATATTTTGAGATACTGATTTTTTACTTTCATGAGCTGTAAGCTCTAATCATCAAAATTAAAAGAAATAAACATTTGAAATATATCAGTCTGTGTGTAATGAATGAATATAATATACAAGTTTCACTTTTTGAATGGAATTAGTGAAATAAATCAACTTTTTGATGTTATTCTATTTATATGACCAGCACCTGTATATACACATAACAACAAACAAAATTAGAAGAATTTACACATCATCATCCTGTTCAAAAGTTTACATTCCCTGGCTCTCAATGCATTGTGTTGCATTCTTGAGCATCAGTAAATGTTTTCACCTTTTGTAATAGTTGTGTATGAGTCCCTCAGTTGTTGTCAGTGTGAAAATATGGATCTCAAAATCATGCAGTCACTTTTGGAAAGGGTTCAAATATGCAGAAGATGCTGGGAAACCAAAGATTGTGCAAGAGCTGGAGGATTTTTCTGAAGAACAGCAGGCAGTCCTGAACTGCTCAGGACCAACAAGGGACTCATGAACAACTATCACAAAATATAAAAACAGTTGTGGATCATCCAGGAAATGACACATTATTAAGATTTAAGGGTATGTAAACTTTTCAATGGGGTCATTTTTATAAATTCAGTTATTACTTTGGCTTGTGGAATATATGTAAACATCTGTTATGTGAAATAGCTTATTCAGGACAGTACTAAATAAAAAATAACATGCAGTTTTCATGATCCCTCTTATTTTGTTTAAATTATTAACATTTTGCACATTCTGCAAGGGGTATGTAAACTTATGAGCACAACTGTGTGTGTATATATATATATATATATATATATATATATATATATATATATATATATATATATATATATATATATATATACATACATACATACACACACACACACACACACCTCTATATATTTCATTTTCAGTTTTCATTTTGCTCTCATTAACAGATTATTGGGCCCCCTGGAGCACCTGGTCCACATGGACCACCTGGCCCCATGGTGAGTTAAAAATGCACAACAGAAATGGCATAGGATGGTAACACTTTTTTTAATGGAATCTTGAATTAAGATTTTTTTTTCTTACCCCACTAACACACACACACACACATGCATAAACACAGTTTGGTTTACGCTTGAAACAAAAACCCTTTGCCAGTCTTAATATATTACATTGCATTAGGAATAATGCACATTTAGCTGGTTGTTATCACAGAAAAAAAAATACAACATAGTGCTAAGTACCTTAACACCTTGAGTTTATTCTGCAATAACAACCGGCTGGTTGTATATTGTATTACTTATTACACGACTTCTAGACACATAAATAATTAAAATAAACTGACAATATATTGATTTGAGTTGAAGTATTTTATCTAAAAAAATTCAAAGCTTCTAAAAAAGAAAAACATCTGTCTGTCTAGATAAATCATCTCAGGTTATGCATGTAACCATGGTTCCCAGAGAGGAAACGAGACGCTGCGTCCTCTAGCGCAGTGGTTCTCAACATTTTTTTCATGGGCCCCCCTCCTATGTACACATATGGTAATCTGAGCGTGCCCCCCCCCCCCCCCACCCCCCTCATTATATTTATACATGCCCTTATATATATATATATATATATATATATATATATATATATATATATTAATTTTTTCTCTTAGAAATGCACATTTGGCATTGGATGCAGATGTAAATTTGTTCTTTGTTAAAATCAGTAACATCTGTAAAAAATTGCAACAACCTCCTTTTTTGTATGGTGAAATTTTATTTTTCTGACGGTTTGAGTTTTATTCAAATTAACCATTGTTCTTCCATACATTTACATCATGATAACCAGAGTTAAAACCACACATATAACACCTCAATACTGTGATAAAAATCCAACTATATGGTTTCTAGGGTAGCCTATTTATATGTAAAACAGTAGTCTAAATACATTTATTATAAATGCACAAATGCTAGCCTATTGCTTAATCACAAATATAGTGTAATTAAATTCCATTACTCCTTTAATACATTTAATATACGTCCACATTAATATAATAAATTTGATATAAATACCCCACATTTGTGCCACAATACCATGGTGCAGTTAATGTTACTACAGTAAATCCCTGGTAAATGATGGCGATTTGTAGAGTGAAAAGCCTTCTGACTGTATCGTTGCGCACAGTGTTTTTCTGCTGTTTGTCAGCGCTGTTTTATCTGGATTTAAACTAGCTTATATCAGTTGACTGGTATCGAGTGATATTAGTTTATACCAGTCATTTGTGTTCTTCGCTGAATTCAAGTGCTTCTCACTGGATTTCACAACGCTGTTTAGTGTTTGCGTGATCGTGATAGTGATCGCTCTGCGCTGCACTGTGCCGCTGTTTGAACCGAGCAGATATGGTCTGTGTGTCACGGTTCAAATGAGTATGCCCCCCAGGTTGGGAACCACTGCTCTAGCGGACACTTTGGGGAACGCTGCCAGCATGACCGTTGTCTGAAGCATGTGTGAAAAAACTCCAATCGTATTGGTCCACATAGCTCATGACGTCTTAGGCAGGTGAACATGTCACCAACTTACTTGTTTAAAGGAGATGTGAAACAGGCAGGCTGAAGGCATGACAAGGGTTACATGCGTAACTCAAGAACCCAATTTCAAATAAAGGGGAACACCTAAACCAAGTTAAGAACACAGCTATCCTCAGATAGCTATGCTATGTGAACAATACAAGCCTGGATTAGGGGTGTCCCCGACTAAGGATTTTCATAGTCGAATCGGAATTTTTGCATCATGCCGATAGTCGACTGATAGTCGAATCATATATTTGGGGGCAGGGCAAAATACATTACCAAGAATCAAGTCAGACATTCGACAGTCATAAATACACAGGGAAAATGTGTAACGGATGCCTCGCAGATACAAACGGGGTAAATGATGTTTTATGATTTGATTAAAAGATAGTTAACATTAAACGTCAGCGAAACCCTTAGGAATTCACTTTTTTTTTTTTACAATAGTGCTCTCATTATAACGTTATATGATTGTAGTTATAACGTTCTGCATTTCTGTTTTGAGCTAGCGCGTGCTGAAGATGACCAGTAGAATGAACCATAAGATAGCAGGTTTTTAATCAATGGGATTTAACTTATTTATCTCACATAGAATCGTTATTTATATAACCTAACATTAATATTACCACTTATAGGCTATCTGCACAAAATGCCCCGAATACACATGAACGCGTCTGCGCGGCTCTAAATGAACTCCTTTTGTGGACACATTCTTCACGCAATAACATGCAGAAACACAACTAAAGCACAGCGTTTCATTATAACAGTGTTCTCATTAAAATGATATGTACAGTATATGACAGTGTCAGTCATAGTTATTAATATTCTGCATTGTTGTCCTGCTCGCACTGCGCGCTGAAGAGATAATCACCGTACTACAAAGCGCTTTACTGTAGCGTAAATAATATATTTATACATATAAGTGTTTCACTCTGCCTGTGTCAGTTTGAGTCTTGTTAAAGATTTAAATCCCTGCCGCCAAGATGCTCCTCTGTATGTGACGGATTAGAAAGCGAAATTTTAATCTATAGGGGAAGTTGGATGTATTCATGCATGTTAAAATATTTATTTAAAGCTTCTTTCTTTTAAGATTCTTATTTACAGCATTATCATAATAGGCTGTATATTAACTTATTGGGAGGAAACCGGTAGTTCGATGTGAAATCAGACACTGAGCACCTCCTTATAGCCAAAATGGTATGATCATAACACCCCGCGAATATTCGACTGTGAGATTGGGAGTCGAATCAGGCTCCTCGAATCGAAGCATCGAATCGTCGACTATTCGGGGACACCCCTAGCCTGGATACTCAAGACCACTGAAGAGGCTAACTAGAAAACCTCTAGACAGGAGCTCAAAGAGATTGCTACTTAAACCCAAATAAGGAGAGTAGCTGCTGAGCTAGAATATGGCTATCCTCAAATATCTATATTCTAAGGGTCTCATGAAAAGCTTGTAGACCAAAAATGCAAATTAAACACAGCTAGCCTCAGATAGCCATGAAGTATAACCTTCCCACAAAACTGCCCAGACCACAGAGAGTGGGCTATCTGCTTACAAGCCAAGCAGGGGAGATAGCACTGTCTTAACCAAGGGCTCAAGGAGACCGCTAGTTAAAAACAATAAGCAGGGCAGCAATCACTGTGCTAGCACATAGCTATCCTCAGATAGCTAGGCTCTAGGAAAAGGAATTCACTACAATTGCCAAGATCACAAGAGGGTGTCTCAACACTAGAGGGGGGGGGAAAGGAGAGGTTGGAATCAAGTAGTGCCAACCTCAGGACGCTGGTGATCACCACGAATCTTATGTCCCTGAGATTCTTTTCCCTTTGTCAGCATTAGCTTTCCTTTGCCAGAGAGAGGAGGGGCATGGTTAGCAACGCTAGAGTTCTGATCTTGTCTATGAAACTCAGCTATAGACAGACAGGGAAATTAACTTCCTGAAAGCAGCTGATTGTGCCACAACTGCTTCGACGGAGGTCCCGGGAGATGAAAGTGGAGCATTAAGAAGAAAGTCCTTCTCCTTTCCGATGGCCACTCGGTTGATCCACAGATGCCTCTCTATAGCCACCATCACTGCCATTGAATGCCCAATGGCAACAGTAGTTTGCTTGGTGGTACGGAGAGCTACATCTGTAGTGTGGGGCAGCTCTTCAGCTGCCTCAGGAGACAAACCTCCGGCCTTATCCAAATTACTCAGCATGTCAGCCTGTAACTTGTAACACTGCAATGGTGTGCAATGCTTCACAACAAGCTCAGCCTGTGATCCCCACAAGCTGAGTTTCCACCTTACCTCAGCAGCAGCGGAACCCCCCACCCCCCGAGAGGTGCAGACGTTTACCCCTGTTCCCTTGAATAAAGAGACAAACGTGATCAGAGCTTCTGCATGCATTCTGAGCCCTCAAGCACCAAAATGTATACAAGTGCCCTTTTATACTTCCGGGCACCCGCCTAAGACATCACAGGCTATGTGGACCAATAGGATTGTTTTTTTTGTTTTTTTTCCACACATGCTTCATACACATGTTCATACATGCTGGCAGCATTCCCCAAAGTGTCTGCTAGAGGACACAGCAGGAGTTCCCTAGAAAGGGAAAGACAGATTATGTTAGAGTAGAGTAGGTAATGCTAAAAATGACTAAACCTGTTGTTCAGCAGGTTTAGTTATGGACAAAGGGCTCAACTGAGAACCTAAGAGACCAGAGCACTGATTGGGATTTATTTTTTAATGATTTTAATTGTTGCAGTAATTATGAATCATAGAGTTATACAATTACTTTTTATATTAATTTCTGTGTAGAGATGGTTGTTCAAACTAAAAAGGTTAGATGTTTTACAGACGTGTCTCTTATTTCCAGTCAAATGGATGCAAATAGTTCTACTTATTTTGAGTGTATTAGAAATCTTGTTCAGTGGTTTGACAATAGTAATATACTGAAAATAGTAATATACTATTGTACATCGAAAAGACCAAGGAATTGTTGCAGGAATCAAAAAAGTTTATGTTTCATATAAAAAAGTTACTATTAAGGGTAGAAATGTAGAGCAAGTTTCAAATTTTAAATATTTGGGAATAATTATTGATGATAATTCCACATTTCAGGGTAATGTGGAACACATGCATAAGAAGGCAAGACAATGTCTAGGTATACTCCGGAAATTAAGGAATTTTAATATTGATATGAAGACTTAGGAAGAGACTGACATGGTCTATAGATCAATGATTAAAAGCATTCTAACATACGATATTATTTTGTGGTACGGTAATTTAACAATAAAACAGAAAAACACAAAATAATTAAGGAAGCAAATAAGATCACTGGTCAGAAACAATACTTTGCAAGACTTGTTTTCATATTTTACGCTGTCGTCACTGAAACCACGCCCACTTGCCACTTGGGAAAGTGTCAGTCTCTCTCAACTGTCAAATACCGCTACAACCTGAATGGATGCTACTGATGCTACAGCCATACATGTTTGAGAGTGCAAGTTCGTTATTTAACTGTAGACACGCGTGTTGAGTGCTGCAGTGAGTTGAAACCTTCTCCTCTTCAAGGCAAACGTGGCTCATGGTTGCTTAGCAACAGCAAACACCAAGAGAGCGCAAGCTCCGGTGCACTTTGAAAGAAGAGAAAGCGGTACAGCTCGCGTTTCCATGCATTTTTAGATGCAAATTGTGAACGCTCCATGTTTTTAAATTGTATGTATTCTGCCACCTATTGATATCTCTGGGCTAAGACCCGGGTATCCATTCACCCTAGAAACGTACCTGCCTAGGATCTGTATATCTAACATCACAGACATTCAAAAAGACAAACTAAGAACTTGATCTCTCAACATAGTTATTATAGTGTTAGGGGCAGGGCCACACTCGGTGGCTCCATTACGTCATCGAGCCACCGTTTTAGTCCCGCCCAAAAAATCCTGAACACAGAATTGGTGAAAAACTGTTTTAATGGTTTAACTCGACAATTCAGCACTACATAGTTCAGAGTCTTTGTAATGTGTTTCAGCAATACATTTCTAACATTTGTAATGTGTTTAGAAACAATTCTCAGAATTCTCTTTACACAGACTTTAAATATGTACATAAATTCCAGGATGTATCCTCAGAAATAATCCCTTTGGATACAAAATAAACTGCTTTCAAAATATGGCTTTCCCAAAAAAAAATGGGATCTGGGCTTGCCCCCAGTGAGGGGTAAATTGAGCCTAGGGAGTGGGTAAGTTGAGCCATATGGAGTTAAACTATGCCACTGATAATGCTGAAGTAACATATTTTCACCTCATGCTATATCAAAGGAAGAGAACTTCAATATTAAGGATTCTTAAAATGTATTTGAGAGCCTTGTGATGGACTGACCATCCTTTCAGGGTTTTTCAAGCTCAAAACAAAGAACCAAAAAAAAAAAAACTGTTTGGTCTCAAATTTATGAAATATAAGGTAGAGTTACAGTGAAATAATACTTTATAACCAATAGAAGGGCTGAGCGACTGGCTCAACTTACCCCATGATTTTTGGCTCAAATTATTTATGGTCATATCACAAATTTTGTTTAAGGTTTCCTAGAAACAAGGGGTGGCTCAACTTCCCCGCAGCCTTTGTTCAAATGTAACGTTTTTTATGTTTTGAATTTGTGTTTGATTGTGTATGTATTTAAGTGGTGTGTAGATGTCAATAAGATTTGTTATGCCAGTGACAAAGATGATTATTTGGTGAAAATCTGAACAGACAATGAAGTTTAAAGTAAAGTAAAGATATTATTAATGCTGTGTTGTGTTGCAGGGTCCTCATGGATTCCCTGGGCCAAAGGTACATCATTACGGGATGAAGAATATATGTGCTATTGTTGATATCAATGACAAAGCCATGCTCTTAACTTTGTTACTATTGGAATCAGTAGTTAATGAATTTAATTCAGTTAATGCTGTTACACAAATTAATCCCAACTTTCTAATGGAATCCTGACATTTGGTGTTTAAGGCATGCTGCAAACTTGCCATCAATTGTTCAGAGAGCAAATCACCTTTTTCAAAGATAAAAGTTAGTAGTTGAGCAGTGTTGTTTTGTACATACAGAATGCTGTGAGACTTGCAGCAGGCCTTTTTCACCACTTAAACCCCCCACTTTGTACTCCTATACAAAAAGGTTCTTAGTCATCCAACTCATTGTAGACTATCTAGTGCAATTTATTCAGGAGGATTTAAACCTGTCCTATTTGTCCAAAAAATCAAAAGACAAGAATGTTGACTCCTGAGTAAATGTTACCCAGCAATCCCTGAACTGTCTTCTGCCACTCCTCTCCACTTAGGGGGAACCTGGGTTGCATGGTCTCAAGGGACTGCGAGGGGAACCTGGGCATAAGGGTGACAGAGGACCCCTTGGTCTCCCCGTAAGTACACTACAGCCGTGCAGCCTGGGGTCTTCATACTTCATCCCCACTTATTTTGACTCAACATTATCTAACCATTACCACATTCACAATTGTCCATTTGTTTGTTTTCATTGTTGTGACTCATGCAGTCAGCCAAGCCTGCTTTGCTGCCCCTTGAACTTTGTGTGCTGGATAAACATCCATTTGTTTATGTTTGTTACACAGATGTTGACAAGGTTTTTTTTGTTTGTTTGTTTGTTTTGTCTGAGTGACTGTTCATCATGTACTAATCTCACTTTTCAAACCTCCACTCATACTTCCATAAATGCACAGGGAGCATCTGGCTTGGACGGCAAGCCGGGACCCAGGGTGAGTCTTAAGCGCCCATGTTTCGCCCCCCAAGTGCCATCCTGCATCTTAAAAAAATTCCCAAAATGGGTCATGTGACACATTTATGGTGGGGGGGGGGGGGTTAGACTAATGTTTCATTAATATTAAGCTCTCTGTGACAGTGAGAGATTAAACAACAACAGGAGATACTCTCTGCTGCTGAGTTTGATATTAACACAGATTTAACACTTGCTCATCCATTAACATGCTATTTATTAAATGCTCCTCCATGTATTTATTTGATATTTGCCTGACCAATTATATTTGCAAGATAGAGTCTAAAGATTAATATAGAGAGCAGAATCTTTAAAAAAAAAAAAAAAAAAAAAATTATGGCAGCCTGATTTTCCTCATCAACTGTGTTGACATGTACGTTTTTATGAAAGCACAAAACTTTATACACACCTTTATTGATAGGGTATGGATGGACCAATTGGGACTCCTGGTCCAGCAGGTCCGAAGGGAGATAGAGTAAGTTTTATTATATTTTATATAATTTTATTTTTATTTAGAATGCTATGTTTATTTTCTGATTTTTTCCCCTAATTTTAGCATAGAACTGTAATGTAGACAATTACACTGCAATAATATAAATATTGCATGCTGGTTTATGTTTTTTAACTTCAAATGACAAACACAGCAGTCTTAACATATTTAAGGTTTTATGGTAATACTATACACTAGATTTGTTTATATAAAAGGTGCTGTTCAATGTACCTGTCACAGGGTGAGAAGGGTGATGTTGGTGATCCTGGACCCAGAGGGCCATATGGGTTACCTGTAAGTATTCAAAGAATTGTTAATTATTTGGCCATTTAATAATGGTCACATTATTCAGTATTGTAGTTCCAGAAAATATTTAGCTTTTCTTCTTCTTTTTTGAAGGGAGCTGCTGGAACACCTGGAATGGATGTGAGTTGTCACTCATTTATTGCTTGTGTGTTGACTCTTATCATTTGTTGTCTCCTGGGTTGCTTCCTGCAGCTGTTCTGCCCTTTAGTAGCTACCGGCAATATCTATGAAGGAAGATCTTTACCCCTGAACCGCTGAGTATCCGGGCATTTGTAATTACTTGAAGTTGTATTTTTGCAGGGGTTACCAGGCTTAAAGGGAGACAAGGGCAACATGGGGGAAAGAGGAGAAAAGGTGATTGTGACATAGATGTTGTGAAACAGGGAATGAAACTTTCACTCTTTATTGATTAGATCTGATGTCAATGGACATTTACAAAGCAGTTTAGGCACAAAGCCTTCATATAGACAGAATGTGGGCCATGGAGTTGAAGATCAGTGTGAAGATCTTACATTTAATGGATTCTCTTCTACAATAGCAATAGCAAATAGCAATAATTATAGTTGCAGGAAAAAGTTTATGAACTCTTTGATTTTCTGCATAAATTATTCACACAGTTTAATCTGATCTTCACTGAAGTTGAAACAACAGACAAACATGGTTTCCTTATACATGTAAAATCATTAAGGGTGATCTAAGAGTGCACACATTTTCCCTTCCTACACTATGAATGTTGATGCAGTGTTTTTGGCACTTTTGTTTGTTTTAGTAAACTGTGTTTGTCTATTGTTGTGGTTAAGTTCACATTAATTGTATAGCTGATTTATTAAAAAAAAAAAAAGAAAAAAAGAAAGGTATAGTCAAAGGGTTCAAATATTTTTTACTCCAACTGTATTTGTATAAATATTTGTTTGTCATCATTCAGAGTTTCATTACTAACATAGCATTTTACCATCCCATAGTCATAAAAGCCAGAAAAAGAAGGGGGAAAAAATCATTCTTTGTTTAGTTTATTGTCAAGTGAAAATATTTATTACAATGATTCTTGCTCCAGGAAGAAATACAGAGTAAGTCCATTGACAACAGGCTCTTGCTTTTGTAATGGCCCTGTATTGGCTTCTTCTTCTTGCATGATTCTTTTCATTTCACCTGCCTGTTTCATAGACTTACACTGTGCCACTATGTTAAGTATTTAATGTCACAGAACTAAGTCTTAACATATCTAAATTAGCAAAAAAGGAACATCCTCCCACTTTCAACAGTATTTTTTTCCCCATCAAATTTATTAATATGTGTAAATATTTTTATGAACATTAAAAGATTACATACGTGGAGCAGATTTCACAGACATTTGATAAATAGGAATTAAATAATGAGTAAACAATGAAACAAATTGTTTAAACACTTCCAAATAAACATCTGTGAGGCTTATTTGGATATTACAAAATTATCTTTGAAATGCAGTATCCTGGTAAAGGGACGTATTTTTTGGCTTTGGATGTTAGTGTCAGACTTTGTCTCTGTGTCTTGTGTTTCCCCTCCCCTTGTGTTTCCCCTCCTCTCGGTCTTCCTGTTCCTGTCCTTGGTTAATGTCATCATTAGTTGATTAGTTCCCAGCCGTTTGTCATTAGTATCTAGTTTTCCCAGTGTTTATAAGCCCTGTGTTTCCCTGCCTCAGTGTCTGGTCTTAAATGTCATAATTGTCAGTGAACGTCATTTTGTTGGTCTACCCCCAAGTTCCATATTCCTGGTGTTGTCAATAAAAGGGATTACTGAATTCTCTCCTCGTCTCCTCGCTCCTTGCCCAAGCTGAAGTGTGACAGAAGACTGGACCTCAAAACATGGAAATCGTTGCCCACACTAGCCTGCCACCACTAACTCCAAGCTGCCTCCGTCTGCGGCTTGTCCCAGCCCGCTGGGCAGACTTCAGGCCGTTCGCGGCGAAGTCAAGGCAGGGGTGGCTCTCCCAAGCCCGCCGTTTGCGGGGAAATCCCGGCCACCATTCGTGGGGAAATCCTGGCCGCCATCCGCAGCCCACGCAAGCCCGCCGTCAGAGAGTATGGCAAGCCAGCCAGAGAATCTCAAGTGCCCGCCAGTGCCTGCTCCTCGCAAGTGCCCACCAGTGCCTGCTCCTCGCAAGAGCCCTCCTACATCTCTGCTGGTCCCGTCCAGCCCTCCTACGTCTCTGCTGGTCCCGTCCAGTTCTCCATCGTTCCCGCTGGTCCCGTCCAACCCTCCTACGTCTCCGCTGGTCCAGATCCGCGCTTCCAGAGCGCCCCCAAGAGTCCCCGCTGGTCCCGTCCAGCTCCGCGCTTCCAGAGCACCCCCCAGTGCCTGCGCCACGAAGGCGTCTTCCTATATCCGCGCTTCCAGAGCGCCTCCCAGTGCCTGCGCCATGAAGGCGTCTTCCTATCTCCACGCTTCCAGAGCACCCCCAAGAGTCCCCACTGGTCCCGTCCAGTTCCGCGCTTCCAGAGCACCTCCAAGAGTCCGCACTTCCAGAGCACCCTAAGAGTCCCTGCTGGTCCCGTCCAGCTCCGTGCTTCCAGAGCACCCCAAGATTGCGTGCTTCCAGAGCGCCCCCCTAGTGTCTGCGCCACAAAGGCGTCCTCCTATTTCCGCGCTTCCAGAGCGCCCCCAAGAGTCCATGCTTCCAGAGCGCCCCCAAGAGTCCACTCCCCTTGAACGCCAGCCTGAAACTACCCCTAATTTCCCCAAGGAATTTTTTTTTTGGGGGGGGGGGGGGGGGTAGTAGGGCTCCTGCCATAGAGGCCGAGGTCTCCTGTCATAGAGACACCGGCATGGCCTCCCGAACTCCCAGACCCGCCATGGCTTCCTGAGTCCCCGGATCTGCCATGGGTCCTGGTACTCTGCCCCTTGATGCCTCCAGAGCGCCCACCAACCCTCCCCGTTGGATGTTGTACAGCGCGGGACGCGTCTTCCGGGAGGGGGGAGTAGTGTCAGACTTTGTCTCTGTGTCTTGTGTTATTTGGTCTTCTTATTCCTGTCCTTGGTTAATGTCATCATTAGTTGATTAGTTCCCAGCCGTTTGTCATTAGTTATCTAGTTAAGCCCTGTGTTTCCCTGCCTCAGTGTCCAGTCTTAAATGTCATAATCGTCAGTGAACGTCATTCTGTTGGTCTACCCCCGAGTTCCATGTTCCTGGTGTTGTTGTCAATAAAAGGGATTATTGAATTCTCTCCTCGCTCCTTGCCCAAGCCGAAGTGTGACAGTTTGTTTGTTTTTGTTTATTTTTACTCCACTCAAGTAAGGTTCTGTAAATCAGATTGCCTCAATGCTAAGTTTATTTATAAGTCATCATAAACATAGTCTCATGTAGCCAGACCTTCAGACTGACGACAGAAGGTTTGGGAACCTAGGCCGCTTTGAATGGCTAAGGCCCACCCATATGACTGACAGATAAAGCAACCAATCACATTTCATTTTGTGCCGCATCATGTTAATGGGCATGGAAATGTCAGCACAATAACAGACTGGTGCGTAAAACTCTTGGACATATTTTAAAGATTCTATGCCGCGAACTATAAATATTTCACATACTTTTGAAAATCCAGCATTTAGTTGATCCTGATAAGCACTCATCATCACACGATGTAAACATGACGGCTTTCTTCTAACATGAGAGGGTTTGGCATCGCAGCATCTTTGTCTCCAGGCAGAACATTAAAGAACATGACACATGCGCCTGCCAGAAATCCTGTATAATTTAACCAATCCAATGACGAATTTGAAACTCCTGAAAGTGTTTCCAGCTAAGTGTGCCACATGCATCAGACGTTCAGCCAGCGGTCCGTAGGCGTGACATCTCAGGCTGAGACTATCATAAATATAACCTTCATAATATATTAAATATGGTTCCCTTTCATAGGTTCACTCGATTCTGCGTCAAAAGCCCATATAAATTACCTGAAGCCCAAATAGAAACCCTCAAGGCACTGTGTGCTTCATAAAGCATCCATACCAAAACTCCTGAGATTTTTGATTCTTCATGCAGGAAGCGATTTATCGAGCTTGTGATAAACGTTTTTGTGTTTTCTTTGCATTGAAATTGTATGCTTCAGCAATCAGCTTGTTTGGATCTCATCTCTTTGTGGCTCATTAATTAGGAAGTGTATACCTAATTTCTCATGCTCAGTGGTACATCTGATTGTGTGCACTGTGAAAACTTAAATAAATAAATAAATAAAAGTTTAAGTGATTTGCTCCTGGCTCACCTTCTTTTTGAGGACAGAAGATTGGTCACAACCCCCTGTCACTCTATCTGTGAGGTTGCTGGGGCACCTCATGAGCTGGAGCCCTGGGGATCAAACCTGAGGCAATGGAGGCGATCTTTCTCTCTCTCTCACCTGATCATGTCAACTGTATTCCTCCAGTTGTATTCACTCATGATGAGCTGTGTGCACATGGTGCAGTTTCTTTCAGTTTTGAAGACCCCTAGCAATCAGGAGGCGTGGCCCTCTCTAGATTTAAAGAGTTTACTAAGGTGGTTTCACATATTGTCAGCAGGGTAAAGCTGGACTGGCCAGATGCAGCCCAGCAGGAAAGCAGTCCAAACTGAATAAGTGCTTTCTGGATGGTTATACTTTGTGTCCATTGTGAAGACTGCTTCCGTTCTTTCCAGATTTACGTAATGAGTGATCAAGATCTTGTAATTTGAGACTCTAGGCCCTGCGTTTCTCTCTCTCACCACCAGAGGTCACTACCTCCCGGACTTCATTCCCCCAAACGCCACACATCTGTCACTCATTACACCCTCAGCTGTTCTTCATTATCACAGACTATATATTCTCTTCTCACTTACCACTCTGCCTGGCTTATTTAATTGTTATTTGTAATTGTAGTATCTTATCTGTCTATGTTATGTGGACACAAGCACTGTGTTGCCATCTGTTGTGTCCCGTTCCGTAACCTGTTTTGTTTTTGCCTTGTTGGATTTTCTGTTAATTAAATCAAGAAGTTTCACCTGCATTTGGACCCAGACCCTGTTTTCTCCTCGGTGCTCCCTTATTGCGCCATGACAGAAGCAAGCCAGCAAACATGGGTCCAGCAGGGAACCTTTTCAACATTCGTTAGGGACACCAGAGCATTGAGGAGTACGCCAGGGACTTCTTTGGAGTGGCTCGTCAGTCGGCGACAGAGAAGACCTGCCTCTTGGTCATCTTCTGGGGAGGCTTGGCCGAGCCCTACAAGTCCCTGATGCCATACTGGGCTCCCGAGGATGCTATACTGGGCTCCCGAAGCGGCGATCCAAGGGGCGTCAGAGGCCTCATCTGCCGCACCCAGTACCTCGCGCCCGTTCCCAGAGCATCCCGGCTGATACGCAGCATGCAGGAACCCCCGCTGATGTCATTGCGAGCGGCGTGGTCTGCTCGTGGTCCTCTCAAGCCGGTAACGTCCACTCACAAAGCTCCCAAGGCGGCGGTGCCCGCTCACAAGGCTCCCGAGGCGGTGGCGGCGTCCTCTCACAAAGCTCCCGAGGCGGTGGTTCTCGCTCCTGATGTGGTGGTTCCCGCTCACGATCCTCCCGAGGTGGCGGTGTCTGCTCACAGTTCCCCCTTGGCGGCGGTGTCCGCTGAGTTTTCCTCCGAGGGGGTTCGTTTCAGGCAATCCCGTGGTGGCGGTGCCCGCTCACAAAGCTCCTGAGGCAGCGGTGCACGCTCACGATCTTCCCGAGGCAGCAGAGGCAGCAGAGCCCGCCATTGCCCGTTCCAAGGTGGCAGCTCCACACACACCGCTGTGGTGGCCGCTGGTTCTGCCCTGGGTCCCCATCCCGCCAGCTCTGCCTCAGTCCCCAGGTCCCCCTCCAGCACAGCGATTCTCATTACTGACATGCTATGTCTTCTGACATGCTGTCAGAAAACTTAGCATGTCAGCAATGAGAATCATTTCATAAGATGATTATGAAAGGTGCCTCACTAGTAGGCTGGGGTACAGTCTACAAAGGTCATCCGGCTTGCAGAGTCTGGAAGGCTGTAACTCTCATTGCACATTCAATGCCTGAAGATGTTGGTGTTTTTTCTTGCTTTTAGCAAATTTCTTCCAGCTATTATTTAGTATCCTGCATAAATCCATAGACAGGATGAGTTTGCCTTCACTTTTATTAAATGCTATCATTTAAATACTGTATATGGTATAGGGTTGCCATTGCATCAGCTATTGACAGCTTTCATAGGTCGAGTGAACATATGAAAGGAATATGTAAACCTGTATGTATCAGTTTATGTATGTAACCCTGGTTCCCTGAATAGAGAACAAGACTCTTCATAGCCTGTACCATATTTATTCGCTTCTGCTTACTTAATGCATCAAAGTCTAAAGAATGATTCTTTGGGCACTTCCTTATGAAGCTCTGGTGAAAGAGGGGTGCTTCAGACATTTTTCAACCCTGGGGGTCAGCTCCTGACACAGCTTTTTGCTCTTTATTGTGGGAACCAGGATTATGTGCCTAACCAAAACCGAGATGCTTTATTTCTAGTTTGTTGTTTCTCCAGAAAACTCTATCGCTTTCCTAAAAATATGTGTGCATGCAGCATGACCATTTCATCACATTTGTTTTGGTGTTTAAATCAATCTACCATGGATTCATTTTCCTTTAATTGTCATCATTTAAAATTCAAAATCAATCTAATCTCTTGGAATGTCAAAGTTGAACTGTTTGTGTATAATGTTTAATTCTTGCATAATGTTTAATTCACTGTTATAACCAAGAAGCAGAAAATGGAGAGGACTGGCTTTTCTGTTTTTGTCACATGGAGATACAGTTTTTCTGCCTGTGTGGTTTGTTGGAGGTGGGATTTTGTGGGGTGTTTCCCTGCTTCTCTTTCTCTTCCCTTGTGCCCTGTAAGACTGCTGTCAGTCTTGTTCCCTTCATCTGTAATTGACAGTCACACATCCCATATCCTCCTATCTGATATTCCCATCTAACTTTTCCTGTTTTCAAAACCTCCCTTTCCCTTCTAGCAACACTTTTAAGTAAAGCTATCATGATTTTAATGATATATATATATATATATATATATATATATATATATATATATATATATATATATACAGTCAGGTCCATAAATATTGGGACATCGACACAATTCTAACATTTTTGGCTCTATACACCACTACAATGGATTTCATATGAAACGAACAAGATGTGCTTTAACTGCAGACTGTCAGCTTTAATTTGAGGTTTGCATATGTGCCTCCCACTTGTTAAGGGACCAAAAGTAATGGGACAGAATAATAAATCATAAATCAAACGTTCACTTTTTAATACTTGGTTGCAAATCCTTTGCAGTCAATTACAGCCTGAAGTCTGGAACGCATAGACATCACCAGATGTTGGGTTTCATCCCTGGTGAGGTTGGGTTTCATCTACTGCAACCGTCTTCAGTTCCTGCTTGTTCTTGGGGCATTTTCCCTTCAATTTTGTCTTCAGCAAGTGAAATGCATGCTCAATCGGATTCAGGTCAGGTGATTGACTTGGCCATTGCATAACAGTCCACTTCTTTCCCTTCAAAAACTCTTTGGTTGCTTTTGCAGTATGCTTTGGGTCATTGTCCATCTGCACTGTGAAGCGCTGTCCAATGAGTTCTGAAGCATTTGGCTGAATAGGAGCAGATTTCATCCTGCTGCTTTTGTCAGCAGTCACATCATCAATAAATACAAGAGAACCAGTTCCACTGGCAGCCATACATGCCCACGCCATGACACTACCACCACCATCTTCACTGATGAACCCTCTGTGAACCCTCTGTATTCACTCTGGTGAAGTCTTCTCTTGATTGTTGGCTTTAACACACATACACCTACCTCCTGGAGAGTGTTCTTGATCTGGCCAACTGTTGTGAAGGGTGTTTTCTTCACCAGGGAAAGAATTCTTCGGTCATCCACAGTTGTTTTCCGTGGTCTTCCGGGTCTTTTGGTGTTGCTGAGCTCACCGGTGCATTTCTTCTTTTTAAGAATGTTCCAAACAGTTCTTTTGGCCACGCCTAATGTTTTTGCTATCTCTCTGATGGGTTTGTTTTGTTTTTTCAGCCTAATGATGGCTTGCTTCACTGATAGTGACAGCTCTTTGGATCTCATCTTGACAGTTGACAGCAACAGATTCCAAATGCAAATAGCACACTTGAAATGAAGTCTGGACCTTTTATCTGCTCATTGTAATTGGGATAATGACGGAATAACACACACCTGGCCATGGAACAGCTGAGAAGCCAATTGTCCCATTACTTTTGGTCCCTTAACAAGTGGGAGGCACATATGCAAACTGTTGTAATTCCTATGTAAATACCCTCAAATTAAAGCTGACAGTCTGCAGTTAAAGCACATCTTGTTCGTTTCATTTGAAATCCATTGTGGTGTTGTATAGAGCCCAATATTTATGGATCTGACTGTATATATATATATATATATATATATATATATATATATATATATTATTATTAAATGTTTCCCCACATTAAATCATTTACTATTCCGTTCAGTTATGCATTTAATTTCTTATATTGTGACAACTCAGTTTAGGAAATAAGATTTTTGCCAATATATTTTTGTTGCTGTAGGTAATGGTGCACAGATTTATAATTAATTTTTCTCATTAAACACTTCTAAATAAATGAATAGTACCTTTGAAAAAAATGTAAATTAATGTTCAAAACTCCAGTCACCTTATTTTCAGCACTTTATATAATACAGATTGTTTAAAAACTAAATTTAGTAACACAATGGTGTCATTATTCAGTACAGTTCAGTTCCATAACTGATAAGTGATGAACCACTAAGTTATGATCACCCCCAGCCTAGAGCAATAAGCTTGGCTGGCAACTGAATGGTGCTGCAGGTGCAGTTCACAAAGCAGTATATACAGGTGCTGGTCATATAATTAGAATATCATCAAAAAGTTGATTTATTTCACTAATTCCATTCAAAATGTGAAACTTGTATATTATATTCATTCATTACACACAGACTGATATATTTCAGCCAGTAAAGTGTTTGGTTTTAGAATGGAAAAACTGCTGATTTATCAGATTTTAATAAAGGACAGATTGTGATGGCACAGTGCCTCGAAATTTTTTTACTCGAATTCAGCTCACTTTGTGGGTACCACAAAGTGTGAGTATGAATTAAACGTAGTGCACGGATGGCCAAATGATGAAGCGTCGTCCAGCCATGTGTCACCCACAACTGAGGAGTGGAGGCTGTAGCATATTGTTCACAGTGACAAGGCCACAGTGTGACAAATCACCAGGAGCTACTACAGTGTCAAGTGAAGTCAAGTCACCTTTATTTATATAGTGCTTTTAACAATACAGATTGTGTCAAAGCAACTTTCCAATATCAGAATAGGAAAATAGTGTCAATAATGTAAAATGACAAGATTAAACAGTCAATTTTCAGTTAAAGGCATTTCATTATTGAATTCAGTGATGTCATCGTCCAGCTCAGTTCAGTTTAAATAGTATCTGTGCAATCATGTAGACGATATCGCTGGAAAATAAGTGTCCCCAACTAAGCAAGCCCGAGACGACAGCAGCAAGGAACCAAAACTCCATCGGTGACAGAATGGAGAAAAAAAACCTTGGGAGAATCCAGGCTCATTCTGGCCAGACAAAACAGCAGTTCAGTTCCAACTGCAGCAAAGTCAGATTTTGTAAAGGACTCATTTAGTTCCCGTGGTCTTGTCCCGATGGCTGTCTAGGTGACGAGGTCCTCACTGGGGATCTGTCTCTGGGGTTCATCTAGGTGTCCTGATCTCCGCTGCCATTCAGGTCTGTAGAGGTCGTCTCTAGGTGCTGATCCATACTGATCTGGATACACACTGGATCCGGGTGACTGCAGTGACCATCTGATCTGGATACAGACTGGATTGGGTGGCAACTGTGATCTCGGAATAAGAAAGAAACAGACTAATATTAGCGTAGATGCCATTCTTCTTACGATAACAAGTACATCGGGTGTTATGGGAAGTGTTCCCGGTTCTGGTTGACCTAATTAATGCAGCCTAACAATCCTTTAACGGATTTGAATATTAGAAGCATATTACTGTATTATGTGTAAACCAGGTTAAAGAGATGGGTCTTTAATCTAGATTTAATCTGACAGAGTGTGTCTGCCTCCCGAACAGTGTTAGGTAGATTGTTACAGAATTTTGGCGGTAAATACGAAAAGGTTCTGCCGCCCGCGGTTGATTTTGATATTCTAGGTATTATCAAATGGCCAGAGTTTTGAGAACGTAGTGGACGTGGAGGACTATAATGCGATAATAACTCACTCAAGTACTGAGGAGCTAAACCATTCAGGGCTTTATAAGTAATTAACAGGATTTTAAAATCTATACGATGTTTAATAGGGAGCCAGTGCAGTGTTGACAGAACCGGGCTAATGTGGTCATATTTCCTGGTTCTAGTAAGAACTCTAGCTGCTGCATTTTAGACCATCTGTAGTTTGTTTATTAAGCGAGCAGAACTACCATCCAATAAAACATTACAATAATCTAACCTTGAGGTCATAAATGCATGAATTAACATTTCTGCATTTGACTTTGAGAGCATAGGTCTCAATTTAGATATATTTTTAAGATGAAAAAATGCAGTTTTACAAATGCTAGAAACGTGGCTGTCAAAGGAAAGATTGCTTTCAAATAGCACACCTAGGTTCTTAACTGATGATGAAGAACTTAAAGAGCAGCCATCAGGTTATTACATGTGGGGGTTTTAGGTCTGATAGTTAACACCTCTGTATTTTCAGAATTTAGAAGTAAGAAATTACTCGTCATCCAGTTTTTTATATCGACTATGCATTCCGTTAGTTTCTCAATTTGATGTGTTTCACCGGGGCGCGAAGACATATCAAATGTATCAAAGCACACAGTTCATTGCAGCCTTCTGCGTATGGGCCTGCGTAGCCAATGACCCAGCCGGGTCCCCATGTTAACTGCATTCCATCACCAACAACGCATGAAATGGGCTCAAGATCATCGAGCATCGAGATTGGACCATGGATGATTGAAAGAAAGTGGCCTGGTCTGATGAATCAAGATTCCTGGTGCATCACATCGATGGCTGAGTGTGGATATTTCGATAACCAGCAGCAGATATGGCACCTGGATGCACTGTTGGGCAGACACAGGCCTGTGGGCACAATCACTGACACCTGTCAGGTATCTGAACATTATTGCAGACCAATGCACCCATTCATGGCAACTGTGTTCCTTGCTGGTAATGGCCATTACCAACAGGATAATGTGCCATGCTGCACTGCCAGAATCGTCAAGAAGTGATTTGAGGAACATGATGCTGAATTGCTGTGAATGCCTTGGCCTCCAAATTCACCTGAAATTTTGGTACCATGCACACCAGGGGAGACCTTTTACTACCTCGATGAATAGATAGCTCACCGCTTGACCTTGATATACAGTATATAGAGTGTGTATATATATATATATATATATATATATATATATATACTAGATTGAGCTCCTTTCCTATTGAGATACATGACATATTTGGCACTTTGACATAATTGACACCATTTGTTAAATAAATCAAGAATTCTACTAAATTAATTAAATAAGTGAATAGAGCATATTTACAATGTAATCAGCTATTGCATGATGCAGTACACATAACTCAACACAACTCCAAGACTACCATATCAACCAATATAATATAAACAAATTAGGCTACTATGTGCATGTTTAAATACAGTTTAAAACAAACAAACAAAAATACACATAGATATACTGGTCTCAAAACACTATACAAAACTTCTCTGATCAGTCATATTTTTCCACTGACCAAGCTATTGTGTCCGCAGGGGGAGAAGGGAAAGAAGGGCAAAAAGGGGCCTAAGGGGGAGAAAGGAGAACAGGGTGCCCCTGGATTAGATGCACCCTGCCCACTGGTATGTCCCAGCTGAGAGCTGGAAAACTGAAGAATGTGGAGCCTTAAGAGAAGAGTAGTCCCGTGGTCAAAATGGCAATCCATCTTATCCTTGATATCTGAAATATCTGCATTGTTTTTCTAAAAAACATTCATTTAAAACTGGAGCCTACTGGAAAAAAATACTGGAATTCCTAAATCTAGCAAATCAAGCCTGATGCTTTCTAGGACAAAAGCCAGGACAAATTGGTCTACAAGTACATAAGTTAAAACACTGGTCATATCAAGAAACGGTGGTTTGCTAAGAAACCACTGGACTGCTCCTCTCTGCCCTGTGCTGTGCTCTCTCGTCTGGAGGCCGGAAGGGCGCCTGCAGCCTCTATCCTAGTAACACTCCCAGTTCCATTTCTATAACACAGGGTTTCCGGGGCTTTAAGGGTGAAAAGGGCGAGCCAGGTCAGCCTGGCCTGGATGGGCTGGATGCCCCGTGCCAATTGGTACAGTATCCTCTTTTCCTACCTCTCCTGTGCATGCTGCCAGCTTTACGCCCACATCGCTGAACACCTCTCATGCATGCTCATGGTGAAAAAGCTTTAATTTAAACCTCCATGCATGACTTATAAATAGTGAAGCAGAGCTTAAAGGAACACTCCACTTTTTTGGAAATAGGCTCATTCTCCAACTCCCCCAGAGTTTACCGTTTTTGAATCTATTCAGCCGATCTCCGGGTCTGGCAATAGCACTTTTAGCATAGCTTAGCATAGATCATTGAATCCGATTAGACCAGTAGCATCGCGTTTAAAAATGACCAAAGAGTTTCGATAGTTTTCCTATTTAAAACTTGACTCTTCTGTAGTTATATTGTGTACTAAGACCGGCGGAAAATGAAAAGTTACGATTTTCTAGGCCGATATGATTAGGAACTATACTCTCATTCCGGCGTAACAATCAAGGAACTTTGCTGCGGCAGCAGGCGCAGTGATATTACGCAGCGCCTGAAAGTAGTCCCCAGCTATATTATAACTAGTTACCTAGCTGGGGACTACTTTCAGGCGCTGCGTAATATCACTGCACCTGCTGCGGCCATGTTACGGCAGCAAAGTTCCTTGATTATTACGCCAGAATGAGAGTATAGTCCCTAGCCAAATCAGACTAGAAAATCGCAACTTTTCATTTTCCGCCGGTCTTAGTACACGATATAACTACAGAAGAGTCAAGTTTTAAATAGGAAAACTATCGAAACTCTTTGGTAATTTTTGAACGCGATGCTACTGGTCTAATCGGATTCAATGATCTATACTAAGCTATGATAAAAGTGCTATCGCCAGACCCAGAGATCGGCTGAATGGATTCAAAAACGGTAAAACTCAACTTACTAACTCTGGGGGAGTTGGAGAATGAGCCTATTTCCAAAAAAAGTGGAGTGTTCCTTTAATGTCCCAAAATCCCATTGCCTTTTCACATTTAACACATGTACTGTCTGCTTTCTATTGGTAAAGTCACAAAACATTTTAACATAAGTTTTCCAACTGTATCTTAGCATTAGTAGCAGTCATTTATCCCCTTATAGTTTAATACACCCTTTTGTATGCAATATATACTATCCACTTAGTTGTGCATCCTGTGGCCACTTAAAACTGCATTAACTGTTCACTAGCACCTATATAAGCATTTTAATGATTTTCTCACCTTCTGGAATAGCATTTAATGTCATTCTAGTTTTCCTAAGTGAAAAAATTAAATACTTTCTGCTTATTGAATAATATTTCCTAAGATGAAATAACCAGTACTAATTAACCTTGGATCCCTTAAATAATCCATCTTGTGTCAAACCACTCCTGAGACATTATTTAGTGCAGTGTCGCTCTTCCCCAGCCTTTAACCCTCTCTTGTTCCCTCTCATATATCTGTTCCAATTGGGCACTCAATCCTATGAAAGAGAAGAAATTAAGTCTTCAAGCCATATCCTGAATCACCATGTTTAACTATACATTTGACTGTGTCATTTTTGCATATATGAATTAACGTTTGTTATTAATCTAGAGCAGTGATCCTCAAATCTGGCTCGCGAGATCCACTTTCCTGCCGAGTTTAGCTCCAACCCTAATCAAACTCACATACCTGTGATTTTCTAATGATCCTGAAGACACTGATTAGCATGCTCAGGTGTGTTTGATAGGGTTAGAGCTAAACTCGGCAGGAAAGTGGATCTCGCGAACCAGATTTGAGTATCCCTGATCTAGAGCATTAGGGCATGTATGTTTTAAAGTATATATGCAATATAAAAGTCCTACTTCATTTTAGTAAAATTGTGAATGATAATTTGCATGAATCTTAAAGCTTGAGTTTTTCTTGTGCTTTTTACAAGGTTTGATCAAGTGTTTGTAGTGTGTCCAATTATTTTTGAATCAGCTAACATGCTTCTCATTACCATGTCTGGTTTGTTTCAACATTTTTGTTTCTTTGTTTTTTATTATTGTATAGTATTGTCTCTGTGTGCACCTCTGACTTGCACCATCACAGTCTCTCAATTACATTAGTTATTTACAGCACATGATTATGGTTAGCCACTTTGGGGTTTCAGCATGGTTAAGCAATAACCCGAAAGCCTTGTTAACTTTCAAATATTGATATATAAATTTAATATTTATATACTATTAATATATAATATTTATTTTTTTTCTCCACTATAGGGTGCAGATGGACTCCCAATGCCTGGATGTTGGCAGAAGGTAAGTTTAAGAAGATCCTAAAAAATCCTATAGATATTCTTTAAAGTGTGATTACATGTTAGGTATCAATTCCACAGCTTTGTCGACAACATGACATTTTTTATTCATATATACAGTGGTGGCCAAAATTATTAGACAGATCTGAAAATATTAACCTTTTTTGCCTCCAAAACATGATTTCATTTCATAATGTTCATGAAACATGCAGATGTTTGCTCTGAGCACAACAAATATCGGGTGATGCGAGTTGTACTGTTTTTATCCACTTTTAACTTTAATATTTGGTATGTCCACCTTTTGCAGAAATTACAGCAGCACATCTCTCTGGAATAGTGTCAATATATTTCCTGAGAACTTTCACCACTAATGTTATTCTATGCCTTCTGCAACTCAAGCCAAAGGCTTTCCTTTGAATGTACAATAGATCTGTCCAGTTTATTTTCCAATTTGCCACAAATTTGCTCAATGGGGTTGAGGTTCAGATTTTGAGGGGGGCAGTCCATCAGTCCATAACAGATTCCTTCCATCACAGGTAGTTCCAGCAATAGTAGAAGAATGTTTAGGGTAATTGTCCTCATGGAAAATAAATCCAGGCCCAATAAGATGACTCCCAGATGGTACTCCATGTCAGGTGCGGGTGAAGGGATGAGAGCGAGGACTCAAATGCAGGAGGAAAAGGGCTTTATTAGCAAAAAATATAAATAAAAACAAACAAAAACTACCCCGTAGGGGAAAACAGACTGGCAAGGCTGGATCAGGCTGGACAAGGCTTGGCAGGGCAGGGCAGGACACCACATTTAACTTTCAAGGGACTGCAAACACAAGAGCTGTGTCCGAAATCGCTCACTCGTTCACTCGTTCACTAATCCCTAAATAGTGTAAGGCAGTTGAGTGGACTATATTAGAACGGAGTGAACGAAATGAAGTGAACGGATTCGGACGGTGACGTTTACACTGCGTGTGAGACTTGGCTGTTGCAAAAACATCTTAGATGTACTTTTATATTTCATGTACCTCATTTTAGAAAATAATATTAATAGCAATAACACTTAAAATGACTATTGTAATCAGCTTTGTGGTTTCATTGATGGTACATTATTCATTTGTTCTGTCATAATCATTAAATACTATTAAAATATTGTCAACAAAAATAAACTCACATCAGCAAATATTAATAATTGTATGTATTTATTGTTTGTAGTATCTTGAAACTCTCCCGAGCAGCGTTTTTGCACTCAAATAAGATGACCGTAGAGCGCCCTCAGGCGACTGTTAATTTGACATCAGAATGAATACACTACCAACGAACATTTTTAAAAATCCACCAAATTCATCATTTTTGCAAATTAAACGACATCTCTCATTCAAACACGCTCACTCCCGCTCGCTCTAACAGCTCGTTGGTTCTCCGCATTGGATTGTGGGAAATAGTGCTTCAGCGAGTGTACATCGGTTGTACACTCTAAATCAGAATGCATTGTGGGTAAAAAGTAGTGAACGAATGTAGGGAATGAAGTCGTTCACTCAGAATTCAGACAGCACTACAAAATGGCTGACACCTGATATAGTGCACTATATAGTGGATAGGGAGCGGTTTCGGATACAGCTAAGGAGATTATAAATGGAGCAAATGAGGAGGGTGACGAGGTAAAACACAGGTGGGGCAAATTAACCAATAATCAGGAAACAAGGTGGGTGGGGTCAAGACAAATTGACGAGAGCACATGGCAGACAGAAAACTAGGACAAAAGCCATGTGCTCACACAAAACAAAAACACAAGCACATTGCCAGCAATAACAATCATAAGCCATGTGCTAAACAGGACACGAACACGCAGCTAATGAGAATACTCATAAGCCGCGTGTTCACACAAGACATGACAACATGAAAGCACGCAGCCAGTGAAAAAAAAAAAAACAAGCTGCATGCAACACAGAACAAGACAAAACAAGAGAAAGCACGCGGCCGAACCCGGACCGCGTGCTGAACAAAACACAACACACACAGACAGAGGAGCGCACGCAATGGCGCCTCCAAGGGGGGGCCAGGGGGGCCACGGCCACCCCTAAAATGACACTGGCCACCCCATTGGCCCCCCAAACAGAAAGAGTGGAGTTTTTTTAGAATAATATTTTTTATATAAATTAACACAGACATTGACGAAACACTACATTAAAAATAAATATAATAAACTTGTATTATGTGTACCGTAGAATTCGCTCTCAACCCCTCCCCCTCTTTACCTGCGTTGCGGCGAGAGACTTTGCACACTCACACAGCCGCACTATCGAAGCATACTGCAGCACGTGGTCTGTTCAAGTTCGAGAGAAGCAATCAACGTGGGAGAGGAAACTTACAAGTAAAACTTAGTTTTCGTATGTTATATAAAACTTAGTTTATTCTGTCAAACTCACATAATACAATACTGTTTGGCTATAGATTAGGCGTCACTAAGGCATTAATTAGGAACTGATCTATTGCTGTTGCTCACATGTCGAACACTTTTTGATCTATTGCTGTTGCTCACATGTCGAACAAGTTTTTATTAGATTAATATTACTCAGGGCTCTACAGTGCGACCATTTCAGTTGCATTTGAGACTGAAAACTAGGCTACTGCGTGCGACTATGAAAAAAATATTTAGGAGAAACGTGCGACTGACCCAGTCAGCATATATGAGTTTGCGCTGAAGGAGCTTCAAAGGTTTCTAACGTACTCACAACGTGTTTGGCTGCATTGAGTAATGTAGCCTATCACTTACAGAAGTATCCACTCATTATAACAAACAACGGCAGACTGTAAATTAGAGATTCACTGTGCTGTGTAAGGAGCTGATTATAATAGAGATCACAAACTAAGATGAGTGACAGCTTTTAATGATTATTAAGGGAGTTTGCAAATGTGATTGATTTAATACAACAGTTCATTAAACAAGAAGTTAATATTAATTTAAGTGTCTTATATTTTCTGACTACAACAGTATTGCCTTATTTTGCTCTATTTCGTCAACGAAAATAGTTTCCGACAAAGTAACAGCTGAGACGCTGCGCATCTCCATTTAAACACAGCTGTGTTTTGTTCATGAATGAACTGCGTTTTTAAACGAATCTAGTGTCAATAAAGACAGTCATGTACTTCCGTCCTGAATGAATCAGTCGTTCAAACGAATCAAATAAATGAATGATTCAGTGATAAAATCAGTAACATGCCGCCACCTGCTGGCAGTTTTAGTGTATTTCCTCTTATTTAAATAATTTAATATTTATATATTCAAAAATTTATATTTAAAACATTAACCTCAAGATGAATTTATGAATTTAATTGCACTCTCAGCCTCATTAAACATTTGAAAATACACCTACAAGCCACTTGTGTTTTTCTGTGCCACCTCTGTAGTACAAATTTATTCCTCAAATACTGATTTCATTTGATTGATATTCTACTTTTTATTCTGTTGCTTTAATTAGAAATGTTAAAAAGCTTATAAATTTTTTAATTGATAGATGACAAGATGACATACTTTTAATAAAGTTAGAAAAATGCCATTACAAAGGTAAAAACAAAATTCCCTGTAAATCATTTTAAGGCGTCAAATATCACCTCGTAATGGGAAGGTTAATTTTTTTATCAGAATTTTTAATTATTGATTAGAAGGTGCTCTTAAATTTTTGACCATGCTCCTAAAAAGAAAAGTAAGCATAGAGCCCTGTTACTCCATCAGTAGATCTGTAAATTATTGCAGATTTGGGCAGATCTTTGGCTCTTAAAGTCACATATGTAGAACAGTTTTTGTTACCCAGACAGACGAGTAGTATTTTATTAATTTATGTCTGACAACAGAAACAGAAAATATATAAATTAAGCACTGACAGCATATTTCCACACAAATGTAGGGTTTATGATAAATAATCGAAATGAAGAAAGCAGTCAACATCCACCTTCTTCAGCAAAAGGTCTGTAAATTCTGAGAACATTTAGGGCTTCATTTACTGCAACAGTCAGTGTACCAATTGTTTTGATGAAGTGATGGGTTAAACATCTATGCTTCTTGTTTACTTTTACTTTCATTTGAAATGAATTTGCACTCCAAATAAATATGAGGGTACTTGCAGTTGAATTGCAGAGCGACTTTTTTTTTCTATTTTGCTCTATACAGAATTTTTATATTTTGCTCTGTATAGTAATAGCCTACTGAACTTTATATGCTCCCAGAATGAATGGTAACACCAAAAATTATTGTCTGCCATTAGATTTAGGCATGCAACACTTTTTAGTATTGTGCCACCCTAACATTTTATACTGGCCCCTTTCGGCCACCCTATAAAAAAAATCCTGGAGGCGCCACTGAGCGCACGGCCCGATCGAACTCGAGACCGCACGCTCCCATAGCAAGACAGACCTGGAGCGTGAGTGTCCGAATCCCGACACGAAAACCAGAACAGAGCCTGAACAAGCCAGCGTGCCGAGATCCGAACACCACGCCCCAACATGAAACAGAGCACGTAGACAAGAAAACAAGACAAGAAGGGAGTGTCAGAGCTCTGTCACAAAACCACGAAAAAACTAGACCGAAGTGACAGAACCCGGACACTCCGTGCCTCACCAGAATGTTATGGTATACTTTCTTAATTTTCACTAAGTCACCTGTTCCTGAGGCTGAAATGGTACCCCACACCATAATACTACACACTCTGTGTTTAACTGTTGGCAAGAGAAACCCATTTTTATATCTTTCCCCCTCCGCCCGTCGAACATACACCCTTAGCTTGTTGCCAAACTGTTCAAACTTGACTCATCAGTCCACATCACTTTATGCTAAACTTCCTTTGTGCATTTCTTGTGTTCTTTTGCAAATTGTAGGCGTTTCACTCTATTTTTCTCTTTCAAAGTTTCTTTGCTGCTATTCTGCCAACAAGCCCTTCTTCTCTCAGTTTTCAATGCACAGTTCTTGAAAGCACTGTTGCACCATTAGTCATTGTGGTGTTGATCTTGTCATGCAGTTCTCATGAGGTCTTTCTTTGGTCCTTAAGACTGAGAATTTTTAGATGCTTCACTTGGCTGTGTGAAAACTTTTTTCTACCTCTCCCCTTCCAGTTCCGATGTGAATTGGCATCATGATCTAAAGAGTACTTTTGGACTGCACCTCACGATCATAGCCACTGATTATAATAGTTCTCAAATATAATAAATTACTTGCACTTCAAGAGAGCAGATGAAACACATTAAATGCTGTCTTGGTTTTGGAGGTGAATGTCAGCTGTTTGGGAACTCAGTTGTGGCAGACCGTTCTGGAAGGCAATTATGCAGAAACATAGGTACTGACAGTGAAATAGGTCTAGCTTGTTTTTAGAAGGAAAATGAGCTAAATCTCTTTATAATGGCTCTACTCTATGGTTTATAGAGCATAATGATGACCTTGTAGTTATTTTATTTGTTTTATGGGTATTATAATTGCCAATTCATCAAAAACAACTGAAACCTTTTAAATATGCCAAGTGTTCTATTAATTTGGGCCACCACTGTAAGCAATTGAGTGGTAGCTCACATCCTTTGGCCTTTGAAACTCTTTCCCTTTTTATATTAAAACGTACGTGTCTTTGTGTTTTCTTTGCAGTGATCGGTCTAACACAAAACGCATGGAGTTTGTAAATAAGGCTTCACTTTTTTGTATATACTTTTTTTTTTAATTCCGGGAAAAGAACGTCATGAAGCTTTCACGTAGCTGCTCTTGTCATTTCAGTGTGCTCATGGCAACATGTGTTACATTCACATCAGCACTGTGGAATTTAAAGTCTTGACCAGTAAGAGACTATTCACAAGGGTGTGTTTGCCCTGATTTGCATGGCCCAGAATGAGAGTGGATACCAAAACAGACTAACAGGGTTAACTGAAAAGAAGAAGGAGGAGGCAACAGAGGGATCAGCTTTGGGTCTTGAACAAGATCTTTGTGTGTTTAGTGTGTTCACACCAATCCATACTATCAGCTTAAAAGACTAAAGACTCCATCCACACACCCCGAAACAAGCATGTACATATCAGTTTGTAGTGTGGTCAAAGTATATGGCTTCTGTAAATCACTAACTACCTGTCAGTATTTGTCGATTCAAGACAAAAATATGTGTTACTCTAAAGGGGTTAATTTTTCTCTTTTTTTTCACTTTTTGAAGGGTGTCACGCCTTGGCTGGTGGCTTGAGAAAGTAAGAATTGTGATTGATTGCTGGATTTCTTTATTGCAGAGGTCAGTGTGGCAACTGGCCCTCATGTGCCTCGGTGTTGCTGTTTTTTATCTCTCACCTTGTAGTGTGAGTGACAACTTAAATACTCAAATTATGGAAATAGCAGGACACAAGATGCACCATCTGCTTACTCTCAAGAGTAAGCAAGCAACTGAAACTCAGAAATCTTTATTATTGGATGGTGTACGTGATGCGTGGAAAGTTTCTACATTCATCCCTCCATCTGCAAACCTTTTTTTGTTCACTCTTCAGTGGGGTTCTTTTTGTAGCAGTGAGCTACACATGCCATCTCTTTCATTATGACTTTTTGCTTATTTTTTATTTTTTTCATTTTGTGTATTATAGCCTTTGTGTCTAAAGCCATTTGTTATTCATTCCTTTGTTGGAAATAGTTACTTCTTCTCTATGCTATGAGTTGTAAATATGACATTTTAGTGCATTCTTTTGCAGCTATATTAAGGTTAAAAATGCTGTTTATGTATTGTTGGAGCTGAAAGTTTTACATTCTTAAAGACTTTCGTAGGGTTTAAAAGGAAAATTTGACAAATGTGACATACTGTGGTTTTGTGTTATT
This sequence comes from Acrossocheilus fasciatus, assembly GCA_036784905.1. NCBI lineage: Eukaryota > Metazoa > Chordata > Actinopteri > Cypriniformes > Cyprinidae > Acrossocheilus > Acrossocheilus fasciatus. The sequence goes on from CM071944.1 coordinate 35,976,664, forward strand.
GTTATTCTGAGTAACCATGACAACAGCATTCTAAAGCAATCAGTATTAATAAGCATCAAATACAGTGTCAATGTACAGTACAAGGTGCAAACATACAGCAGTCATCGAGAACCTTAATCCTAAATCAGCAGTGATTATCATCAGCCAGCACTGCTACATTCCAGAGTGCAAAATTGCATAATTTTGTTACAGCTTTAAAACCATTTTCACCATTATACTTTGAACTTTCTTAACAGGCTTCAGACACAATAGATACATTAAAACATAGTATGATCACAGCATTGCTGGTGTTATAATGTGTTTTCTGGCTGGAGGTGGCAAGAGTATGGTCCTGATTTTCTCAACCTCTAATGGGCATTTAAGATCATAAGAACAATGCAGACATAGTTATACTGAAAGTAGTTTTGTATGTACTGAATTTAATAGTTATTCATAATGAAGGGTAAGTGATTTCTTTCTTAGTGGTTTCTTTTCTTTTTACCCCTACTTTATATATAGCAACATGTTTTATTCTTAAAATAGCAAGCTGGTTTATTAACAGGCATTCCTCATAATATGAAAGTGGAAAGACCTTTCTCCATAAGGTTGTACGTCATGCTCAGACATATGATTATGTGATTATTATAGTAGATTTTTTTATTTTTTTTTAAAAAAAAAAACATGTTTCCCAACTGTATTGTAACTGTATCTTAACTTAACTGTATCTTTTTTTTCAAAAAACAGTTAATTAAATATTTCACTAAACATCAATTCAAATGACACAAATTTAGTGAAATATTGACTAGAATTTGAAGGAGACCTATTTCTCCATCTCTTTTTTTCATTAAATGTAGATTAATATGTGTATAGAGGAATATGGGTGTGCAGTTTTTATTTTATTATTTTATTTTATTTTTATTTGTTTAAAGTGCGATTTCTATTTCTTTTTATGTACTGATGTAATGTTCACCGATATGGAAGCAGAATAATGACAATAGTTTTTGAAACATAAAGCATGCTAAATTCCACAAATCGGAAAAAAAAAGATGCAATGCAATTAACAGTGCTTGCATTTAAATGCCTTGTATTTCCAGGGCTTGCATTTTTAGGTCCTGAAATGTAACATAGTTGTTTATTTAAGCTGTGAATATTTCAATTCAAAATATTTCACACACATTTTCATAATTAAATATTCTATAATTCATATTCACCTTCCAGAATTCACTTCCAAAATATTCAGTCTGTTTAAAAATATGATGTGTAACATTCAACAGGCAAATTTCGGTCATTTTATTTCACTTTCCAAATTCGCTGCCACAAATTCAGTGGTTAAAATTCGGCAGAAAATTCAGCGTTGAACATCCGGGAACCGCAGGAATAGCAGTAGAGCACAGATGATCTCCAGCTGATGTCGACCGCTCACCAGCAGGGGGCGCAAGCGGCTGTTGATGAAGCAGGCCATATGTGTATCAAGTCATTCATTTACAAAAACTGATTTGCAGAAATGGAGCAAGCCCTAAGTAGAAGTTTTGATTATCGGGGCCAGTATAAACATGTGGAAACGCTGATTGTGTGTATGTTTAATTCAACATCTTCGGTGTTTCCTGTAGCCTACATGTAAGCAGCTTTCTCTACCACAAAGGAGATTAATGCTCTTTTACCCATGGCTGAAGTACAGAACTAACATTGCATCTGAGGAAGACATATATTGCTTTCGGTTGTTTAGTTTCTGTAACTTTGTATCACGGCTTGTGTGATGCTGTGCTGTAATACTGGGGTTCAACTCATACGTCACACTCCAGGATTCCCCAACGACGCGTAACGCGCCTCAGTGAACTAATTCAGTGATATAAGACCTCAGATCTCAGAATACACTTTATTGAAGATTATACGAACTATATACAGGCAAGAAAATGAGGTCAGATGAACGCAACGCGCTGCATTTTCGTTGCTTTCCCTTACCACTGATCTATAGAGTCGACAGTCCTACAAAGATATCAATACCACGATTAGTTTTAACAGTAAACAACCACTTTATATCGACATAAAAAATGAGTTCAAAACCACCTATGTGTATTGTTGCTGCAAATGTAAACGGAGAAAGCATTGACGCGCTATCGCACCCAAGGGGCCGTCTGACAATTCCACCGACTGGGTTAAACCGTCCAATGTATATGAATTAAAATTACTTTTAACGTTTAAAATAGCACTCTGTCAAATTGTAAAGCTTGTATTGCTCATATGATTTACTACAGATGAGATTTTGATAATACCTCCCTTTATATACAGTCAGGTCCATAAATATTGGGACATCGACACAATTCTAACATTTTTGGCTCTATACACCACCACAATGGATTTCAAATGAAACGAACAAGATGTGATTTAACTGCAGACTGTCAGCTTTAATTTGCGGGTATTTACATCCAAATCAGGTGAACGGTGTAGGAATTACAACAGTTTGCACATGTGCCTCCCACTTGTTAAGGGACCAAAAGTAATGGGACAGAATAATAATCATAAATCAAACTTTCACTTTTTAATACTTGGTTGCATATCCTTTGCAGTCAATTACAGCCTGAAGTCTGGAACGCATAGACGTCACCAGACGCTGGGTTTCATCCCTGGTGATGCTCTGCCAGGCCTCTACTGCAACCGTCTTCAGTTCCTGCGAGGGCATTTACATCCAAATCAGGTGAACGGTGTAGGAATTACAACAGTTTGCATATGTGCCTCCCACTTGTTAAGGGACCAAAAGTAATGGGACAATTGGCTTCTCAGCTGTTCCGTGGCCAGGTGTGTGTTATTCCCTCATTATCCCAATTACAATGAGCAGATAAAAGGTCCAGAGTTCATTTCAAGTGTGCTATTTGCATTTGGAATCTGTTGCTGTCAACTGTCAAGACGAGAGCAAAGAGCTGTCACTATCAGTGAAGCAAGCCATCATTAGGCTGAAAAACCAAAACAAACCCATCAGAGAGAAAGCAAAAACATTAGGCGTGGCCAAAACAACAGTTTGGAACATTCTTAAAAAGAAGGAACACACTGGTGAGCTCAGCAACACCAAAAGACCCGGAAGACCACGGAAAACAACTGTGGTGGATGACCGAAGAATTCTTTCCCTGGTGAAGAAAACACTCTTCACAACAGTTGGCCAGATCAAGAACACTCTCCAGGAGGTAGGTGTATGTGTGTCAAAGTCAACAATCAAGAGAAGACTTCACCAGAGTGAATACAGAGGGTTCACCACAAGATGTAAACCATTGGTGAGCCTCAAAAACAGGAAGGCCAGATTAGAGTTGCCAAACGACATCTAAAAAAGCCTTCACAGTCCTGGAACAACATCCTATGGACAGATGAGACCAAGATCAACTTGTACCAGAGTGATGGGAAGAGAAGAGTACGGAGAAGGAAAGGAACTGCTCATGATCCTAAGCATACCACCTCATCAGTGAAGCATGGTGGTGGTAGTGTCATGGCGTGGGCATGTATGGCTGCCAGTGGAACTGGTTCTCTTGTATTTATTGATGATGTGACTGCTGACAAAAGCAGCAGGTTGAATTCTGAAGTGTTTCTGGCAATATTATCTGCTCATATTCAGCCAAATGCTTCAGAACTCATTGGACGGTGCTTCACAGTGCAGATGGACAATGACCCAAAGCATACTGCAAATGCAACCAAAGAGTTTTTGAAGGGAAAGAAGTGGACTGTTATTCAATGGCCAAGTCAATCACCTGACCTGAATCCGATTGAGCATGCATTTCACTTGCTGAAGACAAAACTGAAGGGAAAATGCCCCAAGAACAAGCAGGAACTGAAGACAGTTGCAGTAGAGGCCTGGCAGAGCATCACCAGGGATGAAACCCAGCGTCTGGTGACGTCTATGCGTTCCAGACTTCAGGCTGTAATTGACTGCAAAGGATATGCAACCAAGTATTAAAAAGTGAAAGTTTGATTTATGATTATTATTCTGTCACATTACTTTTGGTCCCTTAACAAGTGGGAGGCACATGTGCAAACTGTTGTAATTCCTACACCGTTCACCTGATTTGGATGTAAATACCCGCAAATTAAAGCTGACAGTCTGCAGTTAAATCACATCTTGTTCGTTTAATTTGAAATCCATTGTGGTGGTGTATAGAGCCAAAATACATATTAGAATTGTGGGTCTAAGGCGAGTTATTGGCAATATATATTTAGTCAGTTTGAGTAAATTATTAATTTACTGTAAACATCAATTTGAATGAATTATTGGAATTTAATCATTTAATTTAAATAATTTAATAAATTATTACTTCGTTTTGTACTGTGAGGTAAATTTTCAGACGGTCCCTAAAGCAACCTAGGCGAATATCAAACCTAAAACTATAGCGCTTGGTTTTCTATGGGAGGAAAAATGGTTTGGTGAAACTTGTTGGTTGTGGGCTCATATTCTGGGCTCATCTGCTTAAATGTACATAATATACAGTAATATATTTTATTAATTAGATGCTGAAGTTAATCATTTATTATCACTGAGGCAACAAACCACCTTTCTTTATGGGAAATGTTTAACGTGCGCGTTCCTTAACTTGCATTCATATCCTCATCTGTTTGCATCATCAGTAAGATCTGAGTTTGGTCTAGAGGTCTGCGCGGGACTGTTTTTTTAAGTCCCGCTCCCGCGAGGTTATATCCCGCACCCGCCCGCTCCCGCGATATATTAACTCTTTGTTTACCCGCTGTCCGCTTTGAATAATTTTCTTCCCGACCCAACCGTTCCCGCTAAATTTAGATCTTGGTTCCAGAATCACACATTTAAATTTCCTCTACTGAAAGAAAGACAGATGGGCTAACAAATAAAAGTGTCTGCACAAAATTGTATTTGTTATTTTATTCGTCTTGTCAAGAGTCTTTTATTGACAGCAAAATGTTAAACGAATTGTGTGTCATTTTGCTGCCAACACAGTAGTGTCACAGAGAAAATAAAAATGTACAAAAATTGTATTCCTTATTTTTATTCGTCTCGTCAGGATACAATTCGTTTAACCTTTACAACACAATAGGAACAAGTGTCGCAGAGGGGAAAAAAATAGGTTGTACAAAAATGGCCTATTATAATTTTATTCGTCTTGTCAAAATACTAAATTCCTTTTAACATCTTGCTGTAAACACAGTAGCCTAGGAGAAGTGTCGCGGAAGAAAAATAAATAAATAAAAACATAAATTCGACATCTGTCATTTAAAATTATAGGCTAAGCAAAATATAAACAAATCAGAGTTGAGCGTTCTTCAAGGACAGCATCCACACTTTGCTCCATCTTTATTCTGCTCTGTCACTCATTGACAACCTGCCTGTTCTTTCTGCGGGTCGTAATCGTATATTCACTGATAGGCTAGCCTACTCTGAGCATCGTTATGCACATGCTGTGCACAGACCTCGCAAATAAAAGGAAGCACTGGTTCATGCGTGCATAACAGTCCAGTGCAGGCTGTACCATGCTTGAATAAAGTGCAGATATGCTGTTCTGTAAAGACGTCGGGAACTGGATATTGTTAGACCGCCCGCTCCCGTTCAAATTGCACCAGAGTTACCGACCGCAACCGCGTTTTATTCGGGAATTTAATCCCGCGTAGCAAGAAATGCAGACCTAGTTTGGTCTTTTAATAGGCTTGTTGGAGATGAGCAAAATCTGCGCAGAACCGATCACAGCGAGATGCATGCCTGATTTATTGATGCCAATCTGATTTCATGTGATTGTGTATTTAAATTATGCTTGAATATTCCCAAACACTATGACAGTGCGATCTCTGTGTGAGATATGTGATTGTTGTCATATTTCTATAAAAATACATGTTTATATTACAGTAGAAATGGATGATAAATATGCCTTTCGTATTAAATAGCAAGCACTTTGGGTGTCCTGTTCATCATATTTATATTTAAATAAAATCAACAGAAAGGAAATGATACCACATTTATTAGCAGCACAGCACATGAGTGAGAATAACGTGATATCCGCCTTTGATCTCTTTGGTATCTGTTCTACTTCGAGAGGGCAGAACTGTCAGTCTTGACTGACTTTTTTCACTCCTCCCCTCACTGCAGCCGCCTACATTTCAGGCGAGGGCCATCTCAAACAAGTCTAATAGCTTTTATTATGTTAGTGCACTACTGAGCCCTGAAATGTGTTTTGTTTAACCGATTTCTGAAGGAAACAGAGTGAAATCTTGCGCGTTCGTTCATATTCTACATCTGCTTAACTGTGGATATAGTTCGCATAATCTTCAATAAAGTGTATTCTGAGATCTGAGGTCTTATATCACTGTATTAGTTCACTGAGGCGTGTTACGCGTTGTTGGGGAATCCTGGAGTGTGACCTATGAGGGGAACCCCAGTATTACAGCACAGCATCACACAAGTCGTGATACAGCCGAAAGCAATGTCTTCCTCAGATGTAATGTTAGTTCTGTACTTCAGCATTGGGTAAAAGAGCATTGACATCAGCTGGAGATCATGCATCGGTGCTCTACTGCTATTCCTGCGGTTCCCGGATGTGCAACGCTGAATTTTCTGCCGAATTTTACCCAGTGAAATTTGTGGCAGCGAATTTGGAAAGTGAAATAAAGTGACCGAAATTTGCCTGTCGAATATTATACATCGTATTTTTAAACAGACTGAATATTTTGGAAGTGAATTCTGGAAGGTGAATATGAATTGTTTAATTTTTAATTATGAAAATGTGTGTGAAATATTTTGAATTGAAATATTCACAGCTTAAATAAACAACTGTGTTAAATTTCAGGACCTAAAAATGCAAGCCCTGGAAATACAAGGCATTAAAATGCAAGCACTGTTAATTGCAATGCATCTTTTTTATTTATTTGTGGAATTCAGCATGCTTTATGTTTCGAAACCTATTGTCATTTTTTGCTTGCATACACCGAGTACACAAATGTACACAAATGAATATTAATATCTGTTACCATTTTGTAACTTGTAAGAATTACTTTTATGTTGGCACTGGGGATACACTTGTTTTAGCAGTACAGAATACTGTTACAAACAAGACTGAAAACAGTAATAGCTAAGCTGGATTTTTTAAATATTTGTTTTTAAACTGATAAGTGTCACTGATAATGTGCATGCATACCAGTCACATCATTTCCTTTCCTTCCTTTTTAAGCCATTTGTAGGCGTTTTCATAAATATTTAATATTTGTCTATTACTAGTACTACTACAATGTCACAAAACCTTTCTTTACAAGAGTGTTTGTATAGAAGGCAGGAAGGGAGATACATTTGTCTTTCAGCTTTTTAAAATTTGTTTATCTTTAGTGCAGTTTTGAATGAAACATTTCCTTGTTTTGTTTTCATTTTCTTAGCCAAAATGTGTTTATTGCAAGAAAAAAAAAATCCATTGCTTTATTTTCTTAATCCTTGTAATTTATGTCAATCTACAATTTTGGTGTCTATAAATGTGTTTAAACGGTGTTTCTACTGTTTATTTGATTTACCTTGTACACAATTTGGTAGCCCACAATTATCAAATTATTACTAATGTCATTTTAGCCAAAATGTTTGTTACTCAGTTCTTCATTTATTTCATTTTCGTTTGTTGTTGTTTTGCATGTTAACGACTAGGAATTTCAATTTGTTCATCGTTGTAATGGCTCTAGACACTTCGTTTTAAACCCATGCTGTGTGATATTCTGTTTGAGCCAAATAAATTCTGTTTCTCCATGTGTCTTTATTAATCTACATTCACGGTGCAGCGAACAGTCCACTTTTGCAATAGTAACTGAAATGACATTGACGTTATCTTCAGGGTCTGTCCCACCCACAACAGCCACCTCCTCCCTTCGGCCCCATCTCTCTCTCTCTCTCTCTCTCTCTCTCTCTCACACACACACACACACACACACACACACACACACACACACACACACACACACACACGTGTGCACATACATTAATGGAATGGATAGCTCTTTCTCTCTCTCTCCCTCTCTCTCTCTCTTGCGCGCACATCTTCTCTTCTCTTTCTATCTCCAGTAACAGTCACAAGCGTTTGTGAGCACCTACAGGCACAGAAATGGCAACGGAAAATTTAGATAAGCAGAAAACTATCGATCTCCGAAAGAAACATGTTGGGTAAGGAGACATTACAGCTATTACGTACGAACTAATGTCTACTGTTAAGTGGCGATTTTGATGTTAAAAACATCAGAACACCATATTCACTGAATTAACAACTAAGGATATTTGAGATGAGTAGTCTGTGTATTGCAGCTAACGGAACTTGGTTACTTAGGCTAATTGAATGTTGGCTGGAGAAAGTTCTCACTGGTACCTGTCATGATGAAAAAAAGATCTGAAAAGTTTCTTTATTCTTAGTTTTTCGTTTAGATTTATGGATTTTTTTTTTTTAAATGATGTTTTCTTCTCTTTGCATTTCCCTCCATATATAGTCCGTCCTGCAAAGTGTTCTTCAGTCATGACCCTATCAAGATTGCGAAGGCAAGAGGACAGTACATGTACAACGAAAAAGATGAGAAATACCTGGATTGCATAAATAACGTTGCACATGGTATGCCATTTTAAGGGGTAGTTGCAGTTGTCAAAAAAATAAATAAAAAGATATATAAGATCTGTGAGCGAAATCACTCACGTAAAACACAATGTAGACCAGTTTTGGGATGTAGGCTATCTCAATTGACTGTTGATGATATCTATTGATGTCATAGACCTTTTGAATTGCATTTGTCATATTTTTTTAAGCACGCTATTGTGTATTATTATAAAATTTGAAACAGAACCACCACAAAATCTACTGCATAACCGGTTATGGGAAAACGGAAAAACTACTGAATAACAAAAACACAGACTATTCATGAAGCACTGTTGACAAACTTGTCTCACAGTAATTACTAGAATTCCTCTACTTAGAAAAGTAGCCCTACCTCAAAAAGACAATTTTACACATTCCACTGCATGTTCAGCATTTTTTTTTTACAGAGAATGTTGAACATTCTATCATCTGGCAATCAACAACAAGCCACAGATGTTAATGTTAGAACAACATATATTCATCATGACCTGCAAAATATTTACTCTGAAAAATGCCTGAATTAAATTTTAAGTGAAATTGTGAGTAAAGAGTACAATGTTTTCCTTGTAAAATGTAAATGAGTAAAAGTTAAAGTATTCTGTTACAATAATTTGAGCAAGGTTTCCCAATAAAATACTTAAGTAGCCTAAACTAAGTACATTAATTCACACGTTTTTTGTTGCCATTGCTGCTTTAATGGGATTAAAGATTCCCATGATGCATATAATTCTGATAATTCTGATATTCTAATATTTTCCTTAATTATTCATTTAACCTTTTTTTTTCTCTCTCTCTGTGTTGTCCTCCAGTGGGTCATTGCCATCCAGATGTGGTTGAAGCAGGAGCAAAGCAAATGGAGCTTCTCAACACCAACTCTCGCTTCCTACATGACAATCTGGTCCTGTATGCTCAACGTCTCCAAGCCACTCTTCCTGAAAAGCTCTCTGTGTGCTACTTTGTCAACTCAGGGTAGGCGTCAGGGTCAACTCATTCTCAGACAGTCCATACAGACCATATACCACCTGTTTGACCTAAAAGAATGCTCAATCACCCCATTGAGCAGATAGATAGTTACTGCATTTTTGTAAACAGAAGAGCCACATATTTTGTGTACTTCTCTGGTCATGTAGACTAGCATGCAGCCCAGATGTTGTAATTACTGATTGTTGGCTGGACAGCTTAATGCTTATTACATTTATTTCACACCAGGTATAGTTCAAATCTATTAACGTATTTACTGACAGATAACTCGAGACTTAATATAAAAATATATACTGATATAAAAATAATTAAACTTTATTTGACATACTTGTGCACAATGCACATTTCTTAATTTTAAGTCTAAAATGTGTTTTAATGTAATTTTTGTTGAGGATTGCATGATCTTTGAATAAAATTTGTCTTTAAATTCAAAATATTTAAAGTGTACCTGAAGTATAATTGCAATAGTTCCACTTTAGCACAATCAAATATACTAAGTGTATCTTTAATTGGACTTCAGCACTACTTCCGCACAATTAAAGTGCATTAAGATCAAAATTTGTTTAGCAGACTTTAACTATACCAGTTCAGTGTACCAAAAGTACAATCACAGGGTATTTTATTAAGTACATAAATATGAAAATGTATTTGTAGCGTGAGATAAATGTATTTAAAATACATTTAAGTATATTTATTTTTCAGTAGGGTAGCACTTTTTGTTTTCATTGTTGAAGGCAGCCACTTGATAACCAAGTCAGTATGGCATATGGTGATTCAAACCCAGGATCGACTATTCTGTTTTGACATCTAGGTCTGAGGCAAATGATCTGGCCCTGAGGTTGGCCTGGCAGTACACTGGCCACAAAGACATCATCACACTAGAGAAGTAAGTCAACAGCACACTGTATGTGCCTCCTCTTTCTCTGCACTTGGATCTAAACAGTAACCAATTTCTTAGAAGCGTGAAGCTCACAGCTTAAATATTAACTTAATCTTACGTCTTGTATCTAGACATACTGTGGAGAAAACTCACCTTGTTTTGCTTATGGATATGCATAGTCAGCATCTGCCTTGGTATGCAAAATCTTGCTGTGCAAAAGAATGCATCACCTGGTCTTTGGGTTTCATTTAAATGAATGTCATATCCCTTCAAAAATATTGCATGTGATCTATTGCTGCTGCTTTTTTTTTTTTTTCCCTGCGCCACAGTTTACACTGATAAGCAAAATAATCATTAGAAGATTAGATAACTTAAGCCCTCTCAAACATAGTGGAACTTTGTTCTGTTGATTCTTGCAAATTTTTCAATCAGTGTGCTTCCCCTGCAGTGCCTACCATGGTCATGTGTCATCGCTCATTGATATCAGTCCATATAAGTTTCATCAGATGGCTGGTGCAGAGCCAAGCCAACATGTGCACGTGGTGAGTGTTGCAACACGAGACGTTTGACATATTGGATTTGGCATAAGGTCACATGCACAAAGTGTTCAGACACTATTCTTGAAGTCAAAACTGTTCAGAGGTGGCCAGCTAATATTGTGCAGCCCAACTTCTAATGTCTCTTTCTGTTTTTCAGTATTTATTTGATCAAAAATACAGCAAAACAGTAATATTGTGAAATATTATTACAATTTAAAGACAGCTGTTTTCTTCGTGAAATGTAATTTATTGCTGTGATAGCAATTTTCAGCAGTCATTAGTCGAGTCTTAAGTGTCACATGATCTTTTAGAAACTTTAGAAATAATTACAATATGCTCATTTGATGCTCAAGTAACTTCTGTGCTGCTATCATAGATATGCAATGACTTGAATACACTTCTTCCATGGGCATGTATTTCATTTCTGAATTAAAATGAGTTTTGATAATTTGTCTTTATATCACAATGAAGAAAAATAAAATTCTTAAAGAAAAAAACTTTAAAAAAAAAAAACATTTTAATGACATGGCAAGTAAAGGAGTAGTTAACCTCAAAAATGAAAATTCTGTCATTATTTACACACCATTTACTCACCATTATTTATCATTCCAAACCTGTATGAGTTTTTTTCTTATATTGAACATAAAAAATATATATTTTGAAGAATGCTGGTAATCAAAAGTTGATGGTCACCACTGACTTCCATAGTATTTATCTTCCTACTATGGGAATCAATAGGGATCAACAACTGTTTAGTTCTTCAAAATTCTTAAAAATATTTTCTTTTGTGTTCAACATAAGAAAGAAACTTATACAGGTTTGGAACGACATGAGGGCGAGTAAATGATGACAGAATTTTCATTAAACTATTCCTTTAATTTGAGGTTGTTTAGTTTCATGATATTTGTTAAAACAAATTACTTTAAAAAATGTTTTTATAACTTGAATGCATGTTAACCATTAGTTTGGAATCCTTAGACTGAAACCTGGATGCATGGATGAATGTGTAGGGTGTGTGTGCGTAAACTAGCCTCTCAGTCATCACCCCATTCTACTCTGACTGTGGTGATCAGTCAGTATTGTGTTACAAGTTAGTGAACCACATCAGCATACGTAACCACTTAGCATGTATTTTTTATGAAAAGTGTCTTTAAAGACACTTGGTCTTTCTTTTCTCTAATGTTGACATTATGCTACATGCTTAAAGTGGACTACAGTACAATCCAGGGGCCTTGTGACTTGAAATACCGTTCCACAAATAGTGATAAGACTACCCATAACAGTTTTTTGTTAACAGGCAGCATTTATATTTATAAACTATACCTATTCATAAATTGTCCATTTAAAATTATTTTTATTTTATTGAAAATATTTATTTCTGCACTGTAAATTTTGATTAACTAACTATTCATAAATGTGATAATTCCTTAGGCTCTCAGTCCAGACATTTATAGAGGCAAATACTGTGAGGACCACCCTGACCCTGCCACTGCCTATGCTGAAAATGTCAAAGATATAATCGAGCAGGCCCATAAAAAGGGACGTAAGGTAAGTGAAGTTATTTAACATCCACAGTAATCAGCATTCTTCACTGACTGTACTTTTAAACTTCGGTCCATTATTTAAAGCCTTTCTTTTTAAAATTACAGTTCATAATTTGCAGTGGTAATATGACATAATCGACATCATTCAGTCTTAAGGCAAGACACCAGACATCACTGTAGTACCCAAGCTGATTGATTACATTAACGACTGCAAAAAAGTTTTCTGACATGTTTAAATACAGAAATAAGGCAGTATATAATTAAGTGCGCTAAATCTGAACACTGGATAAAGCTAGGTTCAAAATTTTTGTTTCTCTTTTTTTTTTTACACAGGGAATATTAGATCTTTTTTTAATTTTTTTTTTATCAATCCATACATCTGATCAGAAAAATACTGTCAATTGTTTAATGTTTGTAGGAATGCTTTCATAAATGTTTTCAATCATTTTGTTATAAAAAGTCAAACAACCCAAAATCTCAAAAGTGACCAGTGCATGTAGTGCATGTAGTGTCTTGCCTTAAATTCATTGACAGGATATTTCAGTTCTCTGGTTTCTTGTGTGATCTTTTAAATTCTTCATCAATTCATTTAAACTGTATCCTTTCCTTTTCCCTCCCCACATTTCCTCTTCTCTCCAGGTTGAGCTAAGACGGGAATTACTCTTGCCTCCTCGAGGCCCAAAGGGAGCCCTTTAACCCTCTGTTGCAGGAAAAATAATTGATCTTTACACATGAGAATTAACATGAATCTGTGAGAATTGATGAATGAACTGCCCAAACACCATGGCTGCTGTGTCAAAATGATATGATGTATTCCTATTTCGTTTTCCTCTTGAGGTTCTCTGTGAACTTTCTATGCTTTCTTCAGCTCTTGTTTTCTGCTCATGGCAGTGGTGTCATAGTCATCTAAAGAAGCTTTTAAAAAGGATGCTTCATCCTTGCATGTATAACCACTAGGCTACAAGGAACTCATGGGATCTTTTTTTTTGTGTGTAGATTGCCGCTTTTATCGCTGAGTCACTGCAAAGTTGCGGAGGGCAGGTCATTCCTCCAGTGGGCTACTTCCAGAAAGTGGCACAGTATGTACTACTAAGTGCTTGGTTAAAGCATTTTACTTATATGATTGCTGCTCCTCTCCTTCATTCAATTTTTTAAAACTTAAAGTTTCTGTCAGGTTCTGCCACCTAAATCTAATTTTATTACTCAAATTTAATTTTAATTTGACAGATGCAACAGATATTTTGATGCACCAAAAACATTAGTCTTAAATCGCTTGCCTAATTTGAATATATTATTTTATCTATAATTGTATGCCCATTTATAAACACCTCGGATCTAAGTGTGCATTTGTCAAACTATTGAAATGTCTTAAAATGCATGTATTTATGTGAAATTATTTTCTGAAATATGCATACATTCAAATTTGTGTATACCACAACTTTGGCTGTACCACAGGCATGTGAGAAATGCTGGAGGCATTTTCATTGCTGATGAGGTCCAGGTGGGCTTTGGCAGGGTGGGCACCCACTTCTGGGGCTTCCAGCTACAGGGAGAAGATTTTGTACCAGATATTGTTACAATGGGAAAACCTATTGGAAATGGCCATCCAATGTCATGTGTGATCACCACCAGAGAGGTCGCCGAAAGCTTCATGTCATGTGGAATGGAGTACTTCAACACAGTGAGGAGAAAAAAGAAGAAAAAAAAAAAACATATTGTGTTAAATACAGATTAAGACTGTAACAACAACAACCTATGTAAAAAAAGAAAACTATCTGCATTTTTAACAGAGGTGTGAGCAAGAGATGCGGACCCTAGATTAGAAATTTTTACGATGCTGAAGAATGTCTTTGTGTCCTCTAGTTTGGCGGTAACCCAGTATCATGTGCTATTGGACTGGCGGTGCTGGATGTAATTGAGAAGGAAAATCTCCAAGGCAATGCCCTGCGCGTCGGAGGTTACCTGACTCAGCTTTTGGATGATCTGAAGAAAAGACACCCTTTAGTGGGTGATGTGAGGTTAGTTACCCGGTCTTAACTTCTAAAATAATAAAATCAGTTGGATGATTATACAAGGTTAGATCCTAAAAGCTATTGTTTCGTTGTACATACACTAACAAAATTTACAGTGTGAATTAAGGCCATGTGAGTGATAATGTGCCACGGTGGAACCTTGAACCTGTGTTTGCATAAGTTGAAGTTACCTGGCCTCTTTATGTTGCAAGTTGTGTAAATCATTTCCCTGGGGTTGTTTGCAACAATAATATGTGTGTAATAGTGCTGATGAAAGTATGCCTAGAACGCACATTGCCAGGAGGTTCACAGCTGAAGGTCATATATTTTGTTTTCTAGGGGCCGTGGCCTGTTTATTGGGTTGGACCTGGTAAGAAACCGGGATAAGAGGACACCTGCCACAGCTGAAGCTCAAGATGTTATTTACAGGTCAGAGCAAGTCATGCTATAAAAGAGGAATCTCTGAAAGTTTTTTTTTTTTTTTTTTAGGAAAGGTTAACAGGTTTATTTGCATACCATACAAAATATTTAGTCAGTTTCATCTTTGCAAACTGTTTGTTACATATTTTTTCCTTATAGCCACAAAATAAAGCACATTAAAAAAAGAACTATATATAGGGTTCCCACACCTTGGTTAACTTCAAATTCAAGGACCTTTCAAGGACTTTCCAGGTCCAATACCTTCAAATTCAAGGATTTAATGTGGGAACACATTTCAAGTGACATCGCGTCACCTTGTAAGATACATTGTTAACAGTTTTCATGTGTCAAACACAACTATGCAAAAAAGCATTTTTTTTTTTTTTTTTTTGCATTTATTTTTGGGCATATGACAGAAATCTGATATTTGTCGTATTTCTGTTTTGCATTAAATTGAATAATATTTTTTTTAAGATATATGAATATTATGGAAGCAGAATAATGACAATAGTTTTTTAAACATAAAGCATGCTGAATTCTACAAATCGAAAAAAAGATGCATTGCAATTAACAGTGCTTGCATTTAAATGCCTTGTATTTCCAGGGCTTGCATTTTAATGCCTTGTATTTCCAGGGCTTGCATTTTTAGGTCCTGAAATTTAACATAGTTGTTTATTTAAGCTGTGAATATTTCAATTCAAAATATTTCACACACATTTTCATAATTAAAAATTCAATAATTCATATTCACCTTCTAGAATTCACTTCCAAAATATTCAATTTGTTTAAAAATACGATGTATAATATTCGACAGCCAAATTTCAGTCATTTTATTTCACTTTCCAAATTCGCTGCCACAAGTTTAGTGATTAAAATTCGGCAGAAAATTCAGCATTGCACATCCGGGAACCGCAGGAATAGCAGTAGAGCACCGATGCATGATCTCCAGCTGGTGTCAGCCGCTAGCCAGCAGGTGGCGCACGGGGCTGTTGATGAAGGCCATATGTGGATCAAGTCACTCATTTACAAAAACTGATTTGCAGAAATGGAGCTAGTGCTAGAAGTTTTGATTATCGGGGCCAGTATAAACATGTGGAAACGCTGATTGTGTGTATATTTAATTCAACATTTTCGCTGTTTCCCGTAGCATACAAATAAGCAGCTTTCTCTACCACAAAGGAGATTATAATGCTCTTTTACCCAACGCTGAAGTACAGAACTAACATTACATCTGAAGAAGACATATATTGCTTTCGGTTGCTTAGTTTCTGTAACTCTGTATCATGGCTTGTGTGACGCTGTGCTGTAATACTGGGGTTCCCCTCATACGTCACACTCCAGGATTCCCCAACGACGCGTAACACGCCTCAGTGAACTAATACAGTGATATAAGACCTCAGATCTCAGAATACACTTTATTGATGATTATGAGAACTATATACAGGCAAACAAATGAGGTCAGAAGAAAGCAACGTGCTGCATTTTCGTTGCTTTCCCTTACCACTGATCTATAGTCGACAGTCCTACAAAGATATCAATACCATGATTAGTTTTAACAGTAAGCAACCACTTTATATCAACATAAAAAAAGGAGTTCAAAACCGCCAAAAAGGTGTATTGTTGCTGCAAATGTAAACCTGAGAAAAGCATTGTCGTGCTATCGCACCCAAGGGGCCGTCTGACAATTCCACCAACTGGGTTAAAACGTCCAATGTATTTAAATTAAAATGACTTTTAACATTTAAAATAACACAGTCAAATTGTAAAGCTTGTATTGCTCATAGTGATTTACAACAGATTAGATTTTGCCAGTATATATACTGTATGTACAGTACACAATTATTTACATATAAAATATCCCTGGAAAGGTTTTTTTTTCATGTTCCAATGGTTGTAGTACGTTGCTAGATACAAAACAACTGTGTGGTCATTATTATTGATGTTGGTAATTGTTGGTAAAAAAAAAAAAAAACTACTCTAATTCACCAAAAGGGTTTTTCATGTTCCACAGGTTGTAGTACGTTGTGAAATTTTGCCAATATCTCCCTTACTTTATGTACAATTCACTTTTTTCATTTTTAAAACAAAAACAAAACAAATCTGTAAGATCTCAAAAGGAATTGTTCATTTTCCAAAGGTTGTAGTATAAAATATTGATGTACTTTATGTACATTAAGGGAGGTATTAGCAAAATTTCACCTATAGTAAGTGAGTCTAGTCACTAGGAATGTACTACAACTTTTGGAACATGAAAAATCCCATTTTGGTGAATTAAAAATTCTTAAACATATTTGTGTAGTGTACATACTTAGGGAAATTATTGTCTAAGGTGAGTTATTGGCAATATATATATTTACTTTGAGTAAATTATTAATTTACTGTAAACATTAATTTGAATAAATTATTTGAATTTAATAATTACATTTAAATAATTTAATAAATTATTACTTTGTTTTGTACTGTGAGGTAAATTTGCAGCCTAGGCGAATATGCAGTGAATATCAAACCTAAAACCTATAATATCGCGCTTGGTTTTCTATGGGAGAAAAAATGGTTTGGTGAAACTTGCTGGTTGTGCTTAATGGTACATAATATACAATAATATATTTTATTAATTAGATGCTGAATTTAATCATTATCACTGAGGCAAACCGTGTTAAGTGTTTTCTTTAAGGGAAATGTTTAACGTGCAGTTTTGCGCGTTCCGTAACTTGTGTTCATATCCGCATCTGTTTGCATCATTAGTAAGATCTAAGTTTGGTGTTTTAATAGGCTTGTTTGTTTGAACCGATCACCGTGAGATGCATCCCGGTTAGAAAAGTGTCTGAGTTTTTATTTTATTTTACATTTTTTTATTAAACATATAACATTCACAGGGGATACAGTCAAAGCAATAAAATGCATACACAACCAGAATACAAAACAGTAAACACCTCGATAATTGCAATAACAAAAAATAAATATAAAGAGAAAAACAAATAAATAATAGTTGCCATAAACATCTTTTAAAATAAATTAATTAATAAAAAGTGTCCGAGTTACGTCCGCCTTGTTGTCATGTGATGCTGACGTGTGATTGTGTATTTAAATTATGCTTGAATATTCCCAAACACTATGACAGTGCGATCTCTGTGTGAGATATGTGATTGTTGTCATATTTCTATAAAAATCTAAAATACATGTTTGTATTAAAGTAGAATGGATGATAAATATGCCTTTCGTATGGGATTAAATAGGAAGCACTTTGAGTGTCATGTTCATCATATTTATATTCATATAAAAGCAACAGAACTGAAATTATATCACATTTATTAGCAGAACAGCACATGAGTGAGAATAACGCGATATCCGCCTTTGATCTCGTTGGTATCTGTTCCACTTCGAGAGGTCAGAACTGTCTGTCTTGACTGCGCTTATTTCACTCCTCCCCTCACTGCAGCTACCTGCATTTAAGGCGAGGCACATCTCAAACAAGCCTAATAGCTGTCGTTGTGTTAGTGCACTACTGAGCCACGTAATGTGTTTTCTTTAACCGATTTCTGAGGGAAACAGCGTGAAACCTTGCGCGTTCATTCGTATTCTACATCTGCTTAACTGTCGATATAGTTCGCATAATCATCAATAAAGTGTATCCTGAGATCTGAGGTCTGTATTAGTTCACTGAGGCGCGTTACGTGTCGTTGGGGAATCCTGGAGTGTGACGTATGAGGGGAACCCCAGTATTACAGCACAGCGTCACACAAGCCATGATACAGAGTTACAGAAATAAGCAACCGAAAGCAATATATGTCTTCCTCAGATGTAATGTTAGTTCTGTACTTCAGTGTTGGGTAAAAGAGCATTATAATCTCCTTTGTGGTAGAGAAAGCTGCTTATTTGTATGCTACAGGAAACAGCGAAAATGTTGAATTAAACATACACACAATCAGCGTTTCCACATGTTTATACTGGCCCCGATAATCAAAACTTCTAGCACTAGCTCCATTTCTGCAAATCAGTTTTTGTAAATGAGTGACTTGATCCACATATGGCCTTCATCAACAGCCGCATGCGCCACCTGCTGGCTAGCGGCTGACATCAGCTGGTGCTCTACTGCTATTCCTGCGGTTCCCGGATGTGCAACGCTGAATTTTCTGCCGAATTTTAATCACTAAATTTGTGGCAGCGAATTTGGAAAGTGAAATAAAATGACTGAAATTTGGCTGTCGAATATTATACATCGTATTTTTAAACAGATTGAATATTTTGGAAGTGAATTCTGGAAGGTGAATATGAATTATTGAATTTTTAATTATGAAAATGTGTGTGAAATATTTTGAATTATATTCACAGCTTAAATAAACAACTATGTTAAATTTCAGGACCTAAAAATGCAAGCCCTGGAAATACAAGGCATTAAAATGCAAGCACTGTTAATTGCAATGCATATTTTTTTTCGATTTGTGGAATTCAGCATGCTTTATGTTTCAAAAACTATTGTCATTATTCTGCTTCCATAGAATATGCTTTTAAGTTTTTCTTGCCTCATGGCTTTACATTATCTTAACAAGCACATCAATTCAACATTACATCCTTTGGATCTCTGGCAGGCCATTCTTTGTAATCTTCTTTTGTGAGCCAAATATCTTGAAACTTGCATTTTCCATGCATCACGTTTCAGTGGTTTCAGCCTATTTTTGCAATGTTTCACGGTGTGTCTGTGAAATGTTGAGGTACCATCTTAGTAGTTTCATGTGCGTGTGAACATGGCAACAACACAAATTACCTCACATGGGAAACGCTTAACGTAACGCATAAATGTGCAACGTAAATCAAGCAAGCTAGTATGCATAGGCCACAAAGTATATATATAAAATATATATTTTATTTCTTTATTTTTTTTAAGACTAAAAGAGCAGCGGATACTGCTCAGTGCTGATGGCCCACACCGCAACATTCTGAAGTTCAAGCCTCCCATGTGCTTCTCCAGAGAGGATGCTGAACTCGTCGTGGAGAAGATTGACCAAATTCTGACAGGTACTTCTGGTAACTCGAAACTTAGTTTAATGCGTTCACACACCTCATGCAAATTTGTGATTTCTTCTTTTTTCTTAGACTTAGAAAATACTTTGGGCCTCCAAATGCCTGAAGCAGTAATCTCAGAGAATGGACACACTAAGAGAAAGGTAATATTGCATGTTATGTAAAAGCTACAAGAATCAAAAGGAAATCAAACAACTAAGATATTTTATTCTTTACATTTTGGTCCCAAGGAACCCAGTGATGAAAATGGCCTCATTCATCCTTCAAATGGCAGCAGCCACAAGCACACTGGCACACTACCTCATGACAAAAAAAACAAGAGACTAAAAACCTAATGAAACATCAGGGGACAGACTAACTGTTTTTAACTACAACCTATTGAATTATATCTGTAATCTTTTTCCATGTTTTAATGGATCTAAAATACACTGTATAAGGGTTGTTTTGCCATATACTGTATTTTAGTGGTGCCAGTCAGAACTGTATCAGTGTTTTTGGTTTATGAGTTTTGAAAAAATACCTCTCAGTAAAATAAAACTATCCAGTATGATCATTAAGAACAGTTCTAGCTTTCACGCATGCTTTTTAGAAAGCTATAAAGCACTAAAAAAGAAAAAAAACACAAGAAGACCTCAGAAAAACAAATCGCTATGTGTACATGGCATTATCTGTGTTGTGGCCATTGAATTGAGAGACATATTTTTAGTGCTGGGTGGTTTTGAGGTAATGGTTTGCATTCATCTATGCCAAATTAGGCACTTTAAGTGCACCTTCAACACTGCTTGTTTTGCAACAGCCTGCTCAACTGTATGCATACCTGAGCAAATGCTCACTCAGCAGGTTCTGCTGATGTCTGCCACAGTAAAACAGCTGGAGAATTATTCCTGTCTGATGGTAATGGAAAACACTCTCTAGATAAAATAAAGGCAACACGTTAGGGGAGGGGGGAAAGAAAATTGTGTAGAATAAAAGATCTTTTCTTACAATATTTAAAATGGCATTTAGAAAAATAATCATCAGTTTATATTACTAAACTAAAAAACAAAGACCCAGTACAGTTCTGTTTTTATTCAGACTTTTACTCTGCTGCAGTGATAACATTTTTTAGGCCAACCCAGAGGTTAGTATCACACTTGTTCATCAATAGGATGTTTCTATTGGCTTTTGGATTATTGCAGAATATAATCTCTGTGACCAACAAACTTTGATGTTTCTTACACATTTTGTTAATCATATTAATCTAGTGAGCACAACGTAAATTTTAGTGCATTCACAAATAAAGAAATAAAGAAGCCACAGTACGTTGAAAAGAATTTGAGGTCAAAAAATAAAGGTTTGCTAGAAGTTTTGATAGACCTGGTATTGCGTGACTTCTAGCTGAGGGTTCCAAGTCTCTTTTATTTCCCTAAGCACAATAAAAATATAATGGCTTGGCAAACGATATGTTTGGATAATGTGCTCTTTTGGCATTCAAAATAAATTAATGTGTGGAAAAAAATCCTCTCCTTTCTACCACCTGCTCTGTGCCTCCTCCTAGCAACAACAATTGCAGCCATTTCAAGTGCAAAATAGTTTAAGACATGCTTTTTGGGGGCGTTAAATAATGGCGCAAATGCCAGTAATTTGATTAGCGCAAACATTAGTAAAATGTGTTGTGTGATTCATCTGAAATGGGACAGTCTTGGGCACTTACTTCCTGTTGTGCGCATGCGCTCTCAAGTGGCCAAGACCGCAAGTGTGGGTATTTGGAAAAGGCAAATATATAACCCTCATATTATTATGGTAAGATACAATTTGTTTTCAATACCTTGTAAAATGCATTTCATTGCAAACATAACATTCGAGACTTTAAATCTACAGTATTATACAAAATTTAAGAGGATTTTATTGTAAATAAGCAATTCATTTTTGTTATAAAATAATGAAGTATTAAGTTTAAAATCATTGAAAGCACAAAACATTTGAATTTAAGTATTTATTTATTATAGAAAAAAAAAACTGCACATCAAGCAGCCACATTTATGAACAGGCTGTCTACAAAATAACAGTTATAAGGAAATATGCAAAATGGATTATATCAATATAATATTGACCATCCTGTGGACTTTTTACAAGGAAATGTTTTTAATCAACAATGATGAAAAGCAAATTTAGCACATTTTCATGAACCATTAAGGTAAGAGTCTTACTAGACAAAAATGTATGTATGCGCAAAAAGGAGGAAAAAAAAAAAAAGGTGAGGGAAATTCTGCCAGTGGAAATAATTGATCAGACTTTGAATGAGACTGTAGTCCTTGGCACTGAAACATGGTTTTCTGTATGTTCACTTTCATCTCTGCCTGTAGCATTTGCAATATTGCAGCTTTAACCCATAAGATAACCACTGCAAGACAAACACATTCAGATCATCATTAGAAATAGAGAGTTCATCAAAAGTAAGACAAGAGAGACTGTGGTCTAAATCTATAATATGATGACATTAGTATACAGCTTTAAAGAAACGGTGCAAAAACATTGCTGTTATCTCTGGAATACACTGAGAATAATAATAATAATAATAATAATAATAGGGTTGTTGATGTGACATGGCATTTTCACTGTCCCACAAGATAAAAATGAATATAATTACTATAGTCGTTATTTAAAATGCAGTAAATGGTTTTGTCTCTGGTGTGACACCATATCTTGATTTTAAATCTACCAATTCCAGAGAAAACTTAATTAGTTGAAGGACCCCATTCATGGTCGTGTTACTGAAGCCCCCTGTGAAGCCCATGACATGTGCACATGGACGATTTTTGTCTCAGAATTGTTCAAATATTAATTGTTTTTGGAACCAATACAAAAGTGTTACATTTTGTTGTCCTCTGGTGTGACACCCCTAAATTATATTTTTAATTAAAAACTGTATCTTGCTAACCACTAATGACAGGTTAGATTGGAATAGCAAGATCATTAATTAACAGAAAAAGGCTGAAACCTCCTACGATGTGACGCCTGTACTGTCACATTTTAAATAAATAAGATTTGTTTAACTCCTTTTTTATTCTTTTTGATCATTTTTAGGGTGGGTTGCACCAACAAGGATTAAATTAAGCCAAATTTAGAGCTAATCAAGGATTTGTTGATCTGGGTTTTATTTTGAATTGAGTTGTGTTGCACTACTTAATTTTAAATTTAGATTAACAAATCGGGGATTAGAGTTCTAACCTGCGATTAAAACCTTCATCTATGATTAATTTTCTCCGCCATGATGGATTCATCATGTAATTAAACAGTAACAATGTTAATATTCCTTATCCTTGTCTCTGACAAGTTGCTTTTGTCGATAAAGGAACTAAACTTGTAAAAGGTCCGCTGTCTTTATAAACCGCTAACGTTACGTAGAGACCGTTGATCAAACGACTGATTAAAGCAAGCAATGAAAATTTTGAGGCAGTACATACGGATTTCATAATCTTGGAAATATATGCACCAAGATAAGCGATGGATTCACATCCCGGACTCGATAGCAGACGCAAGTTTACTACGGTCTGCCACGACCCTCACAATCTGCCGGCTCAGTGCGCTTTAATTTTCACTTTTATGTATAATAAACAACTCTCTGAGACCTGATGACACACCCTCTGTTTCTGTCTTTTTTGTAACTATAGGTGAACTTTATTTTATTTAAACCTCCTCACCTACAAATTTAAAATGAATCCCTAATCGAGATTTAAATCCGAGTTTAAAGTTATGGAGCAACAGGATTAAAGTTAATCTATTTTAAATATAAAATAAATCCAGGATCAAAATGATGGTTTAAATATAAACCTGCTTATTTTTAAACAAGGTTTAAAGTTTGGTGCAACAGAATTATTAGATAAACCTTGATTTAAAAAGAAATAATTGAGGGAGAGATATTAGTGGAAGAAAGAGGACACGAAAATATAGACAGAAAATTAACAGGGATCCACCAGAAGGAAGGAGATCCTAAGAGAGCAATGCAGAAAGTAAATAGAATCAAAATGATGCCTTAAAAACAGTGGCCATATAGTTTAAAAATAAATCATTCACATCTTAATGAATATAGTTTGAATATCAATCATATTTAGCTGTGCCACACATGCAGCGGGGTCTAGAAGAGTTTTAGTATCATACTGGTTGACTAAGAGACTGAATTTTGTTGATGAAAATTATTTTTTGTTTTGTTTAAAATACATGTTTGTATCAAAATTAAACTTTCCTTCTCCTATGACATGTTCAAAATTAAATAGAAATAATTTAATAACGACCATTTCTGTCCTTTAGTGTGATGTAATGTCCTATCGTGTGACACACATAAAAGAAACAGATTTGTTTTAATCTCAAAATATCTTAAAAAAAAAACAGTTAAGTATAGCAGTAGGGAAGATACAAATATCACTCAACTTAAATGTATAATTTTCAGCAGTTTTGAACAAATGACAGCAAAGTTTGTCTTCTTGTCAAAGTTTGTCTTGAAATTGTCCAGCAAGTCATGGGGAAAAAATTATGTTAATTATCATTTCATATTAAATAAATAGCGCTATATGAAAATAAGTGTCTAACAATGCAGATAAATCTCTCTCATGCTATTTATGTATTATTAAGTTGTTGGTTTTTTTTCTTTTTCTTAATTTTTGTCACCATAGGACAAATTTATGGTATGGTTCAGTAAAAATGTTAAAAAATGCAGTGAAAGTATTGATGAAGTTAGTGACGCTTTATATTTTCTCAAATATCAGACTTTATATATGCAATTCTTTTTCAAAAAAGGTATTTTACAAAAAACAAAAACATTTTTTCACACCCTATTTGTCAACTACCCAACAATAATAATAATAATAATAATAATAATGAGTAGTGTGTCCAAACCTCGGTCTGGTAGTGTAATACAATATAAACAAATAAATAATGTTTAATGTAAAGTTTAGCGACTTACGGTAGTTTCATTCTCATGAAGACTCTTGCCATAAAAAAGCTCAGCAGCACACTGACAAAGCCAATGAAGAGCAGGAGGAAGCGGTTGAGCTTGGGAATGTTGGGCGCATTAGAGCGATCCAGAATTATGAAGCCAAGGCCTCCCATGGTGAAGAGAAAGCTGGAGGCCAACCCCTCCATAATGTACTGCCCATTCACCCTTTAAAAGAGAATACGATCATTCAGCACTACTATTTCACGACACAGTTTGGAGACGTTGATTCAATAACTGGGATTTTATAAGATATATCATTGTTTCAATCTTGTTTATTTTAAAAGTGAAACGGCAAGATGCCTCAAGTACATCTACAGCGCCACCAGCTGGCCGATTTTATGATAACCAGTCGTATCAAAACATTTACCTGTACGCCAGAAAAGCCACTGGCCTCTGATGCCCGTGTTCATCTGTCATTGATCCGACACTTGGAGGTTCAACGATCACATCATATATGATGCCTGAAGGGATTAAAAGATTACAACAGTGCTATTGATCACAGTACGGTTCAATCATTCAGAGACAGAGTTATGTCACACTTAAAATCATTTATCTAGCGATTTACATAAAATAATAAGCTTCCGTTTCATTCTTAATCATGTAGTATGTAGACAGGAGCAAAGAGTAAGTTATTATGTCTACGGTGTGCAGTATAATTTGAGATTTATTACTGATAACAGCACTGTCACAGAAAGCAGACTAACTCGCATGATTATATAACAAAACACGAAAGCATGCGTATTCATATTAAATTAAACTTTAATACACAAAGAATCTTCGGGAAATTTTCACTAGTAGATAAAAGATTATGCAGAAGTGCGCGCACGCACACACAACAGGATAAGGGTTAGCTGAATGCTAGTTTAGCCTGAGATGGCTTTAAAATTCTTACCACCGGTAATGAGAAAATATGAAACAATCACGACGGCATATACAGTCATTGCAGAAGGCATATGTAGCCATGACGGTTTTTTAAGTTTGATGTTCGGACATTCCAGTACAGTAAACGGTAGGCTGAAGAGAGTCTCCATGGTTTAATTTAGTCCTATACTCTGGCTGTCCGGCTAATGCATACGTCACATTAGCCGTAGAGCGACGTGTACAGGAAGAGGCTGGAGAGAGTTCCGATTAGGGCTGTGTTCCAGTTCGGTTTTTTTTATGCCCTTCACTCGCAAACTTCCCTCCGTCTCGTTTACTCGGATGTACGTCAGTGATTATATTGCATGAGTGCCCACTACTGGCGGAACCCTTGCAATGGACTGTACTGAAACGTCCTAAGAACCCTTGATCGCTTAGAATGGTTTATTGCTTACATTTTTCTTCTTACGAATTTGTTTGTTACAGCATTCTATATGTATATAGGTATGCTTTGGCTGTTATAAATGTGAAAAAAATAAAAATAATAAAAATAAATAAATAAAAATATATTATAGAGGTGTTTGGGGTGGGGATAAAATAAACGCGATCTGCGATGACGTCATAGTCGTGTTGGATTTTGGTCTATGGAGCGGCCTGAAGTGTGCATATAAAGCAGACTCGCTCCCTCGGTCTAAATCGATCAACAGTAGGCTCATCGGGATCCAAAGACTGCAGAGAAGATTGGGGTAGATTTGGATTTCCTTCAGACAATCTGCTTCTGAAACAAAGAACGCGTCCTATTTTGTTGTTGATGTATTTGATCTTTTCGGCTTGCCGTAGTAGGGATAATAACGTAATCGAGCGAGGTCCCGCCCAATTTTAATGGTCGTGTGCCAATACATACAACACTCTCGAGCCCTTGTATTTTCGTGCAGATGTATAAACACACTGAATAGACCTTCGCCAATCTGAATGACGCTTTCGCCATTTTGCTTTAGCCTATCAACTATAGATATAAATCAGGATTACACAAAGACTGTCCTGACAAAGTTTTGCGACGTTTAGCCACAACTCGCTCAAACAATTTGGCGGTTAGAAGGAAGTTGTTTGTGCTCGTAAATACATGTATTTACACATTTTTCAGTGTTTTGTGAGCCTGTCGCAGCTAGACCAAGCATAAAAATGATTAGTATGGTGTGATTGGGTTATTATTGATAGTTTGCAAACTGTTTGTCCAGTAAATCGTTGAGTCGTATTTGTTGTATGATCCTCAAGCGTCTGCTGCTCTATTATGCGAGATGTCCAAATTACAGAAAACAAACGGTAAATACTTATGGTGGTGTCTCCTGTGCCTCGAATTCAGAGCGGATACAGTTAGCAAAAACATTAAACATCTGAATCTAGGAATGTAAGTATAATCCATCTTTTTTCCCTCTCAACTGAATAGCTTGTCCTTCATTAGCTTGCAATCGTCAGGCCTTTACAGGGGTTGTTTATATGTAACGATAGTATGTCAGATACGTATAACAGTTTGACATTATAATTCGTTTCTTAATTACACTGATCCAGTTGCATTTTTATTTTTGCTTTCAACAAGTCTCAACATTTCTCAGTGTGCTGTATCCTGACCAGCCTTTACAACGGTGCCAACTCGTTTCTAAGGATAAGGATACTATGTTTAATGTCATCATCATAGATTATGATGATGATAATAATAATAACAATTATGATTTAATTAAATTAGGTATTCTCATTAGAAATCAGAAATTTCCACCAGAATACTCTACTATTTGGTAACACTTGAACAGTTTGCCCTAATATAATAACACAATTTTTAAGTAAAATTTTTATTGAATTATTAATAAAATATTTTATTAATAATTAAATACAGTTTTATCTTAAAAATGTGTTATGTTACACACAGGGCTATTTTTTTAAAGACCAGCTATTTTAAAATGTATGGTTGTATGCATTAATTAGTGTGTGTGTGTGTGTGTGTGTATATATATATATATATAACATCATAAAAAGGAATAGTTTAAGAGCACCATGACCTGGTAAAATTACAGATAATAATTAGAAATAAAAGAAGTGTCAACTGGTCAGAGGGAGAATGTCTTGACGCATTCAGTCTGCTGAACATGGTAACACGTTACAGTGTAGCCCCGTTCACACCAAAAATGATAACTACAAAGATAACGATATTAGCGTCCACACCAGCAAACGATATCGTCTATTTATTCTAAATGCACGCTCGTCTGCTGCTTTAAATTCTCGAGCTCGTTACAGCAGGATGGATTCAGGTTGGGTGTCAAAGATTTATTGTTCATCAGCTGGAAAAAATCATTCTGAAAGTGATTCCAACGATATAATTTCTCTGTGCCTTTATCGTTATAGTTGTGGTGTGGACTCCGCTATCCTTTAATACCGAGAATGATTTTTAGAACTATATATTTATCGTTATCGTTATTTTTTTATAGTTATCGTGCTTTGTGTGTAGGGGCCTTTAATTTTTAAAAGTCTATATTTTTGCTATGTTTATTTGTGTGTGTGTTAATTCTAAGTCACTCATCATTAATTTCCTGTAGCTCAAATAGTAGAGCATGGCGCTAGCAACGCCAAGATCATGGGTTCGATTCCCAGGGAAAGCAAGAGCTGATAAAAAATGTAAAAACTGTAAGTTGAATGCAATGTAAGTCGCTTTGGATAAAAGCGTCTGCTAAATGCATAAATGTAAATGTAAATGTAATTTAACACATACTTGTATTCTGTCTGGAGTATGTTTCTGGTCTCCGTTAAAAAAATTTGTTTCAATCATCGCCCTCATGATGTTCCAGGTGTATATGACTTCTCAAGATGAACACAAACAAAAGTTTTTAGTCCATATAATGCACATAAAGGACCGCTTCAGAACCACAAAGCAAGCATGAAAGTATTTTTTATTTTTTATTTCATTTTGGTGACATTGATTCATCAACTCTCAGTTCACTTTGTGTAGTTTTTGAAGCATCATCTTTAAACATCCTGTGCACTTGCGTTAAATACCGACAGATGGATTTCCCCCCCCCCCCCCCCCCTAAAAAAATCTTTGTGTTCATCTGAAGAAAGAAAGTAATTAAGATAATTTAACAGGAAACAAGAATACCCTCTCCCTTATTTTTATTTTTGTTAGGTTGCTTCCACTTTTTTTTTTAATACTTATTGTACTTTCACTCAAGTGTATATATATGTATATGTGTGTGTGTGCGCATGTATACACGTGTGTGTGTGTGTGTGTGATAAACAAACAACTAAAATGACTTATTATTATTATTTATTTTTAAAGGCAATATATATTAACTAATAAATTAATTAAATAAAATTATAAATGAATTATTTAAATTATTATATAAAAATGACCATTTAGTTGATTAGTAGATTAAAGTGGGTGGACTGCGATTCTGAGCGCGAATTGCGTAGCTTGTCGGTGAACTACGGCTCTGTGTATTAAATGCTGTTTATTAGATTTATTAATAATCACAGAACCGGCTTTACTGACGAGATGCGCATGACAATCGCATGCAATATATCGTGCAGCCCATATGTGTGTGTATATTAATATATTAGGGGTGGCACAGTACATGTATTCATACCGAACCGTCACGGTACGGGCGTCTCGGTTCGGTTCATGAGGCCTTACGACGAATACAAGCGTTTCATCCCCAATCCAGAAGGGGGCGCCGCAGTAATGCAGCGCTGTTTGATAACCGGCAACAGAAGAACAGCGAATGCCATGAGTTGCGCACTTGAAAACAAAGCCCCCAGACAGTGACCATGTGCTGATTCTGAACGCGTCTCTCACATAGACTGACAAAGGAGTATACTTTAAAGGCTTGCGCACTCGGCTGTTTGCGAAATGGAGCTTTGTGCTCATGTATCCTACCACTCTCATTCGGCACAAATCCAAATATTCCGTAATATTTCCATATTTGCGATGTAATGTATCTGAATGCTAAACTATTATTTATTATATAACCGAAATGATAGGCTTTGTACTTCAGTCGCGTTCCAGCGGTGACACAGAGGCGTGCTTGCTGATGTTTGGTTAAAGTACCAACTGTGCTGTCAAGTTAGCAATGCTGGAACTTCTGGCGCGATCACTTCAACTGTTTCCTTATACCAGCAGAATATTTGCACTATTTGTAATTTGCACTACTGTCGGTTCAAAATAAATGAAAAGAAACTGAGCATAGTAGATTTTTTTTTTTCCCCTGTTGTACCAAAATAGCGTAGACTAGGGCTGGGCGATATGACCAAAATCTTATATCACGATATGACTAATTTTATATCACGATAACAATATATATCACGATATAATATTTTTTTTTTCTTTTAAAAAGGTTTTTATGATATTAAAATCTTTGATACCATAGAATTTTCATAATCCTTGTCACCAATGTCAATATCAAACCTAACAAGCCTAAAAAGACAAAAACAAAATAAAATAAATAAAAATTCAAGCTCACTGAAAATAAACAAACAGTCAGTGATGAAATAAGTATAAGAAACTAATTGCAAGCAATAAAACAAAAAACTACAATAAATAAGAAACGCTACCTACATTGTGTAAATTAATTAGTCTTCACTGTGTTAATTATATCTATCTATCTATGATAGATATAATTAACACGTGTATTATGTATAGATTCTATACATTATAATTATTTCTTATTAAAGTTACAAAAGTGATTTAGTCAAGAGCAGTGACAGATTTTCTAGCAATGTGCTATGATTAATATGAATGGCAGACAGAGCGAATATTGGACAGCTTCCCCTTTAAGACCGAAGTCCGGATCCAATATACTGTTACATATGCGTTTTCTGTTTTAGCCGTTTCCTCTCTCTTAACCCCTAAATCGCTGTCTTTGAGGATACTTGCCAAGACGGGGATTCTGACGCATATAAGTGTGTTTATGTAATAGTTCAAAGTCAATAAAGCGGCAAAAAAAAAAAAAGGTGCGGTCCTCTCACATAGAAATGGAGACGGCGCACGCATATAGCTCTGTTGTTTGTGTTTCAACGGCTTAAAATCGGTTGTTTTAAAACTGCAGTGCTTAAAAACGCGTGCGCATGCTACAGATGTTCTTCTGGTCGTTCTCCACCTGGTTCTGTTTCTCCTTCACGCCCCGTGGTGGCGTAGAGATTCGTTTGGAACCAGAGTCTGCGCAGTAGAGTCGTGAGGTGGAGCCGCGGAATCAAACTCCCGCAGACCCAATCAACCATAACAACATGCCCCGTTTTTATAGCATCAAATTACTAGATAAAATTAAACGTATCACAAAAATGAACAATTGAACATATATCAGCGTGATAACAATTACCTTAAATGACCAAAACCATGTTTTGGAAAATTGTATTGGAAGTGTAATTAATTTTTTTTATTTTGACTTGAGTCCCATTCGTTTACATGGAGAGGGCGGGGTTTATGACCTGTACTGCAACCAGCCACCAGGGGGCGATCATACAGTCCGCAGCTTCACTTTTAAGGACGAGTGAGACACACCCGCAAAATAGTATCGAACCGTGACCCCCGAACCGAGGTACATACCGAACCGTGACACCTGTGTACCGTGCCACCCCTTATATATATATATATATATATATATATATATATGAAAACTTTTAAAAGTACATCATAATAGTAATTTTAATTAGTTATTTGTTCGTTTGTTTGACAGGAACATGTTTGATAAGCCAAACAAAGAGGCATTCTACATTGTCATCCACTTTTTATTTAATAAACTGAATCCCACACGTGCCCAAGATGTCTTCAGGTAGTACAATACAGGACTTTTTAAAGAAAATTTTGTCATCCTCACTTGTTGTGACTTGAATTGTGGATTTGAAAATCTTATTGTTTTTATAGACATTGCTGGCCAATTTGGGATCGTAAAGGTGATGTTGAGTTTCGAAAGGTGGCTTTTTCATGGCTCCAAGAGATAGCGGTATGATCATTTGTTTAATATCACATTTTTTGTTACTACTGTGCCTGTTGCATTGCCAGAAAATGTTTATATAGGTATATATTTAAAAAAAAAAAATAACTAAAATAATAATCATGTATTTATCTGCCTTTTTAATGATTTTTATGTTTTATTGGTCTGTTTTCTTGTTGTTTTTTTTGTCTTTTTATCAATATATTTAGAACGAAGAAGGTAATGCTTTTCCTAAGGTGGCTGCATCACATTTACTCTCTGCTTTTGGACCAAGATTTATCAACTTGATGCTTCACTTATCTAAACATGTCATGCTGAAAACACTGAAGACATTTACCACAGGTATGTTGTTGTTTTCCTAAACAAAACATACAAACTAAAAAAATTCATCAGGATTTTGAAACTTTGCACACAGTTGTCTGCAATTAGGTTTCTGCAGCACCCCCTGAACGCAGTCAAAAAATTGTTCCATATATCATATTTGGATGTGTATGTACAAAACGCTGTACATCTAGAGTGTTTTTCAATACTCAAACTGATGCTTCCTTGTTTCCTTGCACCTCCTTCCTTCAGCCATTGACCCATGTGTCCAGTGTTCGATTTGTGTCAAAGCTCTTGGGGGGTCCCCCTAACCAGACCCCCCCCCACCCCCCAAATTTTTTTATTCATATTAAAAGCGTAAAAGCGTATTTTACGATGATCATTGCATTTTGTCTTGCAATATAGACAAAAAATTATATCTTTTGGGTATATATAGATATTTTCTGGGATTTTATTGATAACAGATGACATTTTACTGAGTGTGTTGCGCTGCAGGACTGCAGTGGGCAGCTGACTCCTAAAGTTTTTGATATTCTTCATATTCTGCGTGGTCATTTCACAGCAGTGATAGACATTTATATTTTAAAAACAAGTTTAAAGTGATTTTTACCCTTTATGGGCATTTTTACCATTATAAAATCTTTTTTTTCCTAGAATATCATTATTATTAAAATCATTATCAACAAAATTCATCTTTGCAATGCAGAGGAAACACAGAAGCTGCATCTGAAGTGGCATTCAGATGTATTTACACACTGTTTAATGCAAGACATGAATGCATTTAACCTGCAGTTACAAATGCATAAATGTTTTGATATTTTAATCCTAAAACATTGACATTTAAGGGGTTAAAATAATTTCAAATATCAGTATTCACTCACAGTTTTGAACATTGACATTATAGTGCACTATTCAAACTTAAATTTTTATAATTCATGAATGAAAACATTTTGTAACATGATTTTGATGTACCATTTCCATGGTAATGCAATGTCTGATTTTAAAATGGGTTGCAAAGGATGAATTTTGAGATTAAGTTTTCAACTGATATATAATTTCTTATGATTTCTAAAGCGTGATAGAGAAAAAGGCAAAAAAGAAGACTTTCTGTGACAAAGGTCAGAACTCCTATTATGATGTAGATTTTTCAGGTGCACTCTTGTCATAAATTAATCTATTACTTTTCCTACATAATTTTTTAACAAAAAAAGTGGTAAAATACCTAATTAGGAGTCTTAGACCTTTCCAACGATATATAGTTTGTCATGATTAGATTAGGATTTAATTATAAAATAGTGAAGTAAACGTAGGCGTCCCACAGGGTGGACGGTGACAGTTAAGAGGTTAAAATATATACTTTAAATGTGAAATTAAAACAGCCAATAGGTGGCAGTAAGTCACTGTTATTAAGTGAGGCATTGCGATTGAACCGAATCATGTAAACAATTGATTCATTCAGGAACGAAACACTGTCATGTTGCTCAGAGACGCTCAGAGGTCTTTTGTTGGCAAAATAGAGCAAAAATAGGCAATATGGTGTCTAAAACGTAAGTCTATTAACTTCTTAATTTTATACAACAGTACAATAAACAATATCACATTTGTGATTTTTTTGCAGGGGTTGGAGGGGGGGGGGCACTCTTCGTGTTATATTGATTAACTAGATGAAATTATATAAATATACATATTTTCTGCCCCATCTTGAATTTTGGGAGCATTCTGCATTTTATTAGACTGAATCATGCAGTGAAAGAATGCACTCAGTCAGTCAGCTAGTGTTTAAGCACTCATAGCTCCTCTTATAACCTGTATGATAAATGAATCTCTTACTTTTATCGTACGTACGTCTGCACTTTTATTGCTTATGATGTGGGAATTCGCAAGTTTCTGTCTGAACAAAATTCAGCGATGACTAATCTGACCGCCTCTGATTGGCCACTGCATTCCTAAGCTCAACAGAATCGTGTGTGATTGGTTATGATGAGCAACGCTGTACAAACGCTTAAAAATAAAATACGATGTAACATGAGCAGGTCTAAATTTAATACAGCCATCGAATCTTTTCATTTAATTTTCAATTTCACTAGTTCAATGTTTCAAGTATTATAGTTTTTTTGAAAAACCAGGGGACCCCCCAAGTATATATTTTTGGGTGTTATGGGGGGTCCCTTAATGCTTATGGGAGGTCCGGGACCCCCCCAGCCCCCCCTCAATTCGAACACTGGGTGAAACATGAAGAGAATTAACACACAATTGCAACACTATATATATATTTATGTGACCCTGGACCACAAAACCAGTCTTAAGTCGCTGGGGTATATTTGTAGCAATAGCCAAAAATATACTATATGGGTTAAAAATTGTCGAATTTTTCTTTTATGCCAAAAATCAAGTAAATATCATGTTCCATGAAGATATTTTGTAAAATTCTTACTGTACATGTATCAAAACTTAATTTGTGATTAGTAATATGCATTACTAAGAACTTCATTTAGACAACTTTAAAGGCGATTTTTCTCAATATTTAGATTTTTTGGCACCATCAGATTCCAGATTTTCAAATAGTTGTATCTCAGCCAAATATTGTCCTATCCTAACAAACCATACATCAATGGAAAGCTTATTTCAGATGATGTATAAATCTCAGTTTGACACTTAAGACTGGTTTTGTCGTCCAGGGTCACATATGTGGTATTCTCAGGTATTCTATTTGGATAATATGTGTTTATGATGCAATGCTGAGAGACATAGCCTTTATCACTGTATAGAATTATATAAAATAATATAATTTTTGCCTTATTCTTTTGACTAAAAAGCCACATCAGTTCATAGAAGAAAGTCATTTCAAACACTCGACTGATGCTATAACATGAATGTGTAAAAATATGTTGTTATTGTTGTACTTTGATGCTGTACTGAGCTAAAATCGGTTATGGTTAAAATTAAAAATGAATTTGACTGATAGCATTTTTTTTCACCCAAGATTTCTATAGATACAGCAATATATCAATATTGTGAATTATTTTGGCTATGAAAGTCATATAGATAAAAATCATACCGTGACAGCCCTACTGCACACTAGGCATGGGACGATAACCGTTTTCAAGGTATACCACAATTTGGAAAATTCACTGTTTCCAAACCACTAAAATTTTCCGTTATACCGTTCCTGCGGTATGCGCAGTTTTTTACGTGTCGTCAACAGTGATGGGAATAACGGCGTTGTAAATAAATGGCTTTACTAATGGCTTTATTTTTTTCAGTAACGGGTAATCAAACGAATTACTGTTTCCCCCGTTACAACGCCGTTACCGTTACTGACAATAAAATGTCGCGTTAATATATTATATTATATTATTAGAATTAAATGTTTCAGTTCATCTGAATGGATGAGCAGTGTATCTGTATTTGACGTACCATAAACTCTAGTGTGAAGCGCACGGCTCGCCGTCGTTTTCTCTCACATACACGCACGCAAAGAAAGATACAGAGCAAGAGAGTCTTTCATAACATGCAGAACTGATGCGCTACATGTAAACAATATTCTTTGTTGTATTTTCATGACAAAATAACGGAGTTCCTTCGGAATTCTTCAGCTTTGAAGAACTGCCGGTTTCTCTGCTAGTGGGCGGAACTAATGCGCAAACGACAATCTCATTGGCTGGCGCTCACCTATTATCGTCCCTGTTCTGATTTCAGCAAATCAATTCGAGCGAACGCAGACAACGTGATTAATATTCATGAACCCAGCAGCTGATTAATCCTTGGTGCGTTTTATATTGATGACAAATATGCATTCATACTTGGTTATTCTAATTACTAAAGTTC
This sequence comes from Acrossocheilus fasciatus, assembly GCA_036784905.1. Taxonomy (NCBI): domain Eukaryota; kingdom Metazoa; phylum Chordata; class Actinopteri; order Cypriniformes; family Cyprinidae; genus Acrossocheilus; species Acrossocheilus fasciatus. The sequence continues at coordinate 36,012,589 of CM071944.1, forward strand.
TATCATTATATAATATTAAATTATTATAATGCTTGACTGACTGATACTAAGTGTCAGTAGATAAATAGTGTAGATTAATGTACAATGTTTTATAATAATAATTGATTCTTTTTAGTGTCCATTTCATCAATTTAACATTTAATATTGGGAGCATCCATTATTTGACATTTTAACATTTTTTTTAAAAAGTAACGAAATAGTTACTTTCCCTGGTAATTAGTTACTTTTATAATGATGTAACTCAGTTACTATTTGTGAGAAGTAACTACCGTAATTTCCGGACTATTGAGCGCACCTGAATATAAGCCGCACCCACTGAATTTGAAAAAAAATATTATTTTGAACATAAATAAGCCGCACACGTCTATAAGCCGCAGGTGCCTACAGGTACATTGAAACAAATTAACTTTACACAGGCTTTAACGAAACACGGCTTGTAACAAAAATAAATAGGCTTTAACAAAACGCCTACGTTGCAACATGATCTCACAGGATTCCGTGTAATGTTCACGGACTTAATTAACCTCCGAATCTGTGGTGGCATCACGGAATCGCCAAAAATTCCGTGATGGGCTCACAGAAGTGATACCAATGTAAGTCAGTGACAGGCATCAGCTGTGCTCCACGCACGGAAACCCTTAGCATCAATATGCCGACGCGATACTGGGAAATTGATCGTCATCATTATTGTTCAGAACTGGGTGGGTTTAGGGTAGGGGCTGTCAAAGTGAAAGTATAACTGCATCGGAGTCACTCTTTTTACGTGGTCCGATGCAGCGCTGGTGTTGAATCCGTGCATGAACCACGGCTGATGCCTTCTGTGAGCCCATCACGGAATTTCCGGCGATTCCGTGATGCCACCACAGATTCGGGGGTTAATTAAGTCCGTGAACATTACACGGTCACTATCTTCCTCCTCCTGTGCTTTAGTTGTCTTTATGCACCAAGTCAATTCCTCACGCTGCTGTTTCCAACGTCTTATCATCGACTCATTAAGACCAAGCTCCCGTGCAGCAGCTCTATTTCCTTTTCCAACAGCCAGATCAATCGCCTTTAACTTAAAAGCTGCATCATATGCATTTCTCCGTGTCTTTGCCATGATGAGGGTGACAAAATGACTACCGTAATCAGAATGATGGGAAATTTGAGCGCGCTCGACTTAATCTAAACCGTAAACAAAAAAGTTGTTTGACCTCAACCCGTTTGGCAATTTCATTGGTCTGATGAAAGCTTCATGCCGCCAAAAAACTGAGCGCGTCACAGAATATGTGTGTTTTTTTGTTTTTTTTTTAAATTTGAAAGCGGGAAAAATCCATATATCCAGGTGTAAACTAAGCCAAGGTCTTTAGGAAAGAGGTTTGGTAAGTTTATAATTATGTTCCACAGGCGGGTGATCAGTCCGGCGGTAGAGACGTCTTCCACTGGTGATGCAGACTGCGTACAGTGGGGAGGGCACAGAGTTGCGTTCTGAACTGCTGTTGTGCCACAAAGGGTCCTTAGAGCATGGACTGGGCAGCTGGGTCAGATGGGTCTTCACGGGGTCCTTTGCAGCCTGGCTGCGTCGTTGAGGAGCCGTGGGTTTCAGGCAGTGTCTGCCACTGCGGAGGTCCTGTGCGGACTGGGTTGTGCTGCTTTCGGAGCGGCAAGAGTCAGACGGGGTCCATCACTGCTGGGTCCTTTGCAACTGAAGGGTAGCCAAATCCGATAAGGAAGGTTTGCTCAGGGGCTGAGTTAAACCTTAGCTGTCTTGAAATCTCTTTCCTCGTCAGGCCAGAGGCTCAGAACGTCGTATCTGCTACTGTCTCTCGGGATGTATCAGAGACTTAAAACTTTGGTGTTTCTGTTAGTGTCTCTCTAGATGAAAGACTCAGAAACGGGGAGTGTTCCTGTTGCTGTCTTCCCGGTAACAGGACTCAGACTCAGAACAAGGAGTGTCTTTTTGGGAAGGTACCTTTATCTCTTTTTGATGAGGAGGAGATTGGAATCTGGCGCCTCTCCGTTCCAGGAATGTGATTGGCCGCTTGTGTCCAAGGTGGCCATGATGTTGCCCGCCCTAGTGTGGAACTCATTTGCATACAGTGGAGTAAAAAGTTGAATAGTGTCTTTAACATTTCACCCATGCAATATTTCTTTACCAAACCTCTTTCAAACTATTATCAGCATCATAAGGAGCAAAAAGAGTCCAGACATGATAGGAAACTGTTGAACTATCACTTATTCATACCATAATATGTTAATAGGCCTGCTTCCGTGAACTGTTGTGTTAACAGTCAATGGCCATCAACATAAACTGTACTTCATCTGAGGATGAAGTGAATTCCTTGAAGTTTGCATCCATTTAAGGTCTCCAAACATGGGTATGAATGGATTTGGATAGATCTGTGTGGCCTTTATTTGTTTCGGGCACTGCTGTTGCATCCAGAGATCTGGAGGAATTTTTATGGCAGTCATTTCCTAAACCTTAGGATTGGGTGTGATGGTGTGGGTCAACCCGTAGTCCAATGAGAAGTCCTCTCTTAGGTGGTCGTGGATGCAGAAGGTCTCCCTTCCTGTCCTGTTGGAGGTGTCTGGCAGTTGTCTTGGCATCTTATCTGATGGTTCTGAACATCTTTTTATGTTCCTCCACCACGATCCAATCACAGTGGGGCACATCTCCCTCCACGCCGGCAGTTAGAGAGGGGCCCTGCCATAAACTGGTCCTTGGAATGCCAGTTTGACTGTTGTTCACTACAAGCGTAATGAATCACACGGACCCTCCCCCTCCGGTTGGTGCGAGCAGTCAGTGAGAGTCACCTGTGTGTGGGATGATGGCCGAAGAAGCTGAATCCCTGGAACTTTTTCCCCTGTCGAAAAACACGAAGTCTGCCGTATGGGAATTTTTCAGGTAACGTGGACTAATCACGATGTTCCGTACAGATGACGTTTTGGCGCCGATCGCTAAATAAATACTTCAGGTAGTACACAAACGATATATCCGTGTCGTCTTCATTTCTCCCTCTTTCACCCTCGATCAAGACAGAGACCCATTCGCCGGTTGTTTCAGTGTTGAAATAAATACTATTTGGCTTGCTGCTGAGGCAGATAACATGGCTAATTAGCTAGCTAATGTCAACTAGTTTCCTCCCTCACGTTACTTCACAGAGCGGGGAATAGCAGACTAAAGTACTACGTTTCTGCGATTTAGTACACTAATTCAATTTAGCTGGTATCACGTCTATAATTTTAAGCCTCCTGCCATTGTTTACATCTGTTCAAAATGTTGTTGTTTTTTACCCAGACATTTAAAAATAACATTTTAGAGCTGTAATCGCAATACCGTGATATTTTTTTTTATCTATGGTTATCATACCGTCAGAATCTCATACCAGCCCATGCCTACTACACACTATGCAGGGTTACCCAGGAGGTGGCAAGAACATGTTCTGAATGACATTTCACAAAGGTGTGAACTTTAAGACCCGTATTAGAGTAGGCAAACATGATTACCGCTGTCATCCAATGAGAGAATCTATCTTTAGACACAATAGTTTAGACTACTTGTTAACACACAAACAGCTAATCAGTGACCTGCCAGGCTGCAATCACTTTTATGTACTGCCTGAGACCCCTAACTGGATACAACGCTGGCCTGTGCTCTCCTGGAAAAGCAGATTAAAATAATATGTCTGTTCTCTTTAGGGTAATTTTCAGTCAAAGGGCAACAAGAGAAGCAATGTAAGACTTCGCTTTCCTAGCGATAAGAAGAGGAGAAAAGAATGGGAAGATGCCTGTGGATGGATAAAATTTCCTAAAGACCTGCTTCTTTTTTCTCTCCACTCTCCACCTGATGCCTTGCGCATCATGATTAGCGTCAGCATGTTTACATCCTAACAGGATGGCATCTAGCGTTTCTTGTCTCAGCCGTTTGTAAGCTCTTTCAGTAGCTGTGGTCTACTAAAAGACTCAAAGGCATCAGGTGGAGAGTGGAGAGAAAAAAGAAGCAGGTCTTTAGGAAGTTTTATTCACCTACAGGCATCTTCCCGTTCTTTTCTCCACTTCTTATCGCTAGGAAAGCGAAGTCTTACATTGCTTCTCTTGTTGCCCTTTGACAGAAAATTACAACCAAAAACCACACAATGTGGTATCATATCAGTATTTTATTTTCTGAGTTGTTGCAGTAAAAAGCACCATTAGCTCACCGAGTGCAACCATTTGACGTCATCGCAGAATGTACTGTGCACATAAAATAATGGTGCCCCCTCCCCATAGTCCAAAAAAACTATTTATTTATTTATTTTTATTTTTTTAAATAACATACATTTTCATGGGTTTTCTGCAACATATTTAAATAAGAGACATCATTTACGTTGTATTAAGCTATACATGTCTTAATACCCGGGGATCCCTTCAACAGGTTCTAAGACCATTTTCCCAGCTTGGTGGTTGATGAAAACACCACTGTGTTGTTGTCTTTTCTTACTAGAACATGTCTAGACCTTAACTGGATCGAACTTTATTTCCGGGTTGATGGTACAAGACGCATGATTTTGATGATTACTGGGTCATTCCGTGTCAGCTCAACCAGAGGCCCCTTGTAGGGCTGCTCGATTATGACAAAAATCATGATCACGATTATTTTGGTCAATATTGTAATTACTCACGATTATTTAAAACTATTCTTAGTGGGCCATATGACCAAAACTTTATATGAGAAATTTGTGTGTGTGTGTATATATATATATATATATATATATATAAAATATACACACACACACAAAAAGAGAACTTGCGCTGTTCCTCGGGAGGATTTCTGTAGATGTGCTCAGAGATTGAACAGAACACGGACATGTAAAGTCTTCTTTTTGCATGTAAACTTTCAAATACACGCAAAAATGTATCAAAATGCGGTGCTTAGTGATTATTCACGTAAACCCTCGTCAGATATGTAATAAATGAACGTAAAGAGTTGAGAATGAAAATACTTGTGTAACGGTAAATTGGATCCGTGCGGCTCTTAAAATGACAGCGGGCTAATAGTCCTGCTGCCGACTGTGTGCTTTATATTAATCAAACAACAAAAGACCAATTCAAAATCACTCACTGCTCTTGACTGAAGGACTTTTGTAGCTTTAATAAGAAACAAAGGAAGTTTAATTCTTACAGTGAACACTGTGCTGTTTTATTTCACATTAGGTTATTAAATTTCTCTAGTAGGCTGTTAACTGAATACTTTAGACTTGCATAAAAAAAATAAATACGTAAAGTACAGTTTGTTTCAGTTGTATGTTGTTTTTATTTTATTCTATTGTATTCCTTTTGCTTTTTTATTACTGGCAGCTTAATTATTTTCAATAATTTTGAGGACTCCACCATCTCACTTTTATAGATTACTTACTCTCACAGTCTCCTTATAAATGCGGGGAGATCCAAAAATTTCAAAAGGAATATTTTCTCACATTAAATGTGTAGGCTTTAAACTCTTACATGGGGATTAAATTGCCAAGTTGAGGGTATTCTAATTGAAATAATTTTTTATATTTGTCACATTAACAATTAGATGACATTTGGGTCCCTGAGGCTGCTGCAGTGCCAGTGAGTTCCAAGGAGCTGGACCTGAAAAGATTTCACCTGGTGAAGAGACAATTCCAGAGAGTGACTGTAGGGCAGGACTTTCTCATTCAAGACTACCAGAAAAGAGCTAAGTGAGTGGCTGCAATCCTTCCATTTTTACTAGGGGTTTTCGTACTGGAGGAACCTTTTTATAGTTCCTAGAACTATTGGCAGAAGTACCCTCTTTTTGGCATGTTCGCACCGCAGGAGCTAGGAATGGTTTTAGTTCTAGGAACTCCATTTGGAGTAACTAAATTAGCTCCTACTTCAGAGTAGGGTCTAAAACAGTTCAATAGGAACTACCTGTGACATAAGTGTACACTGATTGGGCAAATGCATACGAAACACCGGCTACCCAGCATTTTTAAAAAGCCATGTAAAAATACTTACTCCATGGAAAACAGCAATAACGGCATTTACCTGTTGTCTGCAGTGTTGTTCTTTTCTCAGCCTCGATATGTAACACTGCAAGTTGTCATTGGTGATTTCGTCTCTTAGCCCAACTTTCGGCTCTTTCAGTCACGTAAATTCTGCATTTACATTTCATCTCCATTATCACGAAGCCCAAAACACACAACAGCTCCGATCATGGTGTCCTCCATTCACCGGTTGTTGACGTATGTAAATGCCACGCATAAAGGCTTTGCTGTTGGCCGCTGCAAGCTCCTGGTGCCGGTGCAAATGCAACCGGGAAAACAGCCTAAGGGAGAAATTGGTTCTCTAGGAACCACCCTACTGGTTAGTTCCTAGAACTATGAGGTGCGAAAGCCCTACTGTTTCAGAGGCAGTGTAGATCTTTTGAATCATTGTTACATTATAGGAAGTATTATTTGCTTCTTATATTTACACCATTTACTTTATTTACTTCCCTTTCATAGATTCACTCAATACTGCATAGGTAGCTGATGATATGGGAACACCCTCATGCGTGTTGATTTGTCTGAAGCTTGTATAGAAACACAGTAATTAATTGGCTGATAGTACTAATGTCACCTCTCAAAGCATTTCTTACTTTTCAGGAAGCAATTTTTGTTGTAAATTTTTTTTTTTTTTTTTTTCTTTCAAATGGTGATTTATTTGGTCTTATCCAAGCAATTTACGCCAACTGCACAAGCCAGTGGCTTTGGTTGCTGTCTCAAGGGGCTTGTGGTCACAAAACAGTGAATATTGCATTGGGTAAGGGAGGGAACTTCTCATTGAAGTTAAAGGATTGGTGGCATAGGAGATTCCTTGTATAACACCAATGACACAACACCTCGAGAGACTTGATTTTGCTTGTTTCTATATGTCAGACAATTGTCACACCTGGGGGTGTTCCTATAATGTTAGCTACTGTAGCAGCATCTTATTCTCTACTCAGGAAAGAGTTACATATCTATGCTTTTTTTATTTTATTTATTTTTTTACCTTTCAGAGGTTTGGAGACATCTTTGAGGGACCTTGATGCAGAAAATGCCAAATATGATCACTTGCTTAAGTAAATCTCTAAAATATTTTGTTTGACAGCTTTGTTGAAGTAAATGGAAATTGCACAGAATATTGGTTTCATTTTCACTTCTCTTAAAACGGTGTTTCTTTTTTGTAGAGAACATGACAGTAACACAGATTTGAAGAGAGACATTCTTGCAAAAAACCGAAAGGTTTGCACCAAGTTTACTTTTCAGTTTTTCTATAATTTGTCATTTTAATCATACCTACTTGTTACATTTCTGATAATTTACGTTCTCAGGTGCGAGGCTTTTGGACTGAGACAGACCGAGTCTTATCCCCCCTTGAAGTAGATCGAAAAGTGGTGGAGAGTGTAATCCATAGACAGGTAGACCAGTACATCTTGGGTGGGCAGGACTTGAGAGTGAAGATACCTGCGGTTCTGCAAGAGAGGATGGAGAAATTATCCCACCAGGTGAGAGCTATAGGCAGAAAGGGTAAAGATTTTTTTTTTTATCTTGTTAGAAAAGATATGCATTTTAATTAACATGTATTTCCTAAAAATTTGATAGGTCAGCATGATATTTTGGTTTTGACACATCTGACAATGAGTTCTGTCTGTGTCCATAGTCCAGTGTTGGTAGCTTGTATAAGGGAGGGCAGCCTGTCCTTGTGTGTTTGCTGGAGCTTCTAAATGAGGGATTACACATGCTAAGTGGGGAGAGAAAGAAAATTGTAGGCCCCAGTGTACAGCTTCAACACCAAGACCTCCAAGAACATGCCTTGCTCTTCAGCCACTCAAAAGAAAACCTCAAACTCATAAGGTACCATAAATGTGAACATTAAATTGTCTTTTACATTTAGAATTTTTAAGTGTCATTTAATAAAGTTGTTTGTTAAATATTACAATAAAAGACAAAATGAAAAACAAACAAACAGAAAAACTCCTGGTTATTTCATCATAAAAACTAATTATGCATTTAAAAAAAAAAAATTGTCACTTGTGAGTTAGACTCTGATTAATCAGCATCTGATTTAATTCATGTGTTGGCAATTTAAATCTGTGACCACACCCTCTGAGTTCATAGTCACCAGAAGTACAAAGGCATGCGAAGCAGTGAATGGACGCAATGAATATGGGGGCTTAGATTGGTTGTTTACCTGTTGAATACAATATTATAGTGTTTTAGTTTAACACTTAAACTCAAGTGTTCAGAAGATACGATTTGTGATATTTTTCCAGGTGGAAACTAAACAAAGAGAATGCAGCAGAGATGAAGGTCTCTATTGGGAGGCTGGAGGAGGATTGGGAGAATAAGTGGGCAGAGTGTTTGAAAAAAACACCTCTGATCTCTTATCTTAAAGAGGATCCTGTAAGTAATAATTAATTTAAAATAATTTTGTCATTTAGCAGATGCTTTTATCCAAAAGCGACGTACAAATGAGGACAATGGAAGCAATCAAATTCAACAAAAAAGCAACGATATGCAAGTGCTATAACAAGTCTCAGTTAGCTTAACGCAGTACACATAGCAAGGTTTTTTTTCTTTTCTTTATTATATAATATAAAAAGAAAACCAAAAAGGATAACAAACTAGTGTTACAGGCCTTTTTTGCTTTTCTTAATTGTATAATAAATAAAAAGAAAATAAATAGAAGAGTTAAGAGAAGCTAGTTGTGTTTTTTTTTTGTTTTTTGTTAAGAATATAATTAGAATAGAGGTCTAGAGTTAGGGTCGGGTCAAATAAAGATGGAAGATATGTTTTTACCCGTAAGTGGAGTCATAACTGCTTTCGTTTGGTATTAAAAGGATAGCTCAGCCATAAAATTAACATTGTCATCATATACTCTCCCCGAAGTTGTTCAAAACTTTCTCTCTTTTGCTGAAGTGAACATAGAAGATATTTTGAAGAATGCGGGTAGCTAGACATTTGATGGTAGTCACTGACCGTCATAATATGAGAAAAAAAAGTACTATGAAAGTCAGTGGCTACCATCAGCTAAAAGAAATTCATACAGGTTTGGAACAATTTCAGGGTGAGTAAATGATGACAGCATTTTCATTTTTGGGTGAGCTATCTCTTAAATGATTTTGAATCTATGCAGTGAGTTATTTAGCTATTGAGGTTATTCAGGCCTATTTGGCCATACAGGTCACTTTACCTTCTCTGAAACATTGCAGATTATACAAAACAGTATCTATATAGAAGTTAGACATTTAGTTTGGTGTATCTTTGTTATTGTTCTGATTTTGTTTGTTTGTATGATTGATCTGCTCTCTGTAACCTTTAACAGGTTTTTGACTTTGTCTCCCCAATGGCTCCTTTCTCATTTGAGCCTGCTTCTAAGGCTAGCTTTGAGGCTAGTATCATCTTACAATATCCATATAAACTACCTGGTAAGTTAGCCGCTTAGATGGTTGCATTATGTAATTTTTCTTCTGTAGATGCAGTGTAATTTTTTTTTTTTTCTCTCCCTTACTTTTGAGAACTGCTAGAGCAGCTATCACAAAGAAAACCAGAGAGAATGGAGGCAGACATCCATTTGGAACCAGAAGTCCACCTGGAGCCAGAAATCAAAACGTACAGCACAATTTGAGTGTTTCTAAATGGAGAAAGTCTGGGAAGATAACATGTTTCATGTTCATGGAAATAAATAAATAAAAGGATGTAACCACAACTTTTTTTTTTTTTTTTTTCCCCCAACAGCATTTCTGAGGAAGATGAATATAAGGGGGTCTTGCTGTCCTCTGACTGCTGCTTTTCTCCAAAACCAGTGACTTGTGACGCACCACCATGTGAAACTCCCTTGACTTGCCCGGTTAAAATTAAGTCTGTGACTCAGACACCCAGTCCAATACAGGTAGTTTTGTATTGCTAAGCTCTATACTTTCCTGCTTGTACGTCTTCATATTGGCCACATCCATGCTGGCACAAACACTTCATCTCAGGTTGTTAATCTCAGAAGGAGAAATGTGTGTAAATTGGTAGCAACATCATGGGGTATTCTAGTTAAGTGTATGGAAAAGTAAACCAATAACCTCAGTTTTTATTTTCAAAAACTGAGCGCTTGCAACTTATTCATGGCAGGTTGTTTTAGAGTTGGTTTACTTCAGAGGTATTCAGTGCATACATGCCCTATTGAAGAGGCTTTGAGTATAGTTAACGGATAGTTAGTGATATGCCCTAAGAATGTAAATGACTACTTAACAAGTAGTACGAGGTGCTTCTTAGCCTCTGTTTCCATGGTGACTCCTAGATTCAGTGCCCTATTGAAAATGTGTTCACTGTGAACATGCCCTGAGCTATATGAGGTTACTCCTTGTTGTGTTTTGGGGTTTGTGATATTAATTTAACCCTGCTCTCTGTAATAACCCCTGAAGTTCATGCAAATAATGGAAGGTATGCTTGCATTATACCTTATCTTTGAAAATAATGTAGCATAGAAGATAAGAGCATGTTTGTAAACTGGTCATGCGTATATTTCAGCCTCCGTTTACCCTCTGGAGAGCAGTTAATTCTATCTTGATTTCATTTTTATGTTTTCTCCTTTCTCTCTTTACAGGCTTCCCACAGGAGAAATCTGCACTCTAAGATGAAGGCCTCTGTCCTAAAGAACAAGGCTGAAATTCTAGATTTGGAGTGTGACAACTTGGCAAGTCAAGTATGTGGAATTTTTACCACGTATATTAAACTTGTGATTTGTAGTTTTAGTGTTTTGTACAATTTGCTCTGGGAAACTGATACATGGGCAGTCCTGAGCAGTGCTCTACCCATCACAAGTTTTCCCTATATCAAACCTGCTCTCTGATGACCGGTGCGAATTGAGAGAAATCGCCACGGACAGATACGGGGCAGACAATTCGCTGTTAGTGGTTATACGAATTCATATGCAATGTTAAAAGGCTAATTTGCTTTTTGGTTTTCAGTTTGCAGAGGCAGTGATTATGAGTCCAGTCAATGGAAGGAGTGATGTGGACCTGGGACAGTTATTAAATGTCATATCTGATCCCTTTTCAGCAAGGAAACAGCTGTGCCGCACCCCTGAGAGTCTAAGTATAAGTCTTTTGATGACGTCTACACATTAGTATTTGAGTTATAAATGTTTAGGTCACTTTCACTGGAAATGTTGTTTGTGAATCTCAAAGGTGTCTTTAAATCAATGTAACTCTCCCTAGTCAAAGATGTGAGAAGTTCATGGAGAAGAGCTGTGGAGGAAGGCATGGCTGAGAAGAAACAAGCTACATGGAATCAGCAAGACAGCCTTTCTTGGCTCAGATATGATATGGCTGAGGTGAATGGCCCTTGCACCAGACCAAGTCCAGAACCTTCTCTATTATTTTCAGCTACTCTTGCCCATTGCACTCCTTCTCCTGTCCAGCAGGGGTCATCCCTCCACTCAACTGTGTCATGGGACTCCTCACAAATGGAGGCTCTTAACAGCCAAATGTCAAGTGATGTTATTAAATTCAGCATTGCTCAGGAGGAGCTCCCAGACCTTTTTGAGGATGACTTGTCATTTAACAGTGATGGCTCAGCAGAGATCCGTAGTAACAAGGAGCGAGAGGAAGAACTTATCCTATCACCTGTTGAATCTGATTCTCTTGATGGAAAAACTCCCTTACTGACAGCACAGGTGTGTGTTGAGGCCTCTTTAGGTAAATGTCCTTTCAACGACTCCAGTATTGAAAAGTCCCCTGTACATTCAAGGAAGAGCCCAGGTTTGAACCAGTGGACTGCTGATGAGAGGCTTTTCTCTCTTGATTTGGACAAGCTTGAGAGTTTTTCCCCTCCTCCTCCTGCAGATAAACTCACCCTTCCCAGTTTAGTGAATTTGACTCTTGATGAATACTAACATATCTTAAACAGCTTCTTTTTTTTTTTTACATGCTAGTATGATGCAAAATGTGTCTGCCATGAATTTCACTTGCAGCTTGATGTGCTTTTGATCAACCTAATTAACAAGAACGTTAAAACATTTTAATGCCACTCATTTTGTCTGAACCATGTAAATTCTTATCTATACTAAACTTTAGTATGTACAAACTAATGGTTAAGGGTAAATATTGGCCAGAAATACTGTCTGTGTTCATGTTTTGTAATAAAGAGTATTTTATTTGCAAACCCTTTCTTATATTTGGTTTTCTTCTGACTTTGTACGTTTGCATATGTCAGAAAAGCAATCAAGAACCATAAACACTGATATGCTGAGAAAAAGTATAATTGTATGTATGGTGGGTTGGGAAAACTATACCAGCCACCTGTTAAGCATTGTGCGCACTAATCTGTAGATATGGGGCGTTATGATGTGCAGAGAGGAAATGTGGAGCAGCGAGTCATTCATGGGCGGGTCCATCCGCCTCCAGCAGTCAGTCCGAGAAACCCGAGAGCGCACCAAAGTAACAAAACACAAACATGGCGCCTACTTACTGCCGTACAGACTAGCGCTGGACAGAAACAAAGTTTCCAGGAATAAACCCAACGAGCTCGCGCTGAGTGGACGTTTATTCTCGCTCGAGACGGAGTGGACGGGTTGGAAGTTGCAATTGGCCTACATGTCAACGCGTTTTCTTAGAGTGCTTTGAACAGCTGGTATGTATTGCTGCGTTTGAAGTTGCTTAATGTAGACAAACGCTTCGAGTTGTTGCATTATCTCGGGCTTGTCGTCTCGTAATGTGATATTTTCGCTGTGGTTCTCTTCAAGGCGTGTATATTTCCACGAGCCAGTCGACATTTGCCGATAAAACATGAATTGTCGTTTGCTTTCTGTTGCCACGAAAAGTAAGTGTGCTGTGGTCGAGTTGTGTGTGAAGTTACTCGATCTCGCAAAGATGCAACAGATGCAACGAAGCTCGTTCACAGGCCACATTAGGAGGGATACTGGCTGTGTGTCAAATCTAAAGTGCTGTACACCTAGACAACATTTTGGGCTAAAAGTACGCGCATATGATGTTTACTAGGTTGTTCGCTAGTTTTGGAATAGCTATGATTTTTTAAAAATAAAGCTTCTAGGTGATGTTGGGTGTGTCTGCATGCAGGTAAACCTCACTAAGATGGGATCCGCCTGTTTGAAGTTACAGATGACTAAGAGAAGTCACTGTTCACCCCTGTGTGTGTGTGTGTGTGTATAGAGAGCGGGGTAAAAACTGCCAACTCGGGTCACTCAGTGACTAAAACATTACATAAAATGTTCAAACATTTATAATGTAGGATCAATTATCTGGGGCATTTTAACGCTTTCAGTGTTACATTTGCCTTGGTCAAGGTGTACTGACGTGATTTTTGATTGTGTTTGTTGGTATTGGTTTATAGTTGCTCTCATATGGTTTGCCGTTCAGTTCTCTGTAGCAGAAGAATGCAGTGTTAATGTAGCATCTATGTAGCAAAATGCCTATCAATAATTATATGTTAAAAACTGATATTGTTAAAGCTAATGTGACATTTCAAAACGGGTAGAAATTTGTTTATTAGGTATGTTTATAGAAAATTCTAGTGTCAGAACACGTTTCATATTTGTATGCCATGGGGGTGCTTCACATGTCAAGCAGTGGTATCAGGGTGACAAAAATACTATGCATAACAACATAAAAGAATTTAATTAAGAATAATACATGCTGTGCAGAAATGGTGACCAGTTTCATAAATGTAAAATGTACATTTGTCTTCTATATCCATATATACGTGTATTTGAAACTTTTTTTTAATGAAAGAAAAGTAGGCCTACATGTTATTTGCTAACTGACCATATGCTAATTCAAATATACATGTTTTTTATGATATTTTATTGTGGTTAGAGAGAGAGACATGCTTATATAAGAAGCTTGTGAAGGCCAGACGGTTCACATTTAGGTGACTGATCAATATTTGTAGTGACCTTGATGTTGTCTAGATTTACCTTGTGTCTGTGCATTGTACTGAATTATGATCACTAGGTTGAAGGTTTTGTGTGTGCCTCTGTTTGTGTGCATGTGTGCTGACCTTGTGCCTCATTACATTTACTCTGCTGCACTTCAAGGTTGCGTCAGGTGACTATGTGATCATAAAAGGAGCCGTCCTCAGGAGTGGCTTAAAGGTAACCGTGAGGCATTGTGGGTATGACAAAAGGCAGGCCATGTGGCAAGAGGGCAGGGCTGCTCAAGTGAAAGGGAAACCCAAAACCACATGATAATACTTTTGGTGTGCTCACTCTCCCTCTAGCTTGAAAATGTTTAGCCTACGTTGTGTTTGAGAAGTGGAATCAAGAGTCACGTGGCTGATTGTTTTTTTGTTTTGTTTTTTTGAAACTTCAAAAAAACAAACGTGCCATTTCTTGAGTTATAATATTAATACTTGATTGTGACAGATTTTTAAAACCTCTAATGGGTGAACTTTAAAAAGAAATGTCTGTCATATTTCACTCAAATTTATTATTCAAGAAGGTAACAAAGCCTGTAATATGACAATAATAAGCCTGCAATGTAATAATGTTAGTGACATTATTGCCATGGCAATTTATGACAGTTATATTTACTGTAAAACAGATTTACAATTTACAGTTTAAATGGTCCTGTCCTGACATAGCCACGTACAGAGGGTATTGAAAGTCACACTCACCCTTGTTCCACATTTAATGTAATATTGAAACCAACAAAATTCCAAAATTCATTCAGCTGACAAATAGAAACTTTTAAGAAAAAAAAAAAAAATTGCCTGGTTGCACACCCTTTTATAATGGGGCGTGTTACCCTGTTTGGAATTAACTGATCACATTCCAACTCTTACTGAAAAGTAATTATAATCTTCCAGTCATCATTTAAGTGATGTTTATTAATCCTGACTAAAAATCAGATGTTTCTCTAGGATTTCTTTTGCACCTTCTTGATAGTATCTTATTGCTGGAACCATGGATTGTGAATAGCTTGCAAAAGATTAGGAAACCATTGGCCCTGTTTTCACCTGGTATTAAGATCACAAGTGGTCAGCCCGAGACGCATTACCATTTACACCTGGTTTAATGTGTGTTTTAAATTATTCTGCTGTGATCACATGGAGTTCAATTTGCATCTAGACCCTCTCCCCTTATTGTATCTTATTTTATTTTAGGTTTTCAATCCTGGTCCTGGGGACCCACTGCTCTGCACATTTTGTATGTCTCTTGTCTGACACACTCAGCTGAGTTCATGGAGCCCTCGCTTATTGAGCTGGTGATCTGAATCAGGTGGTGTAAAAGGGATAGTTCACCCAAAAATGAACATTTTGTAATTACTCACCTTCATGTCGTTCCAAACCAGTAAGACCTTCGTTCAACTTCAGAACACAAATTAAGATATTTGACGATGTTGTGGTGTTCTCGTGAATGTGTAGTGAAGACTGACATGGAAGAGAAGAAATTGTTTAATATACTTATTTTTGTTTTCTTTACAAAAAAGTATTCTACTAGCGTCATAACATTACAGTTGAATCACTGATGTCACATGGACAATTTTAACGTCAGAAAGCTGTCAAAAATATCTTAATTTGTGTTCTGAAGATGAACAAAGGTTTTATGGGTTTGGAACAACATGAGGATGAGTAATTAATGACAGAATTTTTGGGTGAACTATCCCTTTAAATAAGAGAGACATACAAAATATGCCGAGTGGTGGGCTCCCAGGACCAGGTTTAAAAACCACTGCTCTACATCACTTTAGTGGGATTGCATAATGCAGTTTCAGTTGGTTGTTTTGGTGCACTTTAGGGATGTACCAATACTTTTTTTTTTTTTATTCCAGAATCAATTCAATCCTGATACCAAAAATTCTAAGTGCCAGCCAATACTGATCCCAAACCAACACTTTTTCTTTTGTCCCCGTATCAGTGTAGAATTTCCATACCTTTCCATTTCCAAGAAAATCTACTAAATTCAATGACTTTATTTTCATTATATATATGTATGTAGGCTATATGTGTGTATCATTCAGCAGCAAAAGTTATTCTAGAAAATCTTGTGTACAATAATTTTAGGAAAATCTAAACATTTACAGTTAAAATACATTTATTTTAAATTTATAGTAGGGATGCATCGATCCGATACTCAGTATCGGTATCTGCTCAGATACGGTCATTTTCTGCAGATCGGGTATCGATCAGATGAGACCGATCCAAATCTGATATTGTGCGTATACTATTCTGTGTTGTTGAGCCCCACGAAAGGCACAAAAACATTATAAAGCACCATAAAGTTTTCGTGAACTATATTACAAGTGTTCTGTAGCTGTTCCATAGTTTAATCTGAGGTACAGAATGATGAATATTTAAATCGTTAAATTCAAATTCAGGTGAACTCTTCTCTCCGCTGCGTCTGTCTGGCATCCTCCATTCAGCATTCAAACTGTGTGTCATGTTCGGTTACAGTCAAACTCTCTTCAAGAGCGCACAGTAGCTGAGGTTTAAAAAAGAAAAGGCTTAACTAACTCACAGATTTAATACACTACGCATATCTCTTCCCTTTGTACTTTGAACTTTTCTTTGCGGACTCTGAGCGCAGCCTGCTCGCTGTGACTCTGCGTGCTGCTTCAAGCGCATCATTCTGCGCTCGGGATGTGCATAAGCGCTTTGTGCCGATCTGTATTGGAGCCTTTCGTATTTTTGCGCAATGAAAGATTAGTAGTCTTTCTTGTTCTATCCTATCTATCATATGTTGCTGCCTTCATTACTGTGATACAAAGATCAAGGTGTACCATTTTACCAGATTTAGTGCTATTCACTTAGGCTATTCACTTTTATTTGTAAATAAAAATGTTTCACTAGGTTTTATAAAATTACTGTGCACCCATGATTTTTCTAGAGTATCTTTTGCTGCTAAATTATCCACTAACCTAGTTTATAATAGTATTTTAGATTATGATTATATATTTTTTCATTTGTTATTTTTCATTAAAATTAAGTTATCTATATGTAGTAGATTGTGTTTAACACACAAAAGAGTGATGATCAGGTCAACACACAGAAGAATAGAAATTCTACATCAATTTAAAAAAAAAAAACCTGCACTGGTATCGGATTGGATTGGTATCGGCAGATGCTCAGAATTTTCGGGATCGGATCGGTTCTGAAAAAATGGTATCATTGTATCCCTAATTTATAGTGCAGGTTGTAAATGAGGCAACAACACATGATAGGACAGAACAAGATCGACTATGAATAATCTTTCATTATGCAAAATGTATTATAATATGAACGGCTCCAAAAGACACAAATTGTTTATACGCATTCATGCACAAAATGATGTGCTTGAAGCAACATAGAGTCACAGTGTGCAGGTCTTCGCATTGAAAAGTTTAAGTGATGTTGATGCTTTATGTATTGTATCTATTCATATCTACCTGTCAGAAGAAAGGTACAAAAGCATTTCCAAAACATTAAAATTGTATCATGGTATTCCATGCCACAAGTAGAAAAAATGCATCACAATGATATTCCAAAAAAAAAAAACAGGAAACCTGTCAAAAACTTATCAGGGAGGCTGGCAAGAGACTTACCATAACATTAAAAGGTCATGAAATCCTAAAACACACTTTTTTAGATATATACAGGTCACACATCACTGAAAATGGTGTTAGTACTCCTTATGTTTAACATTACATGGATTTTTATTTTGTTTTATTTATTTATTTATTTTATGTTTTCTGAGCCATTTCCTCCTCCTGGTTTGAAAAGCAAAGTTGAAGAAACGTCACAAAATTTTAGGTAAACGCATCCACTCGGAGTGATAATTGGCAGCTGTGGCTGGAGAGTATACGTCTCTGCATTATTTACTCTCTACTTCCAGCACTGTATTATGAATGATGTAGTATTACAGCTTTAGGTAACAACATGGAGCAGGTATGAGAGGGCTTGTAGTTATATTTTTAAAATATAGCAAAAGGAACTGTAGTTTCATGCTAAAAATCATTACTCTCTGCGAGTGTGTTGTAGGTCTGCGTTTTATCAGTTGTCTTCCACTTTGCACCCTCTACACTCCCACATTTCCACAGATTTCCACACCCATTTCTTGATGCCCCCCCCCCCCCCCCCCCCAATCTTCTTTTCAAATCTTTCAAATTTCATGACATTTTAAAGAATGTCTACCCACTTGTTGTGTGTGACAACTATATCCTGTATTCACCCTATCCCATAGCCTATCCGGGCTATGGGATAGGGTGGCCAGATGGAAACCATTATTCATGGAAAAAGAAAGAAGGAAAAAAAATGTCTAAGCATGCCTAAATTTTGCTAAAACTATGTGGCAAAATATTTTATGGTCTTATAAAACCAAACTGAACTTTTAGCACAAAAACAAGACTGCTCATCACCCAAAAAACACCATATCCATGAAGAAGCTAGGTTGTGCAAGAATCATGCTGTAGGGCTCTTCAGATCAAACTGGGGCAGTAGTCAAGATAGAAGGATAGTGCTAAATATCAGAATATTTTGGCAAAAAAGTTGCAAGCCTCATCTTTCAGCACTATAATAAGATCAAACACAAATCTATTTTCTTTCTTCATTTTTTTTCTTTAAAAGTTTTTTTTAATTTCTTATATAAATTATGTTGGTTTCAATATTACATTAAATATTAAATATAGAAAAAGATCTAACATGATTTTACTTGGATCCATATTTTTACCTTATTATTAATTTAAATATAACTCTTATATATATATTTTTTATATATTATTATTTAAATTTTTTCAAAAACGTAAAACAAATGAAATTCATGGAAGCACTTTACAAATTAAATATTATTGTATGTGAAATATATCTCATACATAATGTTAAATCTTCAGATACAGTAGTAATGTATAAGAAGCATAAAGGCAAAGCATACAGAAATGTATTAGGTCTAGTAATTAGGTTGGTTTGACAAAGCCAATATACTGATCTACTATTTAAGCTTATTTTGCTGGCTTTCTCTCTCTCTTTTTTATTTTTTATTTATTCATTTATGTGGGATTAAGAGCCAACGTACTGTTTTTTTTTTTTTTTTTTTTTGCTATTATCATTATTATTATTAATGATACCTCTTATGTCTTCTACTTTTCTGTAAATCAAATTTCGGCATCTAACTTATCCTGCACCATTTGTTGTAGACCCATGAATAAGTTGTCAAATAAGCAATCGGTGTACAATGTTTGTCTAGTGCGCAAAAATCCTACAGACCTAATTTGTGAGACCATATCTCTGGAGCATAAAGTCATAGAGAATAGGCTATGCTCACTTGACTCATTTGACTCCGTTAGCAAGCAGTAGGGCTGTAATCAACCAAAGAAAATCTTGGTCGACTGAAGTCCTGAAACTTTCGACTAAAAATCGACTAAAAATGACGTTGTGGAGAAAAAAAAAACGTACCTTACATTAATTAGATGCGCACTGTGCTCAGTACTTGGTAGCCTTGTTGTCTGCCTAAATTAATTATAAATAAACATAAAAAACTAATAGGCTATTTGCAGTATATTAAATCGTTTTTGACCTAATTATTTTGCACTGAAATGAGTCTGACACACGAGTCTGTCGTCTCTGACAGCGGTGCATTACGTTGTGTAAATAAATAAATAAATGCGCAATATCATAGCCTGTGATTTCTGAAAACAGTACTATGTTGTCAACTAGTGATATCACAAGAACTTTTGAGGAATGTGCAACATAATTTAGAAAATTATTTTTGTCATATGTTATAAGTATAACTGCTCGCACAGAGCGAGGCTGAACATAAGAGCTCAGCTTCGCGGCTGAGACATTTAATAGACTTAAAGCTTTTACTCTTAATAAACACAAAAGGCGCGTCCACTTTAATAAAAAAAAGAATATTTATTAAACAAACAAGAGCAGAAACCAAATAAAGTGCATTAAATAAATAATATTCAGCATCAAACCTTCTAAAGCCTATTTATCTGTCTCTCTTCTCCAGTGGGTTGGGCTAATCCAAATAAAGTGAAAACAATGGGGGTGTTCTGAAAACAGACTGTTACCTGTGAAACAGGGGTGCTCTGAAAACACCCCCATTAGCAATTAGTGCTTTCCACCTGATGAAATGAGCGCGGCAAAAAATCGACCAATCAGAATGTTGGTCGAACCAGACCGTATCGACCAATTAATCGACTAATCGACTGGGACGTTACAGCCCTAGCAAGCAGCCAAAAAGTAGTAATAAATTATGTCCCCAGCACCCCATTTGGTAGCACTGGGCAATTGGGAGGAGAGAGAAACTAATAATAAGCACAAAATTACTATTGTATTTCACTATAAAAGTGAATTTACTGCTACTAATATAATTTTGCTTTATGGAAGTGGATATATCTGACAGTAAAGCACTGAGATTGAGTTGGGATGCAAATGTAAATATACTCAGGGTACCACATAGTACTATTTTCCAGATCTGGATAAGTATGGAAAAATATGTGTTTCCAGACTATTGCCCCTATTGTATTTTCTAAAATATAAAATGGAGAATTTCTAAAAATTCATTTTTCATACAAATGTGAAAGCATATCAAACGTAATCCTATATTTTCTGCTGAGCAGAATTATGAATATTTCTATTCAGGTGTTTTGTGCTTTAGTCTCCTTCCATTCCTGATGAATCATTTTGCAATGAAAAGTACTTTTATTTATTTATTTATTTATTTATTTATATATATGATTAAAGAAACAAATTTAACAAATTTTTATGTCTTTATAAGTAATTACAACATTCAAATTGAATTTTTCATAATTCGGGCTTTGTTTGTAGTAGTGTTGTCAAAAGTAACAGTACTCTGTACCAAGTCGATATTGAAATTTAATGTGATGTTGCCAGGCATTCTGCAGGAACAGTGGTACTAGTACCTGGTCAATTTGGTTGTCAGGCAGCTTCTTTCAATTGTTCAATTGTTCTGTTGAGCAGGTAAAATCAATGGCCAATCAAACGTGTTTAAGTTAGTGAGAATACACACAGTACCGCACAAAATGCTGATGTTTTTATTCAGTGCACATTTTATGCCATGCATATGGCATCATCTAATGATATTTTGTGACATTTTGAGCAGACATCAGCTACTTTCCACTGAAAATAGTTGGCAACAGTGCACTTTAAGGGGTTTGTTTAAACTCATTGGGTTCAGGGGAGGCACGATAGATAGATAGATGCTGCAGCTGGTTGTAACTTTAACCCTTGGTGTTGCTCTAACCCTTGGTTAGAGCAACCAAGGGTTAGAGCAACAAGCAGACACTGCTCTAACAGTGTTTCTTAGTGGTCGACCGGCATCGGCCGATAAGTCTTTCTGTTTGGCTGATGCGTTGGTGGCTGGACTTTTATTTTTATTTTGACGTTGCTTTTATGGCACTGAGAACAGCAGCACCTGAGCACACAGTGCTCACTTTCTCTCTGTTGTTCGCTGTTCTTTCTAATATGGATAGAAGTCTGTCTAATAATCAGATAGAACTGTTAAACAAAGGAATTAAAATGTTTACAAAAAAGTATTATAATGATTGCTTTTATATTACATTTACATTTACATTTAGCCATTTTGCAGACGCTTTTATCCAAAGCGACTTACAATTGGGGATACAAAAAGCGATTCATCTTGAGGAGGCAATCCGACAAACGAAGTGCTTGTAACACCAAGTCTCAGGCGTTGTTTAAATAAGTACAAGCTAGCAGGGGAAGGAATAAATAAGGAGAAAGTTTTTTTTTTTTTTTTTTTTATGTGTGAGGTATAGTCAAGTAGTGTCGAAAGAGATGAGTTTTCAGCTGTTGCTTGAAGATTGACAAGGATCCGGCACTCCGAATGTGGGTGGGAAGATCATTCCACCAGCTAGGAATGGTGAACGAGAATGTTCTGGAGAGAGATTTTGAGCCTCTTTGTGATATTATTAGTAATAGAAAGGCAAACATCGTCAGCATTTAGCAAATACACATTTACATCTTTTAAACAAATTTTTGAATGTCTAATGAACATTTAATTTCACAAACCTTGCAAACTTAGTCGAATCTAGCTGTGAGATCTTATAAAGTTTGCGTTTGTATCCTGCATGATTGCGTGCACTCCATATGACAGTCGGTCCGTGTGAATTGAATGCGGACAGGAAGAGAGTTCAGCTTCACTGGAGACACGTGATCCACAAACTTTAAACTCCTGATTTAAAATTATGCTGCGCTTAATATGCATTTGCCCACTGTCATATTCACTGTGTGCTGTAGGTAAAATGGGCTGCCACTGATGACTATTTTTATTTAGATTAATCTATCGACTAATTTATCGATTAATCTAAACAATTAATTTCCCATAAAAAACTACAATTTTACTTAATATTTTATTAAACTATACAGTCATGGCCAAAAATATCGCCACCCTTGGTAAATATGTTCAAAGAAGGCTGTGAAAATTAATCTGCATTGTTAAAAATCTAACCTTTCATTGGATAATAAGAATTTAAAATGGGGGGAAATATCATTATGAAATAAATGTTTTTCTCTAATACACATTGGCCACAATTAATGGCACCCTTTTATTCAATACTTTTTGAAACCTCCATTTGCCAGTTTAACAGCTCTAAATTTTCTCCTATAATGCCTGATGAGGTTAGAGAACACCTGATGAGATCAGAAACCATTCCTTCATCCAGAATCACTCCAGATCCTTTAGATTCCCAGCTCCATGTTGGTGCTTCTTCTCTTCAGTTTACCCCACTCGTTGTACGGTTGGAAGGTCCAAACATGGCCCATTATAAGATTTCTAACAGAGTCAGTCATTTATTGATTTTTTTTTTTTTTTATCTGTTGGTATTTGATAGAATCCATGATGCCATTTGTCTAAACAAAATGTCCAGGCCCACAACATAAAAAATACAGCAGTATATTTAATTGTACACATGGGGTACTTTTTATCCCTGTGTTCACCAAATCCATATTGAGTGTTTGCTGCTAAAAAGCTCATTTTTTAGTTTCATCTGACCACAGAAGCCAGTCCCATTTGAAGTTCCAGTCGTTTCTGATAACTGAATATGCTGGAGTTTGTTTTTGGATGAACTAGGAGAATTTTACTTGAAAAACCTCTCAAACAACATGTGATGTAGGTGCTGTTTGACAATTTTATTTTAAGGTTTTCTGATCCCGAGACTTTTTTCTGCAGTTCTCCAGCTGTGGTCCTTGGAGAGTCTTTAGCCACTCAAACTGTCCTTCTCACCATGCATTAGGACAATATAGACACACGTCCTCTTCCAGGCAGTTTCGTAACATTTTATGTTGATTGGAAATTCTTAATTATTGCCCCGATGGTGGAAATTTCACTGCTATAGGGGATGGGGGCGTGACGTCACTGCTCTAGCGCCGCGGTGGCTGATGGGAAAAATCGCCATTTTGTGAGGCCACTTGTTGCGACGCGCCGAGGAAGTTGTAATATGAACGTGTTTTAAATAGGATACAGAAATTGAATAAAGTATAAATCAACATATTAAAGTTATTCAACAAAACATTAATCAAGAGCAGTGAGGGATTTCTTCTGTCTTTTGTTGTTTGATTAACATTAATGACAGACGGCACAGCTTTATTAGGCTGCTGTCACAAGACCTGTTTCACGGATCCATATATTTATACATATGCGTTTTCTTTCGCAACTTAAGACAACACCGACAATGCTTATGAGGATACTCGTCAGGACGACAATTTTGACGTTATTTTGTGTGTATTTGGCCACTTAAGCGCAACCAGCTGTGTTTGTTTGTTCGCAGCGCGCGCTTTGGATGTGACTGCAGCGCACAGAAAAGCGCCTCTGGAGTGCACGAGTACTGAAAGACTTAAAAAGACGTGCAAATAATACATTTCTGTGACGATCCAACAATGACCGATTAGGCAATTGACAATTCTGTCTACTGTACCGAAATGTGAGCTAAAGTCTTGTATCGCAGCGTGCAGCAGATGTGAAGAGAAGGTCAGAGAGAGAGGACGCGGTGCAGCTAAAATTCCAAAATTTTACAGGCCTGGAAATTGCTGTTTTAAAATTCTATGACTTTTCCAGGTTTTTCATGACCGTATATGAACCCTGAATGTGACGATCGGGTGCGGTTATCTAAATCAAAATCAGGCAAAAATATAGGTGCGGGTGGTTGGCCATCTTTTCCAGGTACCGTTTTCTTGCGTCCGTTAGAAGTTTGTCTCTGTATAGTACATTTTGTTCTTTTAATCGACTTTTCAACATTGTTTTTCATGTGGCTGTTTTAAGTCTCGCCCGATGTGGCCTCACAATATGGCGGCGCCCTCTTGTTTACGTCCAAGAATGCACTGTGCAGTGACGTCGGTTGCCAAGCCCTATAGCTCTTTCCTTAAAGCCACTTCACTAATTTGTGAAGCTCAAATATATTTTGCTGCACATCAGAAATATATTCTTTGGTTTTTCTCATTGTGATGGATGATTAATGGAATTTGGGCTTTGTTTTCCCTCCTATTTATATTTCTGTAAAGCAGGAAGCCATGGCTGGATAATTTCATGTTCATAATCACCCTGGAGTGCTCAAAATTGTGAATATGAATGGGAATATATGAGATATTTTCCTCAAGAATTTCTAGGGGTGCCAATAAATGTGTCCAATGTGTATTTGAGAAAAAACATTTTTAAAACTTTTAAAAATTGGGAATTTTTAAAATAAAAGATCAAAAGGATTAACAATGCAGATTAATTTTGACAGCCGCCTTTGATCATATTTACCGAGGGTGCTGATATTTTTGGCCATGACTATTTTATTAAACCAAATGAAATCCAAATTTCTATGAAATCCCTTTTTTTAAAGCAAAAGTAAAGTGCAACATTAGAGTGCAAGAAGCAAGTGTCCATCTCATAGTCCAAATCACTGAAATCAAAGTTCAGTATTGCAGTGTAAGAATGACAACATATCCACGTGTTGTAGTCTACAAATAATACAATTATAATCAAAAAACACTTTTTAAAGGAGTATTTACCAGAAATATTATTTACCAGAATTTTAGGAGAAAAATGTAAATGTGCAGTATTTCTGAAAATAAATACATATATATATCAGTATCTCACAGAAGTGAGTACACCCCTCACATTTTTGTAAATATTTTATTATATCTTTTCATGTGACAACACTGAAGAAATGACACTTTGCTACAATGTAGTACTCAAGTAGTGAGTGTACAGCTTGTATAACAGTGTAAATTTGCTGTCCCCTCAAAATAACTCAACGAACAGCCATTGATGTCTAAACCGCTGGCCACAAAAGTGAGTGCACCCCTAAGTGAAAATGTCCAAATTGGGCCCAAAGTGTCAATATTTTGACACTTGGGCCAAAAGCTGATAAACTGTAACTTGAATGCAATGTAAGTCGCTTTGGATAAAAGCGTCTGCTAAATGCATAAATGTAAATGTAAATTTTCCAGCACTGCCTTAACCCTCTTGGGCATGGAGTTCGCCAGAGCTTTTCAGACTGCCACTGGACTCCTCTTCCACTCCTCCATGACGATATCACGGAGCTGGTGGATGTTAGAGACTTTGTGCTCCTCCACCTTCCATTTGAGGATGCCCCACAGATGCTCAATAGGGTTTAGGTCTGGAGACATGCTTGGCTAGTCCATCACCTTTACCCTTATCTTCTTTAGCAAGGCAGTGGTCGTTTTGGAGGTGTGTTTGGGGTCGTTATCACATTGGAATACTGCCCTGCGGCCCAGTCTCAGAAGGGAGGGGATCATGCTCTGCTTCAGTAGGTCATAGTACCTGTTGGCATTCATGGTTCCCTCAGTGAACTGTAGCTCCCCAGTGCCGGCAGCACTCATGCAGCCCCAGACCATTACACTCCCACCACCATGCTTGACTTTAGGCAAGACACACTTGTCTTTGTACTCCTCACCTGGTTGCCGCCACACATGCTTGACACCATCTAAACCAAATAAGTTTATCTTGGTCTCATCAGACCACAGGACATGGTTCCAGTAATCCATGTCCTTAGTCTCCTTGTCTTCAGCAAACTTTTTGCGGGCTTTCTTGTGCATTATCTATAGAAGAGGCTTCCTTCTGGGACGACAGCCATGCAGACCAATTTGATGCAGTGTGCGGCATGTGGTCAGAGCACTGACAGGCTGACCCCCCCACCCCTTCAACCTCTGCAGCAATGTTGGCAGCACTCACACATCTATTTCCCAAACACAACCTCTGGATATGACGTATGACACCCATGCACTCAACTCAACTGTTCTGAGTGGAACCTGTCCTGTTAAACCGCTGTATGGTCTTGGCCACCGTGCTGCAGCTCAGTTTCAGGGTCTTGGCAATCTTCTTATAACCTACGCCATCTTTATGTAGAGCAGCAATTCTTTTTTTCAGATCCTCAGAGAGTTCTTTGCCATGAGGTGCCATGTTGAACTTCCAGTGGCCAGTATGAGAGAGTGAGTGCGATAACACCAAATTTAACACACCTGCTCCCCTTTCACACCTGAGACCTTGTAACACTAACGAGTCACATGACACTGGGGAGAGAAAATGGCTAATTGGGCCCAATTTGGACATTTTCACTTAGGGGGGTACTCACTTTTGTGGCCAGCGGTTTAGACATTAATGTCTGTGTGTTGAGTTATTTTGAGGGGACAGCAAATTTGCACTGTTATACAAGCTATACACTCACTACTTTACATTGTAGCAAAGCGTCATTTCATCAGTGTTGTCACATGAAAAGATACAGTATAATAAAGTACTCACTTCTGTGAGATACTGTATTTTTATTTTTTTAATAAAATCAATTAATTGGAGATGCTTTT
Source organism: Acrossocheilus fasciatus (assembly GCA_036784905.1). Classification (NCBI taxonomy): domain Eukaryota; kingdom Metazoa; phylum Chordata; class Actinopteri; order Cypriniformes; family Cyprinidae; genus Acrossocheilus; species Acrossocheilus fasciatus. Next base: position 36,039,345 of record CM071944.1, read on the forward strand.
GATTATTAACCTCTTAACTGTCACCGTCCACCCTGTGGGACGCCTACGTTTACTTCAGTATTTTACAATTAAATCCTACTCTAATCATGACAAACTATATATCGTTGGAAAGGTCTAAGACTTCTAAATAGGTATTTTACCACTTTTTTTGTTAAAAAATTATGTAGGAAAAGTAATAGATTAATTTATGACGAGAGTAGAGGTCGACCGATTCATCGGTTTTGCCGATTAATCGGCACCGGTAGTTGATTGCCACAACTATCGGTTATCAGCAAAAATCCATGCCGATAGTTTTCCGGTTTGCAACCGTTGCTGGAATGGCTGAGAAGGGTCCAGTACAAGAAATTATACAGGACTAGAATTATACAGTACAAGAGCAGCGTCTAGAGGCCGAAATCACTGACAGCACGTGTTGTTTATTTTGACACGTGACACTGCGCGCTGCACAGAGCGGGAAACTCCAGACTCGCATTTAAATACAGCTGACAGAAAATCCTGCCGCGGAACAGAGCGCCATTCTATAAGTGAACAATAGTCTTTAAAATTACTTAAAATAGGCCTACATATATAATAGTAATGATGTAATAATAATTAGTTCAAATAAAGTGTCAAAAGCAAGAAATCATATGGTTTTATTGAACAAAACTGTTAAAATGCATGATGTATTATAAACAATAGAGCTAATGCACATTACGCATTACAACAAAGGCCCGCAGGGCGGGGCACCAACGGCCTGACGATTGTTTTTACTCATTACTGTGTGATCTAATCCTTGGTTGTTTAATATTGACTAAGCAGCGTTTAATTCAAATATCCTCTAAATCTTTAATATTTGGAAATGCTGTAGCCACTGTAATTAAATGAATATGTGGACATCAAAACCTGTAAACTCAGAGTGAAGGTTTGAGCTTTTATTTTGAAACCGCAACGTATTCTCCTGTGTTTGCGTAGATTTATTAAAGATTTACCTTACAAATCTGATGAAATGGCGCACGTTGCGTTCCTAGATGAACGTTATAATAAACTCAAACTCACAACAACATGCAGAGATGGAGCTCCACACATGTAAATGATAACAGTTCCTGTGGAACTACTGTTAACGGAGCCGCTGTGTGATGTACGTACTAACCTACAAGCATGTAAATAATTAAAGCGTATTATACTGTATTAGAACTGCATCGCATATAATTATTTAATGAAATCATAACGTTTGTGAATTCACAATTATGCGTAATTATGATTTTTAAATGGGTTTAATATATCATGCAGCCTTGGAAAACAGTCTAATGTGTTTTATGGATTCTCGTCCGGTAAATGCGCCACTTACGGTATTTTGCCAGTTAGTCGACACGAGCAAAATGAATTCGAGGAATTTTAAAAATCAAATATCACCTTGGCTTTATTAGAAAAAATATGATTCCCAATGCACACAATCTTCCCAGAATACTGAGTGCCCTGTTGGTTACAGTGTATACTTCCTTTTTAATTATATTTTTATGAAATATTTATGTATTTGTGAAAATACTTTGTCATCTGAAATGTAAGTATGTTTATTTTAAACATTTATTTTTTAATCCATTTTCAAATGATTTCAAATTTCTTAAATATTAATTAAAATAAATAAAATTATATCAGCCATCGGCCACCCTGCTTTCCGAGATATTGGCATCAGCTGTCAAAAAACCAGTATCGGTCGACCACTAGTGTCTTTTTAGTAAAACATTGGATTCATAAATTTTTAAAAGGGATAGTTCACCCAATAAAGAAAATTCTGTCATTAATTACTCGCACACAAATTAAGATACTTGATGAAATCCGACAGCTTACTGACCCTCCATAAACAGCAAGGACACCACCATGATCAAGGCACAGAAACGTTGCAAGGACATCTGTAAAATCGTCCATGTGACATCAGTGGTTCAACAGTAATTTTATGAAGCTACGAGAATACTTTTTGTGCACAAAGAAAACAAAAATAACTTTAACAATTCTTCTTCTCCTAACACGTCTGCTGTGGCGTGCTACGATTGGGTAAGATCTTTGCATATTAAATAAGCATTAAATATGGAACCAAAATGCAACTATGATTGAAGTTACTGCAATTAACTGAGCATGGTTACAGTATTATGTTTACATCTTTTTAACAGTGTGTGTTTTTGGAGCATTGAGCATTGTATCCAATGTTGAATGCATGAATGCAGTGGTCAGAGTTGTGTCAGTACTTTGTCTAAATTCTAGAGGTATAGGTCTGCAAACTTTGGAAAAAAATATTTTTATGGCACTCAGACAGGTATGTTTTATACAGTTGTTTTGATAGAGAGAAACAAGATACATTTCTAGTTTCAACATTGCTTGTTCTTCAGACATTCCTCTTTCAAAGAAAAAAAAAAGCATCAGCTGTATGCAGTGTATATTTTATTTTTATTTATTTATTTTTATGAGTACTGAAAATGTGTACAATGTAACCGTTTATGTAACAGCTTTCCAGGAGCCACACTGAAATACCTATATGTCTGGAATTGAACAATACAGGGCCTTATTATGAAAACCAAAAGAAAGAATTATGAACTAAAATATAAAAGGAGATATCTGTGATACTTTGTTACATCATAGAAACAGGCATGCAAACTTTTTTCCCATTTTTGAACTGTCACCATTGGCATGTAATACAACAAATATGGCTAAAGCCAACAGATTTTACCAATAGATCTACCAATTTCTGTGTGAAAATAACACGATGCTGCCATCTTTCTTTGGCTCCAAATCTCGGGTGAAAAATTGTAATTTTGACCCCTTGCTTCAAAATAGTGGATTACTCCATAAATATAAAACCATGACATTTAATATTTTGTGGTTTTAAATTGATGTATTTCCTATTTCTTTCACCAGAATATATATATATATATATATATATATATATATATATATATATATATATATATATATATATATATAATCACTTTCTCAATTTAAATAACAGTTTTTCCGGAGCAATTTTTTTTCCCCTGCAGGCCATAACCTTTACTGCTGTTTACTGTACTCGTCAGTGTCTGGGGTTTTTGATTTTTTACTCTGCCAGCAGAAATGGTATGAACAGTGGCACATTGACAGGTGACAGACATATCCTGCTGGTCATGAGACTATTCTTGTGTGTCATTTGAAGTGGGGTGAGATCATTACACTTATACTAGTCAACAGACATTTGAGGGTTTGCTAAGAGGCCACATAATCTGCCAGTGATTGGGGAAAAATGGTCTTACTGAAGATTGAAAAGGGGACTGTATTTCTATAATTATAGTAATAATAATAACAGTATTATTGCGACTATTAAGGAGGTGCATACGCACGACTTGTTATTGATGTTGTTGTTATTATTATGAACAAAAACTAAACAACTCAAACTCTGAACAAAAACTAAACTAATTTTTCCACCATTTTTCATAAAAAAGAATCCTAAAAGACAGTCATGCACTATTTTCATCAAGATCACTGAGACTGTACAGACAAAAGTTCACTTTTCAAATGAAAACACTGCTTACACTCCTCACAAGGTATTGGCAAGGCAAGTCGGCATAAGTTTTTTTTTTTTTTTTTTTATTCATTAATTTTTATATATATATATATATATATATATACACACATACATATACATATACAGTGGGTACAGAAAGTATTCAGACCCCCTTAAATTTTTCACTCTTTGTTATATTGCAGCCATTTGCTAAAATCATTTAAGCACCCCATATTGACAGAAAAACACAGAATTGTTGACATTTTGCAGATTTATTAAAAAAGAAAAACTGAAATATCACATGGTCCTAAGTATTCAGACCCTTTGCTGTGACACTCATATATTTAACTCAGGTGCTGTCCTTTTCTTCTGATCATCCTTGAGATGGTTCTACACCTTCATTTGAGTCCAGCTGTGTTTGATTATACTGATTGGACTTGATTAGGAAAGCCACACACCTGTCTATATAAGACCTTACAGCTCACAGTGCATGTCAGAGCAAATGAGAATCATGAGGTCAAAGGAACTGCCTGAAGAGCTCAGAGACAGAATTGTGGCAAGGCACAGATCTGGCCAAGGTTACAAAAAAAATTCTGCTGCAGGACCATGTGATATTTCAGTTTTTCTTTTTTAATAAATCTGCAAAAATGTCAACAATTCTGTGTTTTTCTGTCAATGTAGGGTGCTGTGTGTACATTAATGAGGGAAAAAAATGAACTTAAATGATTTTAGCAAATGGTTGCAATATAACAAAGAGTGAAAAATTTAAGGGGGTCTGAATACTTTCCGTACCCACTGTATATATTGGCTAATGCCGAGGATTATATTTTAGACCTTTTATTGCAGGCTTTGTTGCTTTATTTAGGTGCACAGAGACACATCCACCTAACACTAGGTGTCACTATAATAAGGCAATTTACGTTTTGGATCGTAACCTTGTGGTCAGAAAATATAATAAAAATGCTATGTTTATAACTTTTAAACTTGTGTCTGTTTTCATGAGATTAATCAGTAGATTCTGTCCGATGTTGACAACAATGATAAAGCCACAGTCGGCTGGAGCCCGACCGATATATCGTTTTGCCAAATTTTATTGGCCGCTATCAGCCTGTCACTGATATATCTGCATAGCGTATTTGCTGCCGATATGCTACCAATATAAACTTTTTTTTTTCTTTTTCTTTTTTTTTTATATACACAACATTTAAGGCAGGTACAAGCTTGTAAATGGTGTAATTACTTAGTTTGTCCAGCAGAGCATGCTCCATTTCATTTTTCAACGTGGCACTAAAATGGCATCGTACATTTGAACCATTTACAAATATTGTAAATGTGTGTGTGTGTGTGTATATATATATAATTTTTTTTATTTTTTTTTTAGATTTTTATATATGTTTCACTTTGTTTTTATAATTCTCATAGGACACTTAATTTATTGCAGGACCTTTCTAAACCTTTTTTTTTTTCTCCCTATTCCGACAAGTTTGTACATTCCGTCTATGACAAATCCTCATTACCACTGCTAATGGTTGTAGTGCTGCTTCATTGTGCGTTGTTGTTTTTTTTTGTGCCATTCCCCTCAGGCCTAGCCATTCTGAATTGAGCTGTTTCATTCTGGGGCCTATTCTTGGCTCAGGCAAGTGAAAGGCTGTGCATGATACAAAGCTACCAGGCTTCTCTCCACCCCTCTGCCTCTGTCCTGCAGACAGAGCAGCGTCTCTCCAGCACAAAGCACTCACTCCTTTTGTTCTGGGAGGAGTTACTGTGGGGATGATCACAAGGATCTGCAACAGGGTACATAGTATGTAATATTTTGATTAGAGGAATAGTTTATCAAATAATGTAACTCAATTTTAAGATGTTATTCACAAAAATCTTCCCATTCACTGCAGCTCTTATTCTTGCTTGCATTCATACATGTGAGTCAGTGTTGGCAGAAGTTTTATTTGTTTTGTCTTTAATGAAAAGATTCTGTACATGCCTGTTTAACACTGGTGTTGCTGACATTACTTGATAAATCTTATTTAAATTTGAGACTTTTGAGAGGGAGCTATATTTAGAGGTGGAGCTAGACAAACAAAAGAATGACTGCCTGAAATGGTGAGGTAGTATTGGATAGTAAAATTGAGTCAACTTTTTACCTCTGTTATTTGCTTGGAGGCTATTGGATTTGTACAAAAGTTCTTGAATCAAGTTGTGGCTGGTGTCATTACTAGGAAATATGACCTTTGTTTTTCTCAGAGACAAAAGGGGCTTGGCTGTGCACTGCATGTGAAAAGGAAGAAAAGATTAGGCAATGTGGAACAAATAAGGCTGAAAATGCTTCAGATTTTCTACCTGCCAATGCAAACAACCCAGCCAGAAAAAAAGCCATGTAAATGTTTACAATATTATTTTTTTGCTTGCACTGTAAACCGCAGTAAGGTAACTGATTGTCTTATTTATTTCTTTTTTTAAGTTGATGAACTTAAAAATCAAAAGTTTTTAGAGCATAAATATTTGGATTACATACTACATGTTCTATTTGATTACAGTTGAAGTTCTTAAGTCTACTTAAATATTTTCCGGTAATGTTTTCCATGGCATTTAGTTCATAGAACTTGAAAAAGAACACACGTTTGTTTGTTTATGTTTATATTTACATATAACTCAAACTAAAAGTTAATTAATTAATTACAGAAAAATCCTGACTTTAAATGTGTAAAAATGACTAATTAAAAAACATTTTTGCTTGCCTTTACCTCAGTGTACATTGGTAGTTGGCTTTTATAGTTCAAATGTGACCTGTGCTGGAAAAAGGAGTCACAATGAGCAAATTTCGAGTTCAAATCGAATCACCTGGCAATGTTATATCTTTTCCTCCAGTTATTTTCTTAATAATAATTACTAAATTAATAATCACAAAATAGCTTTTTTATTTTATCTATCTTATTACAAATAAGAACAGATGGGGGAAAAACACAGTAAAGCAAATATAACAAAAAGCAAATAATGCATCACCTTTTTATTTTACATGTGATAAAAAAGAAGTTAAATCAAGAGCAGCAAGTGAATCCCTCTTTAATGGTATATTAACATTAATGAGAAAGACGGACTATATATTAAGACCTACTGTAATGCACGGATCTTATATATTTTTTTTTTAACCTTTATTTATATAGTGCTTTTAACAATACAGATTGTCAAAGCACTTAACAGTATCAAATTGGAGGGTAGAGTGTCAGTAATGTATAATGATAAGATTAAACACTCAATTTTCAGTTAAAGGCATTTCATTATTGAATTCAGAGATGTCATTGTCTAGCTCAGTTTAGTTTAAATAGTATCTGCAATCAAATCGACAGTAATCGCTAGAAATTAAGTGTCCCCAAGTTGTAATCTTAAATTAAGTTTTCCCCAACAGTTCCCTAAATATTCAGTTAAGACATAAGATTATGTTTGCTTGAATACTTAAATAGTGTAATTCTGTTTATATTTTTCAGGATCACGCACAGATAATGATAATTTTAGATGTTTAATTACTATTTAGAGCATGGGATCAGATGAGAGCTTAATTTTTGTGAAAAACTCAAATTTGACTAAAATCAACATTTTTCACTTTTTGTGTGTAGCTCAAAATTAGCCCTGGGCGCATTCTGACTCATTTTGCCAGCACAGGTCATAAATTATGAACAGAACTCTTGACTTCTCCTGCCAAATTTCAGTATAAAACAAGTTTTTAAACGAGTGAATATGATTTTGAAATGGATTTGGCAGTACATGTTGATAAGCAATTTTCGTCCAATCTCAAATCTTCCATTTTTGGCTAAAATTTTAGAGGGTGTTGTTGCTTCTCAGTTACACAATCATTTGACGGTTAACAATCTTTTTGAGCCGCATCAGTCTGCGTTTCGGAAACTACACAGTACTGAGACAGCCTTGGTCAAAGTTACTAATGACTTGTTATTAGCATCTCACTCTGGATGTGTGTCAATCCTTATTCTTCTGGACCTAAGTGCAGCTTTTGATACCGTCGTCCATATGGTATTGCTTAGTCGACTTGAATCGGACTTTGGGGTTACAGAGACTGCTCTGGATTGGTTCAGATCCTATTTAACCGATTTTAGTCGCTTTGTTTTTATGGACGGTCACAGATCAGAGGTTGGTCCTGTTAGTACTGGTGTCCCTCAGGGCTCATTACTTGGTCCCTTGCTTTTCAGCATCTATATTTTTCAATTGTTAAGATCTCTCGAACTTAACTACCATATTTACACTGACGATACTCAAATTTACATCCACTCAACTCCAAGCCAAGATGTGAATATTTCCCATCTCTCACACTGTCTTTCTGAATACTGTTTGAATAGTTCCAAAACTGAAGTTATGCTTCTCGCCTCTCGCCATAAATTGCGTAATGCTGGATCTTTAGCTTTGTCTGTTAACTCCAGAGTGTTGCTCTGGAGTTACAAAGTAAATTTAAAAATCTGGGTGTTATTTTTGATCCCAGCTTGTCATTTGAGCCTTTCGTGCTGAACACTGTTAAGACCTCATTCTTTCATCTCAAAAACATTGCACAGTTACAACCTGTGCTGTTTTTCTCTGTGACTGAAAGGTTAATTAATTATTTTGTCTTTCTTTGTCTAGATTGTTGTAACACCCTTCTTATTGGAGTCTCAAAATCTTGTATTAATAAACTAAAATTTTTACAAAATTCAGCGGCTAGAATTTTGTCAGGAGCCAGGGTTGTTGATCATATAGCTCCTGTTTTGGAATTGTTGCATTGGTTCCCAGTTACATTCAGTATTGATTTTAAAGTTCTCATGTTAACATACAAGGCACTGCATGATCTGGCTCCTCAGTACTTGGCTGAGCTTTTAATTCCCGATACACCTAGTCGCAATTTGCTATCTTCTCAGAGTGGTCTTTTAGTCATTCCTAAAACACGGCTGTGATTGGGCATTTTCATCTTATGCCCCCAAATTGTGGAATTCTCTCCCGGCTGGGAAGCAAATTCATTAGGTATTTTTAAATCTCATTTTAATTTTTTTTTTAATTTCCGTCTTACATTTAACTGATTGTTATTCTGTATTTTTGTATTTTAATTTGGATTGTTGCGTTTGCTTGTGTTGTAAAGTGCTTTGAGGAAGTAGCAACCCTTTTAAAAGCGCTATACTAAATAAAATGTATAATAGTAGTAATAGTAGTAATAATAATAATAATAATAATAAGTAAACCTCATTCTGAGGCAAAACAGCATCATCACTAGAAATCAGGAATTTAGCGAGTGAAATTCGTTTCCCTAATGGACTTGCCTCTGATTTATTCAAGTTCCTTAACTTGAACACGTGAATTTACCACATTGATCGTAAGCTACCTGATTCGTAAGTGACTGAGTTAGCATAACTTCACACATCGCTACATTATTGAAATGGACTCCACGAGTTATGTGACCGACTCAAGAACAAGTTCAGATGGGAACTTCATCCCCAAGAAGGATATCAACAGATCAGCATCCTCGCCACAGCTTCTATGTTTCACTCTCTCGAACGTCTTCACAAGCTAATTTCCTTTTAATGCTCTCAGGTTATTGGCAACATGCGTGTTGCTATGGCTATCCGCGTTGCTTAGGCTCATTTAGTTGTTTAGTTGGCAATGTGCGATACTGTGTTACTGGCATACGCTTGTCGTTGCAATATGCTGCGCTTAAAGGGGGATACAATGCCATTTCATGCATTCTGAGTTGTTTACACGGTTAAGAGATGGATTGTTATGTGCGCACACGCGCAGGCACTCGGCGACCCGAACGAGAGCAAGAGCGAGCTGCTCAACAGATTTCATTCATGGTACGGATGTCATCGCCTCGCCTCGCCTCGCCTCCAGGAGCTCGGCTGTTTTCGGGGAGAATCGTAAGCTGTATCTTTCTTTTATAAACCTGATCAAACTGAAGACTCTTCGGTGATGTGACTGATGCAATACTACACTATAGGTTCTCAAGATTAACATGTGATTGGCCGAAACTGTGTTATATGTCCTCTTTAACCTAGTCAAGTCGCCTTTATTTTATAGTATTATTATTATTAGCATAGATTTAAGCAGCAGAAAATAATGACCATGGTGCAAACGGAATCATTTCAGCCAATGATTTCGCAGGCAGCATTTGTTCATGAAGATCATGAAACTGATATCAGACATGCTTCTGAGAAAGCTTAACGGTTCAATAATATAGAACAAAATGGAACAAGCTTTGTTGATAACTAAGCGGATATTTAATTACTTAATGCTGACTTCTCGCTAGAAATAACTTCAGACACCATATTATTTTGCTCAATCACACAGGTTTGTGGGTATCAAGGCAGCGAAGGATACATCTATTCTGCCTTTAATTATTGAGCAAATGAAGGTATCTCGGGAGGCAGCAAGTAAGGCTAACTTGGATTCTTGACATGTCTTGATATCTTCCTTCCTTGGATGTGTCTTCCAAAGGCAGCATTTTCCAGTTCAAGATGCAGCCGTCATTTCAGCGTAGATTCTGCTCCGGTCTCGGACATACTTCTGTCTAGTCGTATTGGAAACATGCTTGTTCTTAAGCTCTTGGTTGTATTGGGAACATGCTTGTTCTTAGTTATAGTTGTATTGTCGGAAACACACTTGTCCCAGAGCTATCTGGTTGTTATTGGAACATCCTTGTTCTTAAGCTTCCTGGTCGTTATTGGGAACATGCTTGTTCTTAAGTTATAGCGTAGTATTGGGAACATGCTTGTTCTTAAAGCTGTAGTTGAATTGGAAACATGTTTTTCCTAAGCCTATCTGGTGTTACTGAGAACAAGTTGCTTAAGCTTTTAAGGCACTGGCAGCATATTCATTTGGTCATCTGTTGAAGGCAACATGCTTGTTACAGGTTATGTGGATTTTTGCCAAAATATTTCGGGCAACATTATTGTTGCTTAACGCTTTGAGATTTTGCTATCAGTTTGAGGGGGATATCAGCATATGGTTTTGTTTTGGGGGGTTATCGCTGCTCTCCCTCCTCTCATCCATGCTAGGCTACATGGATGCACAGGGAGTTCTTGCCCAGAACAGAACTATACCGCCAATCCAGACTGCATGCTAATTGTCAGTCATCTTTGACGATAGTTGTCCTGACAGAAATCAAGCGTAGCGTTAGTTCTGGCAGGTCACGTTAGTCAAGCTCGCATCAGCTAACTCTCAGCTGATCCCCATCTACCTATAGGGATACGACACCTATCTAAGCATCCATATATAAGGTCTTTCAGTATTATCAGCAGTTTTCACATTGCTCTATAGCTAATTTCCCTCCTCCATCCCCAACTCCTGCTGTCAGTCAGGATCTAGCCTTCTGATTGTCTTTTGAATCAGACTCATTTTAAAATGTATACATAAAATTACTGAACTTAACATATCTGCAATACTTTTGTTGGCTCTGTTCTGTTTACCCTGGGGTGTTATCGCTGCTCTCCCTGCTCTCATCCATGCTAGGCTGCATGAATGCACAGGGAGTTCTTGCCCAGAACAGAACTATACCACCAATCCAAACTGTATGCTAATTGTCAATCATCTTTGAGGATAGTGGTCCTGACAGAATTACATTTACATGCAGACGAATAATGCGATTATTTCCAGTAATCAGAGTAAGGACTTAATCGCATTATGGTGTTTACATGTCAAGAGCAAACTTCTTCACTCCCGTTTACATGCAATTTCCATTATTCTTATTATTTGCTAAGAATTGTGGTTATTTTTTACTGCCATTATTCACATACCCCACTGGACAGCACAAATGATGGACTCAGAAAGAGCAGTGTTACTGGTCGCTGTTTTAATTTATTTACGTCTAATGCATAATGATTTTGTATGGCTGAATTCCATGCTTTTTCGGCGCCATAGAAATGTGATGGAATTTGTTTTCCTACGCTGCCGTCGCGTTCTGCTCGCCCTTTCTGGATGAGGGTAAGGAACAGAGACTGCTGGCAGCTTGTTGTGTTTTCCTCAGAGTGCGATGCTTTCTTCCCCTCCATCGTTTCTAATCTTCGTATTATTACAGGTGCGTGTCATGTTATTCATATATGTCACAAGCGCATGCGCACTTTGGTCAGAGCGGCAATACTGCGCTTAAGGTGTTTACATGCCTGTATATTCCGATTAAAATCGGCGTACGCCACCTATGTTAATACGATTATGCTTGCTGCGATTATGAGCTTAATCGCATTATTTAGATCGAAGTATTGCATTTACATGAGGTAAAGCATAATCGCAATATCACCAAAATCTCATTATAATCGCATTAAGAGGGTCCATGTAAACGCACTTATTGTTTGTATCGTGATTAAAATGCAGCGTTTTTTTTTTTTTTTTAATTTAAATGATTAAATATGTTTAGTAGTTGTAGTAGCAGCAACTGCAAAAACAGTTTAATGGCCAGGAAAAAATGTTTGTGGCTGGTAGATTCTCTCAAGTCACCAGAAAATTTTGTTTGTATCGTGATTAAAATGGTGGATGTGGCAAAAAGTTAGTTTTAGGCCCTGCTCGCACGTGTAGAATTTAGGAGAAAAGTATTGCAATTTCCCTACTGTAGAATAAGGTAAAATAATATACCTGTGAAATATTCATTTTCATTTATTTTACAGTGTAATTGTTTTCCAATATATGGCTTTTACTGTCATAGGAATAATAATATAACATTATTATTATTATTATTATTATTATTATTATTATGATTATATTCCATTTTTTTTTGGCTTCCAAATTCACCGATGTGAGTGTAATTTAGACTGAGACACTATATCACAACTAAAAAGAGGATTAAGTCCCCCTTTAAACCTCAAGTGCAAGTCAATTCACCAGCTTTTTTCTTCAAGTTTGCACACTGAACCTGTGTTGGAGTTCTTAATTTTGAATTCTCAAAGTGCACCACATAGATTAATTTAACTTTAAAATGTACAAAATTTTCTTACGGGGGGGCATGCCCCCGGACCCCTTAGAGGGACCGAGGTCCATGTATGACTAAATGTAGGCCTATACTTAATATTTGTAAATGCTTAACATGCACTATAAATATGACTTCCTTATTTTTTTTTTCCCCCCTCTCTTCTTTGTGTTTTGGTTTAGGGGTGGGTTGGGAAGGGAATAATATTTTTCACTATTTTCTTGTATTTGTATCCTGTTGTTATTGTAAAAGTTTAATAAACAGATTAAGCAAAAAAATAAATAAATGGGTCAAAGACTAAATGTCACCATTTTGGTGTCCGCATCAAATTACACTTCCAGAAGTCATTTTAAATACATAAAAAAAACCTACCCGATCTCATTAATGGACATTTCAATGGCACAATTTTCTGTTTATTTAGTGTACTATTTACACTCAGAAATGGAACTTTGGCGTGCATATGATACTCAGTTGGTAGATTTAAGGGTGTGTGGTAGGTGCATATTATATGCACGGCAACAAAGTTAGTATCAAATGCATGCAAAAACTGCATATTATATGCACGTCAAACACCTGCGTATTGTATGAACACTCAGCACACGTATGCAAAGTCAGTTTCTGCATATAAATAGCACGTAAAATACAAAAAAAATAAAATATAATAATAATTGTGCTATTGATACGCATTTTCATGAGACCGGGCTCAAAAAACGTGTTAAATTCAAGTAAATTGTCTAATTTCATATTTCAAATAACTTTTGTGAGAATAAAATGTCAAAATATGGGGGAAATAATGTTCCAAAGTGTAAAATTGTCATTCAGCATAATGGTCCGGACTTTCATTTTTACCATTACATCTTTAAATAAGCATATAAAAAAGCAGTTAAAAATATATATATATATATTTGTTGTTTTTGCGTTTTCAAACCTGGGGACTTTTGTCCTGGAAATGTAGTATATCAGAGACCATTTAGTGTAGCAGGAACAAGAAGCAATTCTGAAATCATATAAAAAAGCAATAGTCATTTGGCAGGCTCTGACATCAATTGGCACCTGGAAGACCGTGTGGCTGCAGAAAAGTGAGTTTATTTCTTTTAAATACTTGATAATTTAAACTTTTCATGGTGTGGTAACTAAGGTTACAAAAACACGTCATTCAGTGAAATGCCAAAAAAACACTTATATTGTGAGGTTTTTTGAAAAATAAGTATAGGCCTATGTTGTGAATAACTGTGATTTAACTTTACTGTTGAAGTTCACTGTTTGCAATATGTGGCCATTTGGTTTCCTGTAATATTAGCTGAAGTAAAAGTTTCATCATTCAGGGTAATCCAAATTCTCTCTTACAACACAGTGTCATCCATTATAAATAATAATTTTAGCATCTTATCGATATTACAGATAAATGGGGAATGATTAGCATTGACAGATGTGTTAAACTTAATAAATATTAATATTTAAATGCATTTTGCTATTGTTTAATTTGTGTTATTGATTAATTCTAGATGCCCATAAACAGAGGGAGTCACTAGGCACTGTAAATAGCCAAAAAGCTAATATAATGTGTGGACCCAGTAGCTTGGGTGGTACTCTTAAAGTCTGTTCACACCAAGAACAATAACTATAACAGTAACTGTTAGCCTCCACACCAATGAACGATAGCACTGTTCATTCTAAGCATGCGCTGCAGGTTTGTTGTCTGCCAGTTTAAATGCTCAAGCTCTTTTAACAGCTGTAAAAAAAAAAAAAAAAAAAAAAAAAAAATCTAACAATATAAAAGAGATTCCAGCAATATAGTTTATCTGTGCAGTTATCATTAAGTGTGCTGTGGAATCTGCTTATTCTTTTATATAGAATTATTTTTTTTTAACTTTATCTTTATCATTATAGTTATTGTACTTGGTGTAAATGTGGATTTAGCCAGGAAAAAGAACAAGGTATTGAGGATTGCAATTGTTAGAATAATAGCTTGCCAATATTTCTAGGTAGAGAGTCCCTTTCAAGAGAGGTCACTGGGGGGATTCTCCACCCCAAATACTCATCCTGATAATGTCATGTCATGTTCACAAAAAGAAAGTAGGCCTATTAACAAATATGGCTGCAAGCAGGAATTTTTGAGGCCGAGCAAGTCTGAAACAAAGTGAAAAGCTAAGCAAGCATGGCAGGTGTAGCAAATCAGCTCAAAAGGGAATTGTATATAAATAATTACAATTAATTATGATTAGTTACAATTATTGGTTACACTTTATATTAGGTGGCCTTAACTACTATGTACTTGCATCATAAAAATAAGTACAATGTACTTATTGTGGTCATAGTGTATTGCAAAACACTTTTGCTGCTATTGAGGTGGGATACGGGTAAGGTTAGGGACAGGTTTGGTGGTATGGGTAGGTTTAAAGGAACACTCCACTTTTTTTTGGAAATAGGCTCATTCTCCAACTCCCCCAGAGTTAATAAGTTGAGTTTTACCGTTTTTGAATCCATTCAGCTGATCTCCGGGTCTGGCGATAGCACTTTTAGCTTAGCTTAGCATAGATCATTGAATCCGATTAGACCAGTAGCATCACGTTCAAAAACGATCAAAGAGTTTCGATAGTTTTCCTATTTAAAACTTGACTCTTCTGTAGTTATATCGTGTACTAAGATCGGCGGAAAATGAAAAGTTGCGATTTTCTAGTCCGATTTGGCTAGGAACTATACTCTCATTCCGGCGTAATAATCAAGGAAGTTTGCTGCCGTAACATGGCCGCAGCAGGCGTAGTGATATTACGCAGCGCCTGAAAGTAGTCCCCAGCTTTTATTATAACTAGGTACCTAGCTGGGGACTACTTTCAGGCTGTTGAAATTAAATGGCAAACCTTTGACTCGCAGCAAACGCAGGAGTGAAGGAGCTTGGCACAAGTGCAGCAAATTTAATTTCAACAGCCAAATTTCAACAAAACCGATGAATCGGTCGACCTCTAGAGGGCACTGTATGTCATAAACAGAAGAATGTTCCTTACCACTTCTGATGGTTTTCTGTTTTCTCTTTTTGAAAATTGTATAGTTGTATGGTGTATAGCGATATGACTCAGCATCCAAAATACTATCAAAACACCCAGCCTCCGTGCTTTGTTAAAGATGGATTAAAAAGGTGCACAGGAAACAAAAACCTTGAAAAAATTATTTATGACCCCGCCAAATCATAGAGATGCCTATTTGCAAGGGACTAATATTATCACAGGACCACGGTCCTAGAGGTCACGAGGTAATTCTAATGCCATGCAAATAGGGCATTACTAACATTAGACATAAACTAATGTTAAACAATAGAAATAACTACATTGAAATTATACGTTTTAAATGGTGCTTGCTTAATCCACATTAAATTCAACAAAAAATTTACTGCTTTATTGCCAAGTGTGTTTACACACACAAGGAATTTGTCTTAGTGCAGACAAAGGCTTACAAATATTAGACATACATATAATAATAAAGAAATATAACTCCTGAAGTGGACTTCCACTATCATCTCCACAGTTTTGAGCATATTCAGCTCCATGTTAAGACTGCACCAGACAGCCAGCTTCTCAACCTCACTTCTATATGCAGACTCATCACCATCCTGGATGAGGCCGATGACTCTGATGTCATCTGCAAATTTCAGTCCAATGTTTATTGGGAATGATAGTGGCGCATTAGAAGCAGCAGAGAACTTCACACTGCTCCAGAGGTATGTTGAAGATCTGTGTAAAGATGGGGGCCAGTTGGTCAAAACAGACTTCCAAACAGGCAGTTGAAACACCATCTGGGCCTGAAACTTTCCTAGTCTTCTATTTTCTGAAGACCTGGTTCACATCCTCTACACATACCTTAAGCACAGGTTTAATGGTAGGAGAGGGAGGGGGGTTGTAGGGGGTTAGGTGTATGTGTGAAGTGCAGATCAGAGTAGGTGAGGGGTGTGAGACTGGGCTTTTCAAACAGGCACATTCAGATCGTCATCCAGTTGTTGATTCTCCACAGATCACAAGTGTGGTGTCTTGTACTTGGTGATGTTCCTTAGACTTGTCCAGACTGATGCTGGGTTATTGGCTGAAAACTTTTTTCAGCTTTTCAGAGTAGCTTTTTAGCCACTGATCTCCTTTGTTAGTCTGTTTCTGGCCTGGTTATACAAGATTTTGTCCACACTTCTGTAAGCATCCTCTTTGGCATGACAAAGCTGTTTGAGTTTCCCAGTAAACCACGGTTTATCATTATTGAATGATAAGAATGTCTTGGTAAGAATGCGCATATCCTCACAGAAACTGATGTTATGTTACAGTGTCTGTGAGCTTGTCCATATCGGTGTCTAAAGCTTCAAAAACACTCCAATCAGTGCAGTTGAAACAGGCTTGTAAATGGTCTGCTTCATTAGTCCATCTTTTTACAGTCCTTATTAGGTTTAGCTGATTTCGGTTCCTGCCTGTTAGGGGTGCTCTGATTGATCAGCCGATAATCGTTTGGGACGTTTGATCTACAGTCTCTATAAAGGCTGATCTCTGCATTTCTATTTAATTCTTGCCAGTGTTTAACCATTCAGCACTCACACGCTCTCCTGGAGGCTGTGCGCTCATGCACACTCGAAGCGCACACACATAACGCCAGGTTCACACGTACTCTGTTTGCAGTTCGTATACGGTACATATTTTTTCTACACCCATGTTAACGGATTAAAGTATTCACCCTGCTTGTGGTTGCGGTGTGCGTTCCAGGAGCGGTGTGTCTGCAGCAGTGCAGCGATCATTTCCGCACCGAGTTTGCTGTACTGCACACACTGAATTAAGGTGATAGCACTTTGTTTGCGGTAAACATGAACATGGATTGACACGAAAATGTAGTAATTACACCATAAATGCACTTAATTAAAGTCTACGGTGTTTCAGAGTCAACAGATATGGCTTTTTGGCGTGGTTTAAAGGAAAAGAGCACTTTTAAATAAACAAGGCAATAATAGATTGCATTTGTGGAGGTGGAAAAACAAAGTTCTTTAAGAATCACAGGATTGCTTGTAATATTAAAATGCAAAAGAAAAGGCAGTAATGGTGCGTGGACCCTATTGGAATTCTTCTTCTTGTTCTTATTCTCCTCCTTCTTCTTCTCCTCCTCCTTCTTCTCCTCCTCCTTCTTCTCCTCCTCCTCCTTCTCCATCTTCTCTAAAATAAATCACATTTTTGAGGGCCTAAACATGCTCAAAAACTCATGAAACTGCACACGTGCCAGAAATATGCTCCTTCTACAGTCTGGAACTGGTTTGGTCAGGGCTGTACAGTGTGACAAACAATTGGTCTGAATAAATGTACTACAGTCCAACAAAGATACCATTTATTGACGTTTTTTCAAACATAGTCAAGTGTTTGAAATAACTTCTTTTTGTGACCAGACGTGGTTTCATATTACAGAATGATAGTATTATATACAGTGATAAAGGCTATGTCAATTAGCATTGCATTATAAATATACTTTCCTTGTAAAAATGCTTGAAGAACACACACAAACCATATGTTTTGTGCAATTGTATGTTTATTGTTTTCAAGTTCCCTCCTTTAAAATTTCTATCTACATTTTATTCAGGTACAGCGATAACTGGATACCTTTTGTCCATATTAGGGATTTCCTGGAGCATCATCAGTAGTATTATTTCTGCTGTGCATATGTGGAGTTTTTGCACAAGGGCGTCCTCCGGGTTTCCAGTATGAGTTAAACAGTCATTAAATAGAAAAGATAATACTTTTTCTCTAAAGAAACAGGATTCCCTGAATTATCGTTATTGATATTATCACAATAAATACAATAAATTGTTGTGATGTAGCCTATTTTAAGCCCATATCGCCCATCCCTAGTTATCCAGGCATACATTGTCCAATTTGCCCCAAACTTCACATTTGATAAGAGTCCTGTCCTGAACACATGCTCATGCCCATATTTAGATATAGTCATAGCACCACCTGCTGGCAGCAGGAAGTGGCATGTTTTATACTCTAACAAACTGATTTCTTGACATCAGAATTATATTTGGTCAGTCTACTCTAAAGGTCTTTGCAATGTTAAATTGTGAAGATCTTGAGTTTTCGTTAAAGGGTGTGTCCTTGGTGGCCTGACAAATTTTGATGTTTCGCCATGGAAAAGGAAGTTGTTGTAATTTAGCCATGAAATGTCCGATCTGCCCCAAAATTCACACATTCGATAAGAGTCCTGACCTGAACACATCTAAAGGCCAATATTCTTTGATAATCATAGCGCCACATGTTGGCAACAGGATATGTCATGTTTTAAACTAACTCAAGCAGACCATTTTCAATCTGCACCAAACTTCATATATTTGATCAAAGTCCTCGTATCACTATAAATAATTCTGCATGATAAAAAGGCTTTAAAAAGATCAGTACTGGTGATCATATCGGCAGATACTGCTTTCTGTGACCAGTGATCAGCCTCAAAAATCCTGATCGGAGCACCCCTACTGCCTGTAGGTCAGTATATAAGATACAATATAGTGATCAGAGATTAATCGGATGATTTTTGGCATATTTTTTAATAATCTGCATTGGCAGATTATGCTGCAAATTAGGCCAATTTATAGGCAGGCGCATCTGCGGGCAGCTAAGCGTTGTTGTGGAACGCTGTATCGGAGTGTTTCTCTCCCTCTGAGGCTGCATATGAGATGGAGCAACTCGCACTCTGCAGCAGCGTCTTGTTCACACGCAGCTTCAGCTAATGATGGCCAGGCAAAACAGACCGTTTCGAAAGCGTAATAATGTTTTATCCTACAAGAATTGATGCCAGAAAGTTATCGTATTCATAAGTGCTACAAGTTGTGAAATTCCACCTAAAAAAGTTAAAGAACTATTTAATTTATTTACTTTATTCAATTTGAATTGTGGCATAGATTATTATTGTGAAATAAAATTATTCATATCAATCATAGGATGTATTTACTTCTTAATGGGGCTTCTCTTCTCAGCTTTCACAAAATGGATAAGCTTTTTGGGGACAATGTGGTGTTTGTGATTTACTTGGATGTCCTGTTAACAACTGCACTGAGAACCTTGTCATGGTGCTAGCTTTTCTAAAGGCCTTTGGAGAGCTGCTGAGGAGATGTTCTAATGAGCTTTTCCTGAGACACAGACAGCGGGCAGGTGTCTTACATGGAGGTTTGCTGTAATTTGACAAGGAACTTGACATTGGTGGTTCTGGAGGAGGACTATGGGCAGGCAGAGGAAGACACCAAGGAGACAACAACCAGATGAACCAGGGAGATGATGTATGTGGAAGAGACAGGGTGGAAATGGGAGAAGCAGCAGGATGCTATAATATGAAGGTCTACGATGTTCATTGTGACGATGAAGGCACGGAGGGCCACGGTGCTTCACGGAGCTGTAGGTGGGTGTTAGTGAGGTGAGGGCATGGACTTGGCAGACTGGGTGAAAATAATGGGTGTGAGGACCATGACAGAACCAGAGGGAAAGAGGAGGCAGAGGGTTGCAGGTTCATGGCAAAGCTGATGCTCTGTTGCATCTTTCAGATCACGTCATCGATAGCAACACTATGTGATTGTCACTTGCATGAACAAGCACCGATGGTCGGCGAAAACAATTTGCCAGAAGTTTCCATAAAACTGTCAATGAGTGAAAATCAGGGCTAAAATCCGGTATTACTAAAAGAGTGCAGTCCAAATCCAGCATCAGAGTAGAAACTAAACAAGACAGTGTTTGACATTGGTTGACAGCACTGACATTTGTGTACATTCACAACAAAGACAATTATGAATGTACATCAATAATATGAAAGCAAAAAAGGGCAAATTTAACATGGATTGTAACTAGTGTAGAGCCCTGCATTTCAGCCCTTTTTTACATCCCTAGGGCCAGGCTTAGGGCCAATTTTCACGTCATAGTTCAGACGCGGGCCGGGCCTTGGGCCTGTTTTAGCAATTAGTGCTGAAAAAAAAATTTGCCGCGCTGGTGGAAACAACACGAGACCATGCTACCGTGAGCAGCAGAGAGTGCGCAAAGATGAAGTTGCTGATCCTGACTCGCCATCTCCTCATTAGAGGGTTTAGAGAGAAATGCATCTTTATTGAATATTATAATCGTAATCATAAGAGGTTTTTTTTTTTTTTTCTCGTTAAGTGGTAATTTAAAGTAGGGGTCGACCGATATGTGTTTTTCAGGGCCAATGCCGATACAGATTATTACAGACCAAGTGGACCAATAACCGATATTTTAACCGATATATTATGTGATGTAAAAATGAAAATTAATGTCAAAATTAAGAATACCAAGGCTCTGACAAAAACTGCTTTCCCTGGTGTTGATTGCACTTCTTACTCTTGTCATCCTCCATGCATCCATCTACAATAAGGGTAATATAAAGAGAGCGTTAAAAGTGGGGCCACTGCATGCTTCATGATTAAGCCTATGGATGCTGTACTACAGCTAAACAGCTTGAGGAAATGTAAGTATTTGGCTTCAATAATTTACATGTTAGAAATGTATGTGTAATAGCTCATAATTATAATAAGTGTAAATAATTTAATTGTCTTCATAGATCCATTGTAGAAGTTGTGAAGAAGACTGCAACTATTTTAATTAAACTATAAAACTAATAGCCTGTTATGGGCACACTTGGTTCAATAGCCTATTGAAATGTCACAATTTATGTCGTCCTAATCTTGGCCTTTGTGACAGTAATTTCGATTAGTTTTAATTTACTGTACAGTGCAGTGCAAATTAAGCCATAAAACATTAATTTTAATCAAATCTTTTAATCAAATGAGAGTTAAACTAAATTTTTTGGCAAACAAATGGGTTTACCATTAAAATTAAAACATGGAAGAAACGGCGTATTGTGTGATTATTCTTTCAAACAAAAGTTGTTGTTGTAGTAGTATTACTAGATAAACCAAACTTTTATTTTGACGGGTTGCCATGAGGACCTCTTAAGTTTCTGTATAGCCTATGTATATGATATGACGATCGTTTTACTCAAATGAAACGGTCAAATGCTCATGAAGCAACTCTCAGAGCAGTTCTGGGGATGTTGTTCATGTATTTATGTCCTCATTTAGTGAGACGGCAGTAGGGCTGTGACGGTCACCGTGACAACCGCATCACCGCGATGGTCGGTTGTCACCGCGGTTGTCTATTGCCACCGGCGGTAGTGCACGTGACGTCACACACTCTATAACAAGCATAATACAAAGTTTTCTATACAAGTGTAATAATATACAGTTGCAGATTGTTTTATTTAGACTATAAATCTATGCTAATTCACTAATTACCTCAAACGCCATGCACGGCATTTCCTTTAGATTGGCAGGTTTGAGCGCAGGAAAATACAGTATTCTGCATTTAGCAAATTTATTTCGTGATGAACGATTAACCTTTTTGGGAAACCAAATACTACATCGCCGATCTGGAATCATTTCCATTCATGTCACCCATCCGCGTTCGTACAAGCGTCTTCAAGTTCACGTGATCGCAAACGCCCGGCTGGTCAGGTTTGTATTGGTGAGGCTTTCTCCAAACTGGTCAAATACGAACAACACAGCGGTAAATGGAAGATGCTAACAAGTAATGTGGCAACATACGCCGCGATTCCTATTCCACAGAGAGCGCGTGCAGACGAGGAGTTAACGCGCCCGCGCGCTTGGTGGCGGAACAGTGAACCGTGTCTAAACCGGACGCCGCGTCGCGGCACAACAGGTCGAGTCTGTCTACAGGACATTTGAACTTCTTGTCAGTACGTCATAAATAGGACGAGGCAGTTTACTATGAGGGATTTGTCGTCTCGTATCGCGCCGCATCTAGTGTAGACAGCATCACTGATTATAATGGGTTCTCACCGCGCCGCTCGCGTGAGGTAGACAGGGTGTATTTAACTCTTATTTACGGTTACTTTCCTATTTAACTGTATTTCTTTGATATTTATTTTAGTGTTTTGCAGGCTGAGTGTTCACTGACGGAAGTGCTAAAGTAAACACGCACGTTTGTTAATAGATGATAGCCTCATTTATTTATTTTTGCGATTCAGAATTATATATATATATATACACAACACCGCGCCACCGGCGGTAGTTCGTCCATTACCATCGCGGTGGTAAAAATCTGCCACCGTCACAGCCCTAGACGGCAGATGCTGAAATCACCGCGAGCATCGCGCACTTCAGTGTGTGTATAATCAAAACCGCGCGTCTGTGCCATTCACATATACAGAGACATTGATTCCGTCTGCATTTTCCCCATCAAGGAAACCATAAATAGACAATATTGAGGTGTTTTGCAACTTCAGTGTAGTGGATTGTGATTTATTGCAACTTGAGCAACGTCTGCTGCTGCCTTTGAGAGACAACTGATGCGTGATGATCACTGAAACTGTAGCAAGCGCTTTCAGTGTGAGACTCCCAACAAATTAGATGCGCGGTGGGTGGAGACTGCTCTAGGCCACAGAGTGGTGAGTTCTGACAGGCTGCATCAGAGCCAAATAGCGCGTTTCAAAATTAAATTAATTTTATCGGCACATCGGTTTTGAAAATGACCGATACCGATAATCATAAAAATGCTTAATATCGACGCCGATAATTGGTCGACCCCTAATTTAAAGCTTTCTATAGATATATTAATAATGTTTGTGAGGCATGTATTCGCTCAACTTCGGTTCATTTTTGTGAAGCGCTCCTGTTCAAGATGAGACGGCAGAAAGCGCATCATGTTTGTTTTTTGTTTTATAAAAGCACAACATTTTGTTGATATTGTGAGTGCAAAATAAAAGTAGAAAATACAAATAAAAGTAGACCCTTTACAGTTACAAATGATGTATTACTCTTACCTTTATCAGAAAAAATGATGGAGTAGGCTATTTTAAGTTGTTTCCACTGAAAAAAAAAATTAAAGTGATTGCCTTGGTGCCTCCATGTCCTGCAGAGCGCGCTTTAGCTTCCACTCTCCACTCAAACTTGGATATAGGCTAGCGCACATTATTATTATAGTGCAGGTTTAACATTTAAACATTGTTATATGCTTGAACTGATTCTATAGATTTTATTTTAGGCAAGTCGTGATGATTTGGGAAGTCTAAATTGATCAAACATAGGCTATGATCAGCTCACTGTCTGTCGCTGGCTGCTTGGTCGTTACTTTAAAAAACAAAAAGTTATATTTAATGAACAAAAATGCTCCAAACGTTTTTCAAAATTAACTTTATAAAAAAACAAAACAAAAAATAATCATTTTGCCATTACATACAAAACTGAACTATTTCAATAGCCGATAATTTAGTTCTGTAGTTGTGTCCTGAAGCAGGATCAGGCTAGGCTAAAACCTGTAATTAGTGCTCAGTAAGCTACTGCTACATGGCAGGTAGCCAAGTAACATCTTATTAGTGAGGTGACCTTAAGTTGCTCTTAGACTGGAGATGATAGATTTGGTAAAATACTGATGGGTCACTAATGAACTATTAGTTCCTTGTGTGTCACCTGACAATTAAACTAGTGAGCCAATCTAATCATATTTCTCATAAACTATATTTGGCTGCATTATAGAGCTCCACGATACTGGATAAACTGGGAATCACAATTTATTTTTTTTTTTGGCTCAAATAGAGATCACGATTCTCCCACGATTCTGAACTAAACAAAATAATGTGACTAACTATTAGTTGCTGCAGTCTATTTAAAAGTGTTTAATTCATTTGAATGAACATATATAACCTAATATATGCATTTAAAATATATTGAATACACCCATTTTTAATATTAAAATTTTGAAAAAGTGGTTTGAGTGAATGATTCAATGACTTACTAATAAATGCTTCACTTGTTTCGTTACTGGATGAATAGTGTTTTTGAACAAATCTCTTGAATGAATGATTCAATGACATACATTTTTAAACAGTCACTTGTCGCCACCTAGTGGAGAAATTATGTAATCAACACAATAGGGCTGTAACGTCCCAATCGATTAGTCGATTAATTGGTTGATACGGTCTGGTTCGACCAAAATTCTGATTGGTCGATTTTTTGCCGCGCTCATTTCATCAGTTTGGCCGCGCTCATTTCATCAGGTGGAAAGCACTAATTGCTAATGGGGGTGTTTTCAGAGCACCCCTGTTTCACAGGTAACAGTCTGTTTTCAGAACACCCCCATTGTTTTCACTTTTTTTGGATTAGCCCAACCCACTGGAGAAGAGAGACAGATAAATAGGCTTTAGAAGGTTTGATGCTGAATATTATTTATTTAATGCACTTTATTTGGTTTCTGCTCTTGTTTGTTTAATAAATATTCTTTTTTTATTAAAGTGGACGCGCCTTTTGTGTTTATTAAGAGTAAAAGCTTTAAGTCTATTCGTGTCTCAGCCGCGAAGCTGAGCTCTTATGTTCAGCCTCGCTCTGTGCGAGCTGCGCAGAGCGGCTGAAATGATAGTGTCTGACAGTTATACTTATAACATATGACGAAAATAATTTTCTAAATTATGTTGCACATTCCTCAAAAGTTCTTGTGATATCACTAGTTGACAACATAGTACTGTTTTCAGAAATCACAGGCTATGATATTGCGCAGGTGCATGTAATGCACCGCTGTCAGAGACGACAGACTCGTGTGTCAGACTCATTTCAGTGCAAAATAATTAGGTCAAAAACGATTTAATATACTACAAATAGCCTATTAGTTTTTTATGTTTATTTATAATTAATTTAGGCAGACAACAAGGCTACTGAGCACAGTGCGCATCTAATTAATGTAACGTATGTTTTTTTTTTTTCTCCACAATGTCATTTTTAGTCGATTTTTAGTCGAAAGTTTCAGGACTTCAGTCGACCAAGATTTTCTTTGGTTGATTACAGCCCTACAACACAAACATTATTTGAAGCACCAATTACTTTCAAAGGAAACCTTGCTCTATTTTGAGCAAGACCATAGACATCAATATTTATGAACTAAAAATTTATATCCGAGCTATAAACTTTCAGACCAGTATTTCTGTGATAACATGAATGACAATAAGACAGAAATAATACTGTGTAGTTGAAAAGACTGTTTGTGAAGCTATTTCTTACCTAAACACGGTAACTGAGATTTATAGACACAAAGGCAATTCATTGTCATTTAGAAATTAGATCGTGTGGGTCTAAATTGAGATTGAGATCTGTAACGATTAATCGTGCAGCTCTACTGCATTATAATGTTTACCTGATTTGGAATATGATCAAAGTTTGCATAGGTGGACGTGTTTGGATAATTTGGCTAGTGAACAGACAGATTGATGAATCACGAACGACCACTGCTACTAATGTGCTGTGCTCCCTTCTTGTGGTGTCGCTTCTCTGCATTGCAATAAATTGTGTACAAACTTTTCATCACTACCACCACAAGACAAACTGTGTGTTTTATACAGTTTAAGAAATTTGTTTGGTGCTGTATGATTCCAAATTTAGGGGGCCAGAGGGAGCTCAAGCTTGTTGACACGGGGGCACTTGTAACTCTTGTAAAAGACTTCTACACTCTTCTTGCCTCCTTTGATCTCAAGAGAGTGTTAACTACGGCTACTCACAAATCGGGCAACCAACTGGACCTTATTTACTCACCCTCCCGGCTATCTGCTATGGTTTCATCTTTGCTTCCTCCCCCTAAATAGTTAGCATCTCTTGATGCTAACAGTGCTACTGATACTTTCTGATCCACTCTTACATCTTGTTTAGAAACTGTCTGTCCCTTGTCTTCCAGGCCAGCCCGTACCACCCCTTCTGCCCCTTGGCTCTCTGATGCTCTCTGCTAACGTCGTTCTAAGCTCAGGGCTGCTGAAAGAGTGTGGCACAAATCAAAAAATCCTACTGACCTTAATGTGTATCAGTCACTCCTCTCTTCCTTCTCTGCTAATGTCTCCGCTGCTAAAAGGACATACTATCAAAGCAAAATTAATAATTTGTCTAACTCTTGCATGCTCTTTAAAACATTTTCCACCCTCCTTTGTCCTCCTCCTCCCCCTACTCCATCAACTCTAACAGCTGACAACTTTGCCACGTTATTCATTAATAAAATTAAAACCATCAGTGCACAATTTTCCACACCACAATCTGTCAAGCACATCTTACAAGCAAACATACTCGTTCACTTCCTTCTCTTCACTCTCTAAAGCAAAGTCTCCAAACTCATCCTTTCTAATCATCCTACTACTTGTCCACTTGATCCTATTCCATCTCATTTCCTTTCAAGCCATTTCTCCTGCAGTTGTACCTGCACTGACTCACATCATTAAAACATCCCTTCACACTGATGTTTTTCCCTCAGCGTTTAGACAGGCTTGTTATAACCCCACTACTTAAGAAACCCACCCTTAACCCATCTCTTTAAGAGAGCTACAGAGCGGTTTCCCTTCTTCCTTTCATTGCAAAAACACTTGAACGAGCTGTGTTCAACCAAGTCTCTGCCTTTCTCACACAGAACAACCTCCTCAACAACAGCAACCAGTCTGGTTTCAGTAGTGGACATTCAACCGAGGCTACCTTGCTCTCAGTTGTTGAAGCCCTTAGATCGGCAAGAGCCAATTCCAAATCTTCAGTACTTATCTTGCTGGATCTGTCCGCTGCTTTTGATATGGTTAACCACCAGATCCTCCTGACAACCTTATTGACAAAAGGCATTTCAGGAACCGCACTCCAGTGGTTTGAGTCTTTTCTCTCAGATAGGTCCTTCAAGGTATCTTGGAGAGGTGAGGTGTCCAAGTGACTGCATCTAACTACTGGTGTGCCTCAGGGCTCAGTTCATGGGCCACTTCTATTCTCTGTCTACTTGGCATCACTAGGATCTTTCATTCAGAAACATGGCTTTTCATATCACTGCTATGCTGATGACACTCAACACTACCTCTCATTCCATCCTGATTATCCGATGATAGCCGCTTGCATCTCAGCTTGTCTAACAGACATTTCTTGCTGAATGAAGTACCATCACCTTCAACTCAAACTTGCCAAGACGTAACTGCTTGTGGTTCCATCAAACCCATCATTTCATCACAATTTCACCATCCAGTTAGGCATATCAACGATAACTCCTTCAAAGACAGCCAGAAACCTTGGAGCAATGATTGATAATCAGCTGATTTTCTCAGAACACATTGCTAAAACTGCCCGATCCTGCAGATTTGCTTTATTCAACATCAAGAAGATCAGGGCCTGGTTGCATGAAAGTCCTTAAGTAATTTGACTTGGGTGTATACCTGAGGGGAAAAAATTCCCTGAGGTAAGATATTTCTTTAAGAGCGTTGCAACAAACATCTTAACTGTCACCCTTACCTAAGTGTTTATACTAAGGGTTTCACGGTAGTTCCTGGCAGCATACAGCAATGGGCGCCGTGGTTGCTATAGTTACTACATCTCACAATAAACATAGATATGTATATCTATGACAATAAACAGAACATAACAAAATGCAAACCTAACCAACTAAAACACAAACAAATAAACAAGCGCTGCCTGTTTCTGCGCTGCTTTGTGTACAGATGTTACAGAGGAAACCGCTTTGTGTCTGCAGTGAAAGCGCCTCCTGCTGAATTAACCCATGTTTTGACGCTGCAAACACGACTTGTAAATGTGAATAGGTGGATAGACAAGAAGATAATGAATTATAAAAATCAAAACAATTAAGACATACGTTACATTTATATTGTTATTTAATTAATTAAATAATTTATTAATAATAGTTTAAATTAATATAATAATTGATACAACTCATCCATTTTCTTAAATTATATATAACTTTTTGTTTTGTGAAAACCTGTAAGTCATGCTTTTACAGTCATTTTACAGTCACCCTACTACGCTCATATGATATTTTATTTGTGCAGGTCTTAAAAATGTCTTAAGTCTTACATTTGAGCTTAAAAATCTTAAAAATACTGCATTTAAGATGACTTCAGGGAGCTGTTTTGGTCCCTTAAATTTATCAAGGTGAAATAGTTACTAAGGACTTTGTAGCAACGCTTAAGGGAACACTTAGATAATTAAGGGGAATACTTAATGACAGCCTTAAGGCCTTTCCACACTGAGCGCTATGCAAAAAAAGCGAGGCGAATCGCCGACGAACGGTGCTTTCACACCAAGCGCGAAACGAATGTACACCTTCTGCTAATTCACGCCTGCAGGCTAGGTGGCGCCGAGCAACAGTACATTTTTTTTTCTCAGATATGTATCTCTTACATGGATTTAGCATCTAAATTGAGATAAACAAAGTTTGGTTCTACACCAGAAACACAAGCTATAATGCTTACAAGAATAGGCTACATCCTAAAATATAATTAGAATTACAATTAGCATCAAGCTACACTTGAAAATGTATGTAATTATTAATGTATTTGCTTACCCACTTTAAATCATCATCGAGTGCTTGTAATAACTTCCAATTGTGATTTATAGTTGATTTTGATTCTATAATAAGCATACACATGCACTCTTTGTACGTTTAATAACGCTACGCTGCTAATATTTGTATACATGAGTCCTTTCATATCAAAACAATCATTTAGCCCAATTCAGGCTTTAGAATTAAAATGGTCACTTATACATTGCGTCATTATGGTCATGTCCATTATTCATTAAAAGTGAGTTTGCTTGTGTCCAATTGTGAAATAAATAATTATGCACTAACTGACATGATCAGGCACTTTGTTGGAAATAACCGCCTCACAAATGTTTGAATGCTTCAGAAGGTATGTAGAGACAATGTTCTTAGAGGCGCACACCTTTTGGAAACCTTAGCAGGCATCTAGATCAATTTTTATTCCAATTGATCCTGTTGTAGTGTCTTTCCATTCCCTAAAATGCACCAATTGGCAGGCCAAAGAGATAAAGAGGTTGATCAGTGTCTGTGCAGACAGTCTTGTGGTGATATATTCATCGAAGAGGAAGTAGAAAACGAGTCATTTTGGCAGCTTGGTTTCAATAAAAGCTGTTTTTGAACTAACTAGGAAGTATAGAGTTCTGAAATGCACAGTATGTATACTAGGGTTGGGTAATATACCGGTAGACACATCAAATCAATGGAAATTTTGACAACCATCTCTTGCAATTATGCTCACATGATCTTGCAGTGCTGCGTTACCATGAAAGTTGGTCAATTTTATTGCATTTTTAAACCTTGCTCTTTTAAACCTTAAACTATTCAAGCTCAATAGCACACAAAATAAGAATATTTGGGACTCGTATACTGTTCTGAAAGATATTTTTCTGTAACCTTGGTAACTTTTTGCTTACATTAATTAGGCTATTATTTGTTTTTACTATAGTATATAGAGATTGGTATCCAGAATTGTGAAATTCAATGTTATATAAAATTTGGGGTCATTCCAACCGTATTTACAGCAATAATATATGTACTGTGGTATATATCATTATTGTGAAAACACTATCCTGTGGCATTTACTTAATCAAAAGGCCTTGACTTCTGCATTGTGCTTCTGTTTATGGCAAGTAGGGCTGGGCGATTTTATTAATTCTGGGCGAATTTAGTATTTTGCCACAATTTAGGCCTATTTTTTTTCATAAATCAAGGAATCACAATTTTGAATATAAATACTACCAAATTTATTAGACACATTGACCATATGTTAATGATAACAGTTAAGAGAAAAGAATGATCTGAATGTACAAAGATGTCTGTGATGAACCGCTCACAAGTGACACACTCGAGGACTGTAAGCAGAACATATCTCTAGGTGCTATTCACACAGAATCCACATTCCATGTGTTTCTCACATCAATCTGTGTTTTCAGTGTTTCAATGTCTTTGGTGGCAGTATTACAAAAACTATATGTTCAGCTGTCAGTGGTCCCCATCCTGCACCATTCGGTCATTATGATCTCAGCCAGGATGCTGTGATCAGCAACAGTTTTGGTTATTATTTTTTGGCATCTCCTCAGCTTAGAATGTGTTGTGCATTTTCAGATTTTTTGATAGTTGATGCACTTTGGTATGACATTGCATGCTATTAAAATATAAATTATACATTTAGTGAATGTTTGTAATTGGGTGAATGACAAATAAGAGTGTCCAAGATAAAGAAAAGTAAAACTATTTTAAAAAGCATACAAATATGGTTTGAAACCTACAAAATATAAAATCAACAGTTCCTTCTCTCCAAACAGGTCCATCCAGCCATGATTGAGGATAAGGGTCACCGTGTGACGGACTACTTTGTTGTGGCTGGCCTGACAGACAAGTCCACACCACTAGAGCAGGATCTATCTGAAGCCAAGTCCAGTGGGCCCAAGGCACCCATCACAGACCTTGCCATCATCAACAAGTCTGCAGGAGAAACTGTGCCTGAAGGTTTCACATGCATTGAGAGTACCTACAGTGGCCAGCCTGCCAATCTCAACCATGGCAGCCTCAAGAGCCCAGAACTCTTCCTGTGTTACAAGAGGGGTCGTGGGAAGCCCCCACTCATTGACATCGGGTGAGTTTGTAGGGGAAATGGTTGTTCCTCTGTGTAGCGGTACCCTTGAACAGATATTTCAAACAGAAGTAAAAAAGAATCACAGGTGTTTACAACTTTGTTTACATTGGGAATATCTGCATGATCTGTCTGAATCAAGCTTTTTCAGGCTGGTCGGAAACTCATAATCAACTTATAATCATACATCTCTACATTGCGCCTTTTTAAATTAATGACAAAAAGCACAAAGGTGGTTATTATGAAAACGAACTTATAACTACCAACATGAGAAATGTATTTTTTGTAAAGAAGCAAATGCTTATATCACATCATGCACTTAAGCATGTCACATATGCATGCGATGTGCTGGGATGAGGCTATTTCCAAGCCTCTGCTTTTTAAATCTCCCCTTCTGTTAAGTTTTCGTCCCCGTAGCATTGCAAGTAGCCTAGTAAAATATGTGTGGCACTGTGACTTATCCTGGACTACGATGGAATGAAAATAATAGAAGTTGTTCTGGATAAATGTTTCTTTTATTATTTAATAATATAAAAGAATAAATGACTTGATAATTAGTTTTATAAAATAATGTATTACTTTTTTGTATTTAGTATTGAATTTATTTTTTATTATTTATTTATTATTTTCATTATTTATTTTAATGCTTTAGTTTTTATTAATTCATTTAATTTTTTATTTATTTTATATTAATTTATGTATATGTTCATTTAATTTTATATTTATTCCCACATGAATTTCTTACCATATTTAAATATTGCAACATTTTATTTTTATTTTTATTTATGATAATTAGGTGGGCTTGCTTGCTAGATCGATTTCTTTTGATTTGTTTTGGAGTGACTTCAGGTCATAGACATATTACGTGTAAATTATGATTGATGCTTCACAAATAGCTAGAGGTGAGCATTTTTGCTTATAGCTGGAGGTGCTTATTGATGTTTTAGGAGAGCTTTATGCCGGTGTTCTAAGGATCGTGTTAATTAATGTGTAAGGATGTGCGCGTGAACTATTTCTTCTCTTCATTTTCAGTCACCTTGATATATATGTGTAAACTTCATTGATGCTCAATGAGATGATATCGAGGGAACAGCCATAATAAAGTTTTCACAATATTCTTATGGCATATTTTTTTATTTAGCAAATATCCCATTACTACTGATATTAATGTGGAAGTAGCCTTAGGGAGGATTCCCTCATTTCCTTGTTGCATACAGAAAAAGTAAAAGTAAATAAATGCATAAATAAATAAGTACAAGACAGAATATAAATATACATATGAAGGCATAAATAATAAATATACAAATAAATAATAAATGAAAAAATAATACAGAAAATAGTTTAGGGCTCATTTTAATTTAAATGTTTATCAAATAATTTATTCATTTATTTATTTTACCTATCATTCATTCATTCAGTTGGCTTTAGCCACATTTCCATAGAAATGTGTTCAAAATATTTGACAGCTTATCTTAATACCTCATGCGACTTGTGAATTGTATAAATAATTGTATAATTAATATGTATAGTTAAATGTTAAAAAAGTAAATAATTTAGTTAATTCAGTTTAAACATTTTTGTTCAGTATTTTTGCTGTATTCAAATTGCCTATATTTCTACATTAATATTTTAATGATGGCATTCTCATTCAAATATCCGCCCCTCTGGTTGTAACAAATTGCACGTTGCATATATGCATGTCATTCTATTAGTGGTCTCCATTCAGCATCAGCTGACTATGAGATTTATAGTTCAGCTCAAGGCCTTCACTCTTTTAAGGACATAGTCCACTGTCACCACTGTCTGGATCCCTGCCTCGTACAAACTCCTCTTGTGCCCTCCCCAACCCTCATCATTGCCAAAATCACAACAAGGACACCACACCCTTATTTCATTAGTTTTCACTATAATCCCCCTTTTTAATTTATGTAGCCTATATTGTGATTCAAAATAAACCCTCTCACACAACATTGATTGACACAACATCCACTGTACTTGTCTTCATTTACTATGCCACAATATTAAATATCAAGATGATGCAATGTACTTGCTGGTAGGGCATTTGATGGCACTCAGTGTGTGTAAAGCTTTTAAAGCTTTACACATCCCATTTGGGCTCTCTGGAGTTCAGAGAGAGAGACTCTGCATAATTTGGTGCCTGAACAGCACACCACCTATTATTTAGGACTATGGTGCTACATCAGATTACCATATGTTTTTGAAGAATACAATCACATTAACATGGTTTAAAAGCTTCTGAATATAAAAAGGACTTTTATTTGTCATTTTCAGTATTTCAATCAACGAAAACATAAATATATTTTATAGCTATACCTTTTATACCGGCAAGGTTTTCAGCAAAAACATGTAATAGTAATGACATAGCAATAAGCTTTCAAGGCATTATATAATGGGTAAAATTAATTATAGCATATGTGTATACAACAGTTTGTTCTATTCCTTGAATCTGATTGGCTGAGAGGTGTTTCCAACCATGACATAATCCCCAGTATTGCCACAGGAACCTTTTCACCGTTTGAATCACTCTGCTTGTAGCATTTCTCACAGTGAGTGTGATGGCGGATGCCCAAGCCGGCTATAATTTTAGAAACACTACTGTTATTGTGTAGTTTGGCATTTTCGAATTAGTAACGCAGGCTTGGGCTCATCTATTAAACTGTTAACATGAGATTTTAATTTTTAGTAGTCATACCTGGCAACAATTGTGAGATTTATATCAATGAAAGTCCTTTCACATGACTGAAAACTGGAGTAATGGCTACTAAAAATTCAGTTTTGCCATAACAGGAATAAATTATATTTTAAAATATATTAAAATAGAAATCAGCTATTTTGATTGTACCGCTCAGATTAAGGAAACAATAAAAAAACAAAAAAGGTTTTTGCCCGAATTTATCCGGAAGGATGCTTGAAGGTTGAAGAGTCATAATCACTTTAGGTGGTGAACTGATTTAATTTAGATTTTCATTGGCATTGCACTTACATAGAGATAATAATCTGTCTCCCACATTTCCTCTTCTCTTTTCACTGCCTTGCATACAAACCCTGTTGTACCATGATTGGATATGTTTACCTTGATAATGCTATGTTAATGTAATGCCATCACAAGAAGAGCCTAAGGGTACTTGTTAATGGGTTCTTTTCCATTTTCTAAGTTGCTGATCAGTGTTTGTTCTTTGTTGTAGGGTCCTATATGAGGGTAAAGAGCGCCTGATTCAAGGTTGTGAGGTCATTGAGGCCACACCATTTGGCCGCTGTGCAAATGTCAACAACAGCTCTGCCACATCCCAGCGCATATTCATTACGTACCGCCGCGCACCCCCCGTCCAGCCCCAGAACTCACTGGCTGTGACTGACATCTGCGTTATCATCACAAACAAGGGCGAGACTCCTCCTCACACTTTCTGTAAAGTGGACAAGAACCTCAACTGTGGCTTGGTTAGTTCAGCATGGAAGTCAAAACAATGTAAAAAATAAACTGTGCTGTTATACAATTCATAGTTGTCAGTCACGTGACTGGAGTGGAGGGGAGAAAAAATACTGGAACATTCTAAACATCTTAACATTAAAAGCACTCAACATGGCTTAATGTTTAATTTAAAACAACAACCAGTTAGACTATTTTAAGGCATCCTTGTTGCAGTGTAATTACACAAATAAGTGCCAAGTAATATAAATTGGTTACATTTTATGGTAACACTTTATTTTAAGGTGTGCTTGTTACACGTTACATGCACTCAATATTATAATAACAATAAATTATGCATAATTACATCCAAGTAACTCCTAACCATATAATAAGTATATGTAGTTAATTAATATTACTCAGTACTTAAATGTATAATTACACCGTAACAAGGACACCTTAAAATAGTGTAACCCATTTTATTTTAAGGTGTCCTTGTTACAGTGTAATTATATACATTTAAGTACTGAGTAATATTAATTAACTACATGTACTTACTATATGGTTAGGGTTAGGGTTTGGTT
This sequence comes from Acrossocheilus fasciatus, assembly GCA_036784905.1. Taxonomy (NCBI): domain Eukaryota; kingdom Metazoa; phylum Chordata; class Actinopteri; order Cypriniformes; family Cyprinidae; genus Acrossocheilus; species Acrossocheilus fasciatus. The sequence continues at coordinate 36,074,255 of CM071944.1, forward strand.
TAGGGTTACTTGCATGCAATTATGCATAATTTATTGTTATTATAATAGTAAGTACATGTAACCTGTAACAAGGACACCTTAAAATAAAGTGTTACCTATAAATTAACAACTTCTACTTACTGTTGGGTTAGGGTTTCATAGCTGCTTTATAGATGAATTATGAATTCAATTAGAATTGTGCAATTCTAATTGAACAGCATTAAAGAGTCTGTGTAAACATATCCAAATTCCACTTTAGATGCAGCTTCTGAAAAAAAAAAGTTATAGCCACATTGTGTCTCTAAGAGTTTGTGTATAAATTCTGTGTTAAATCAAATTATTGCTTTTCTTATTTAACAAAATAATGACTCTGTTTGTGGGGTAATTTCTCAACCAGAATTGATGTGCGATTTAATTTGATTAATTAATCAGCACATCATGTAATTAATTACATTGAAAATTAAAAGCACTTGACAGCCCTACTACTACTAACCCTAACCCTAGCTGCTAATAAGTATGTCATAAGAATAGTGATGTTTTTCTACTCGGGCAACATTAACATCAGTATGGTGGCTTTCTCGAGCCAAGATTATTACAAATCTTTGAGCAGTTAACAGTAATGATTCAGAATCCCTCAATACATGGTTCATAGAGGTTTCTTCAATTTAGTGTGTTACTAGCTGTTGAGCTCTTTTATGAACAAGATGTAATTCAGCAATTCAGTTAATTTGTTTCTTCTTATTTTTATTTTTCATGCTCAGTGGGGATCGAGTGTATTTTTGTGTTACAAGAAGTCAGTGTCTGCGTCCAACTCCATTGCTTATAAGGCTGGTAAGTCTCCATCTCGCTGTGCACATAAATAATGTCTGTTTGATGTGTTAGTTTAAAGGCTGAATGCTTTTATGCTTTAGTATGGTGGTCATGACCTTTAGATAGTTCACTTTTTGTCAGCAAACAGTCAGTTTCTTTATCTCCATGTTGCATCACTTCCTGTCCCATCACTTTCAAGAGGATGTTTTTTTTTTTTTTTTAAATAACATAATTCAAATGCCATAAGACAGGATACCAATGATAATCATTCAAACACTATGGTTCTAACAAATCATTCCATTTGCAGATCTGATCTTTCGCTATCCTGAGGAGGACTATGAATCATTTCCCCTCTCTGAGTCTGTACCCCTCTTTTGCCTTCCTATGGGGGCCAGGATTGAGTGTTGGGCTCCTAACACACGCTACCCTTTACCTGTCTTCTCCACATTCGTCCTCACCAACTCCAATGGAGAAAAGGTAAAGTAAAATCTCTTGATGTCAGTATGATCCTAAACTGAAAAACTTGATAATGCTCATTCAGAGAATCAGATCTTTGAATTAACATCACGTAAATTCACCTATATCTACCGAAAAACATAAAAGTGAGTCACCGTTGAACTAGGAGAAGAATAGAGTGAACTTTTATATTTACCTACACAGTTTTTGTGTGAATAAAACACATTGTCATATTTTAATTGAAAGGATTGTAATTGCCATGTTCCTTCGACACCAGTGTATGTAAAGCTGCAGTCTGTAATTTTTTTTTGGTTAAAAATGAATTGAAATCAATATTTGAGCAAGTACATAACCAGCCAGAATTCAAAACTATCACCTTACTTTAACCCGATTCACAACTGTTAGCTTATAATAATGTTTTCTAATTTGAGTGGTTCTGGTAGGAATTTGCAGGAAATTCGAGCATGGCACTGCGTCATTACGTCATGTCTGTAAACATAAAGAAGTTGTCCAGGCTAGTAGGCTATATCGCATGTGAGGATCCTGCCGGTGGAGGATCATTTATAGCCTTTTCTCACAGCAGCTGGAATAGTTTTGAAACAATCTGATGGCGGATTGTAATCCAGAAAGGATTATGTGTTTATGAAACGCATGTGACTGAAATTAGATTATATTCCAGTTTTAAATGTGCATCTGATTACAGATAGCCTACTTTGGATTACAAAAGATTTGTATTTTAAAGAGAACCAGTTCTAAGGAAGAATTTGCCTTTTAGGGTAAAATAATTTCTTTATATGAAATTTGAATGGTATGGCAATTAGAGATTAGACTGTACAGAAACTGAAATCTACACGCTAATATGCAAGTAGTCACACAATGCTGATGTTGTTAACATTAACAATTTGAGAAAAAAAGTATAACAATAATAATTTGCATGGTTTGATGTGATATGAGCTAAGTGAATGTTAGATTTAATCACCATTGGTAGCGCAATTTATTGTAATGCTTTTTGTCTCAGTTGGTCAGAACAAAACAGACTTGTTACCACATTGACCCGAATATAAGATGACTGATTATAAGACAGCCCCGCATTTTCCAGATGTACCTTTTGGAAAAAGGCTTTTTGAAAAACAAATATTATTTGTTGTTTTTTCTCTGTAAAACATTTTTTTCTTAAAATATTTTCATATTGCATATTTTTCCTATTTTAATTTTTGTTTTGAAAGTATGGTAAATACAGGTAAAAATGTACCAGCAATGACATTTAAAAATATACACTATTTCATACCATAAATATAACAGGTAGCCCATCTGAATTACATAACATTTAGGCTATCCATCTCATAGTAGCCTACCAAAATTTTATTAACAGTAGAAGTGAAATCTTATTGTGGTCTTCAAATCTGGGTACTGTCTTACGTTTTAAAATCACTTACAGAGGAAGTTTGGTCCCATCAGGCTAACATGACAGTTAGGGCTCATGCCGCTGTAAGCATTTTCCTTTTCTTTTGTTTTCATTTGCGATCTTTACAACACACATTATATTACATTACATATTTCATGGCACACTCATTTTAATACTTAAAATAAATAATTATTCAATATTTTTTGAAACCTCCATTTGCCAGTTTTAACAGCTCTAAATTTTCTCCTGTAATGCCTGATGAGGCTCCATGTTGGTGCTACTTCTCTTCAGTTCACCCCACTCATTTTCTATAGGGTTCAGGTCAGTGTTCAGCTGTCAGTGTTCATGATTCAACAATAAGAAAGAGACTGGGCAAAAATGGCATCCATGGGAGAGTTCCAAGGCAAAAGCCACTGCTGACCTAAAAGAACACAAAGGCTCGTCTCACATTTGCCAAAAAATATCTTGATTATCCCCAAGACTTTTGAGCAAATATTCTGTGGACTAATGAGACAAAAGTTGAACCTTTTGGAAGGTGTGTGTCCCGTTACATCTGGCATAAAACTAACACAGGATTTCATAAAAAGAACACTATACCAACAGTCAAACATATTGGTGGTAGTGTGATGGTCTGGGACTGCTTTGCAGCCTCAGGTCCTGGACAACTTGCCATAATTGATGGAACCATGAATTCTGTACTCTATCAGAAAGTCCTGAAGGAGAATGTCCGGCCATCAGTTTGTTTCCTAAAGCTCAAGAGCTTATATTGGGTTATGCAGCAAGATGATGATCCCAAACACACCAGCAAGTCCACCTCTGAATGGCTCAAGAAAAACAAAATTAAGGTTTTGGAGTGGCCAAGTCAAAGTCCAAACTTAAATCCGATTTAGATGCTGTGGCTTGACCTTAAACAGGCCTTTCATGCTTGAAAATGCTTGCCGAATTGAAAGACAGATAATTCTAGCTGAATCTGTTAAGATTTAATGGATGGCATAAGTTGAAATTGCAAAAAAAAAAAAAAAAAAAAAAATATATATATATATATATGTCCTATTTTTTGTTCCACTTCTGCAGGTGTATGGAGCTGGAATACAGTTCTACGAACCATATCCTGTGGACAGTCTCAACGAGAAACAAAAGATCCAGCTAGGTCTGATTTCTACTGTGGACAAGAAGGTCATACCCAATCGCACAGTCAACACCAACAAGTGCATCTGCCTGCTGTCCCGCTGGCCTTTCTTTGAGTCCTTCAGGAAGTTCCTAATGTTCCTTTACAAGCTGTCAGCCAATGGAGTCAACCCTCTGCCCATTGAGAAGTACAAACAGATTATTACTTCAACTGCAGTTCACAACATTTTTTTTTAACACCGCTTTTTGTTACACTAATGTTGTCACTATTTTTTAAAGATGGCAATAACAGTATTTTGAACAATATGGATCTCTTCCAAAACCTAATAAACTATCTACATAGGCAGCTGTCTTCGAAGGCAGAATAGTAACCATCATGGAACCTTACAAGTGACTGATTTGGAAAGTTCTACATAGATTGCTATCAGTATTTTTGTAATGGCAGTAAATCACCTAGCCATATGTTAAACAAGAGGTCATTTTTATATTGTTTCATTGTGATATCAGTCTGTGAGTTGGGTTAATACGATTTATTTTGTGTGTTTTTTAGACACATATCCCATTTCATGCACAATGTCTCCTTCCCTTCTCCTCAGAGGCCAAGAATACTGGTCCAGGTAAGGAGGATAGTTTTTTTCTTGATTATTCTGGATTCATAAAGTCATTTAATACCTGTAACCATATACTGATGAGCCAAAACATTATGACCAGACACAGGTGAGGTAAATATCGTTGATCATCTCCTAACAATTAAATATTAAGGTCTGGGAAAATTACATGGTAAGCAGACAATCAGTTCTCATAATCAACATGTTGGATGCAGGAGAGATGGGCAGGAATAAAGATTTGTGTATGGGGTTGTCTAGCCACAGACCAATCTTAGTGTCTACAATGACCCCTGTCCACCATTGAAAGCACCTACAACAGGCATGCGAGTGTAGGAACTGGACATTGGAGAAGTGGAAGAAGGTTGCTTTTGGTACTGTTTATTTAGGGAAATGATGGCACCAGGGTGCACTGTGGGACAATGATAAGACGGTGGAGAGAGTGATGGTCTGGACAATGTTCTTTTGGGAAACTATTTCCGGAAATTCATGTGGTACGTCCTACCTACCTAAACATTGTTGCAGACCATGGTGTTCCCTGGTGGAAGTGGCTTCTTTTAGCAGACTAATGTTCCCTGCCACACTGTACACATTCAGGAATGTGTTCAGAAATGGTTTAAAAAAACTTATGAGATGGTCTGTCTGAATACTCGATTCTGATTGGCTGGCAGGTGTTGATTAAATTTGTTTAATCGCACAGGTAGTTCCAGGTCAGTTTAATCATGTTCTATATTAATGCGCTTCCTATAAACATTAGTAACCATTAGAGGTGGCACGGTACATGTATTCGTACCGAACCGTCACGGTACGGGTGTCTCGGTTCGGTGCATGAGGCTTTACGACGAATACAGGCAATTCACCCCAATCCAGAAGGGGGCGCCCGCAGTAATGCAATGCTGTTTGATAACCGCCAGCAGAAGAACAGCGAATGCCATGAGTTGCGCACTTGAAAACAAAGTCCAGTAGACAGTGACCATGTGCTGATTCTGAACGCGTCTCTCAAATAGACTGACAAGGGAGTATACTTTAAAGGCTTGCGCACTCAACTGTTTGCGAAATGGAGCTTTGTGGAGCGCGCTCCGGGGCCATCACTTCAACTGTTTCCTTATACCAGCAGAATCAACTTTAAACACTTCCCAGACAGCAAGCAGTGTCGGCCCAGATCCGGCCCACATCTGGGCCGACACTATGTTGCTGTCTGGGTTATTGTCTTATTAATAATCACTGTATAAAAGTCTGCTTTTATTTGTGTACACTCACAATGAAAACAAAACAGATTATATATATATATAACATGTAACAATATTTAGTATTTTCACATCTAGATGGAAAAAATTGTAATTTGCACTACTGTCTGTTCAAAATAAATGAAAAGAAACTGAGCATAGTAGATTTTTTTTTCCCCCTGTTGTACCGATATCGTATCGGACCGTGACCCCCGAACCGAGGTACGTACCGAACCATGCCACCCCTAGTAACCATAGTAACATACAGTTACGGTTGAATAGTACTACAGACGAAAATAACCGTCATTTTTATCGTTCCGGTCAAATATTGCGGCGCAAATATTATTAACATCTTTAATATGTGAATGCTGGCAATGACCATGGCATAAACGGGATAATCAACGGCTAACTGTGCATTAAACGATTTGAATGTACTTCGAGGAGGCAACCACCCTCCACTGCGCGTCGGGCAGTTCTTCGCCTCCACGTCGTGCATTCAGATCGTTTAATGCACAGCTAGCCGTTGATTATCCCTTACATAATGAAGAGTTCTAGGCAGGGCTGAATTTATGCATAGGCATTCTAGGCACGTGCCTATGCTCGCTCATCCAGGAGGGGCCCAAACACAATGAAGGGAGATATATAATATATATTTTTTAAACTATGGGCTATCTACAACAGTAAAGAACCAACATCCCAGAAGACATTGAGCAAATAAATGTAACAAACAATAGGGTTAAAAATTACAAACTCTTTCCATGCTTTCCACCTTTTTATGTACGGAAATTGCGCTTTCTTTCTCCTGTTCTCATTCTCAGACGCACACACGCGGAGATGTGGACAGAAATTGTTGTCAGTGCTGCCCCTCGAATTTATCAATAAAATAGTTTTGCAGCTGAAAAGCCACATTACACTTCTTAGTATCGAGGTTCTTGAAACAGTTCAAATTAAAGATTCGCTATTCGTAGAGACGCTGTGGTGAGAGACGCACTGACAGGTATTCACACGCGCTTAGTCCCCCCCCCCCCCCCCCCCCTTCTAATAACTGCATTAGCCTGCATATCATGACTCAAGTCTCTGTTATAAGCTCTAAAATGACGTTTTGGAATTTGCTGGGATCAAGTAGCCTACGTAAGAAATTACTTCAACACACACAAGATTTCAGGACAGAAACATGACAGATGCCTTGAAATAAATCATTTGAACAATGTCTTGAGGTGGTTGTGACTACAGGCCTTTAAAATTATTAGAGAAATAATGCACTCCTGAAGTGGTAATGTGGCCACGACACCGGAGCCTATTAATGGAACGGTTCTCCGTTCTCAAAGAAAGAACTAAATTCGATGTTTATTGACTGAACATAAGCACTTATTGCGATAGAAAACACTAATGGTTTCCACTGATTACAAAATATTTTTGTTTGCTAGGGTAGTAATATTATATAATATTAATAGGGAATGGGGGGGCCCGAAAATATGTTTTGCCTATGTCACGAAAAGAGGTAAATCGGGCCCTGGTTCTAGCTTTTGCCCTGGCCTTCAAATTCCCCTGATCTCAGTCAAACTGAGCATCCGTGGATGTGCTGGACCAGCAAGTTCGATTCACTATCTCGCAAGACCAGCAAGTTCTTCCTCTACCTCGCAAACCTAAAGGACTTGAAAGATCTGCTGCTAACGTTTTGGTGCCGGATACCATAGTACACCTTCAACGGTCTTGTAGAGTCCATGCCTCAGTGGGGTGTCGCTGTTTTGGCAGCACATGGAGAACCTACAATATATTAGGGAGGTGTTCATAATATTTTGGCTCATCTGTGTATATTTGTTTATAGAGTTATATAACGTTATATGAGTTATATATGTATGTGTCTTTTTGTCTTAATGGATTGTTTAGACTTTGTTTAGGTAATGCCAGATCTATTTTTTTCCCCCTTAAGCTGTCGGCACATGACACCTTAATCCTGTCCCAACCTGTCTGTACACCTTTACCACTAAGGTAAATGATTTCTGTTTGATTAAGGTTTGGACATAGGTAAAGATACTGTTGTTTTAGATAATGTACACAGTAAATTTCAGTTTTATATGTTTAAGTGGACTAAATTTGATTAAATTAAGCTCTAAAGTTTTTTTGGCTATTGCGTTGTTTTAGTTTTAGTTATATTGAACAAGCAGCTAAAATATTGATTTATTTTGATTACCATTCAAATACTTTGAAATGACTTAGTTGTCTAAATATGTTTTGTATCCACTGTATATCATTTCATGAATCCAGATATAGTGAGTCATACCTATTTACTTATTTTTTTAGAATTTCATTTGATCTAATTCTGGCCAGCAGATCTGCGGTTTGAAGTCAGACAAGAATGGCTGGTCATTTTTAACATCCATTTCATTTTTTCCATAGGAAATGCTTCTATCTTTTCCTTTCAGTTAGAGTGGTGGTAGTTTTATGAGCTCAGATCAGAGATAGATCACTTTAAACTGCCATTAAAGGGATAGTCCACCCAAATATGAAAATTCCTACTCACGCTCATGTTGTTCCAAACTTATATGATTTTCTTTTCTTTTTTTTTAAAAGAATGTTGATAACCAAACAGTTTTGGTTCCTACTTCCATTGTATGGACAAAAAATACATGACCTGTGGTATTGGCATCACAATATCCTCTCTGTAGTTATTGGTTTTACTGACCAGTGTTCTAGGTTCAATAAAACTGAAAGGTTCATGAGGCTCTAAAACATAATTTTGGGAGTGTAACCAATATTACATCACACAATATTTTTTGTATTAAGCTGAAGGTGCTGTAATAGGCACCTTTGACCTCTATATAGTAAATAACTTGTAACTCAGTGTTACAGTGTCTGTTGGGCAAGGAATTACATTGAGATTGATGTCTGTTTAAATGGAGCAAATTCCAAGCACATAAATAACACTGGTAACACTTTATCACAAATTCATCCTAGAAAAGTAGTTCCACTGTTAAGGTCTGTGCACTCCCAGGACGATAACTATAACAATAACTATAAAGTTTTAATGTTTGTTTTAACTTCTTGCGAATAGAGAATTCCACACCACTGACACAGATCATTTTTTTCTAGCTGATGAACAGTCAACTTACTATTCTGTTCTTGAACCTTTTGAAGAGAAAAGAAGTAAATTATAAATTAATATAATAATAGATTTTAAGTAATACTAAGGAATATTCACCTTTCAGAACAATGCCAATCTAAACCTTATAGCGTGTTTTCAAATATGTCAATATGAAATATGTCCTTCCACCATGAATTAAAAGCACTTCTGTAAAATTAGCATCTGATATTTTGATTATTTTTCGCTCTTCCTCTTCTCTGCTGTTCAGTGGAGCAGACTACAGCACACTGCTGATGAATCTGGGCCCAGAAAATTGTGCCACACTGCTACACTTTATCCTGCTGGAAAGCAAGATCCTGTTGCACTCCCTGAGACCAGCTGTACTAACTGGGGTGGCTGAGGCCGTTGTGGCGGTGAGTGTTTGGGAAGAAAAAAAAAATTGTTCTTTGTATGATGTTTCACACACTGCCAAAAATGGCTTATCTTACTTAGTATTTTTGTCTTGTTTCTAGTCAAAATATCTAAAAATTCTTACTAGACTTTTACTAGATAAGCAAAATTACTTAAGATATTTAGTCTTGTTTCCAGGGGGGAAAAAACTAAATTAAGGGCATTTTGCGTAAAAGAAGTAAAATTATCTGCCAGTGGGGTAAGTAAAATATTCTTAAAACAATATTCCGCTCTATGAATGTGCATTCCGCTCATGTACCGCTCATACTCACTGGAAAACCAAAGTGCACTCAAATAAGGTGCCACAACTATGTAGTGTACTTGTTTCTGTTTGCAGTAGCGTAGTAAAGCTGTACTGGGAAACACTGGTAAAATACCGCTACTCCCTTCTTCACAGATCTGTTCCCTTCTATGCTGTGCTCACATGCTCTGATAATAATAGTTTTGTAGTAGGACTATACATTATTTGGATCTTATTCTGTTGCATAGAACTGAATAAAAATAATACATTTATCTTTATTATTAATATATTTTGTTCAATACAATTGTTCAGAAGGGAATCAAAATAGTTAAAGGATTTGTTATAGGGTACAATGGGGCTAAAGGCCCACCTTAAGAAAAAATGTGCTATTCACTGCGTGTAAATTTTGTAATTGCAGAAAAAAATATATACGTTGTATTGAACATTAATGGAGCAACAGATTTTGTGTGAAAATAAATCATTCAAGTTGTTTATTTTGTTTAAAAATCTTATAAATATATGAGGTGGCATATATTTATATGCCACACAGAGTAAAAGGCCCACCAGCATGGGGTAAAAGGCACACGGTATTGATACAAATACTAGTTAATACTTGTTCAAAACAATCACTTTAGCAAAGTTTGTACTGTTTTTTTTTTTTAAATTTGAAAAAAAAATAATAATAATAATAATTTTTTTCAATAAATACACTGTCATTAAAATATGTTAATATAAAAAATCTATTTTAAAATACAGAAACAAAATCATTTTAATAAGTAAAGATTCTGAAAGTATTGAAGGAGATCCAATAATAATAGAAAATATATTTACAGTAGTAACAACAAAATATATTTTATTATATATGATATGATTAATATCATGTTTTAAATATGATGGTTTCATTCTAAACATGGGGATTATCTCTAATATAGACACATACATAACATATATAATATTTATAACAACATAATATATGATATTTACCATCTGAATCTAACCATGTCATGTCAACAAATGGAGAAGTCAGCGATCTATTAATTATCATGTTAATTACTGTGCGCCTTTAGCCCCAACAGCAGAGGCGCTTTTTACCCCAAATACCATACTTTTACTTAATCTTTCGTTATTTAAAAACTGTTGCTTTAATTATCTTAAACAAAACTGAAAATTAAGACGACCTTTGTCTCAAAATATATGCATTAATTTTAGTGATTCTCATTTGCTGCTTAAATCAACAACATTTTAAATAACATAGAATATTAGATCAAGTAAGCACAGAATCAACTTTGCACTGCTGCGCACGATCGCGTCAAAGATCAGACAAATAAACACCTGCATGTTGAAATGCGAATGTTTTGCAAAGTGCTAAGCCATGTTTTTGTGCCATCTAGTGGTTTAGATGAAAATAATATCAAAGGCACCTTTCACGCCTTTATCCCCGTTGTACACTATTAATAAACAGGACACCATTGTCATTATTATCTCCTTCTAGATGATCTTCCCATTCCAGTGGCAGTGTCCTTATATCCCTCTTTGCCCTCTGTCTCTGGCGGGGGTCCTCAATGCACCGTGTCCCTTCATTGTGGGCGTTGACTCTAGATATTTTGACCTCTACGATCCCCCACCTGATGTGGTCTGTGTGGACTTGGACACCAACACTATATACTTGTGAGCACCCTTGAACTTTAAGATTAAACATTTGGGAATTTATTGCTATTTGTTATTTTTTCAAGGCATGGAATATTATTTATTTTTGATATTTGCCTTTTTTGTTTTAGGTCTGATGAAAAAAGAAATAGTAACTGGAAGAACCTCCCAAAGAAGCCCTGCAAAGGTCTCATCAACTCTCTAGGAAATCTTCACCACCAGCTTGCCACTGGTAAGATCTCCTTTCACCTTTACAGCTTCTTTATGCATTAAAATTATCTCCCTATCTCTGAATTTTTTTCAGTCAAAAAGGTGTGACTATGGGTACGTGAGACCTATTGAATTTGAGGATTTTTTCAATACAGTTCGGCGTGCAGCTCTAGAAGGCTTGGCGGTGGAGATGACCCCTATCGAGGCAGACTTTACCTGGCATAAGAAAAAGACAGAGCTGGAGATGGAGATTCAGGAGGCGTTCCTGCGCTTTATGGCATCCATACTGAAGGGCTACCGAACCTACCTCAAACCAATCACACAAGCACCTTCTGAGAAAGCTACTGCTGCCGACTCACTCTATGACCTGCAAGGTAACTCTTCCAGCAGAATAGTGGCCCTGTGTAGTGATATGAGATCTTGTTTTTTGTGTCCAAGGTCCATAAGAGTTGTGGCATATTGAAGAGCTCCTCCCCTTTCTGTAATGGCTAGCAGCCTTTAGTTAATATCACAGCCATGAACAAGATTTGCTACATGCTATTGCTAGTAAGGTGTTATCAAGGGAGGGATATTCTTATTCTAAAGTGTTTATTTCATGACTCATTTTGTCCAATCTCTTTGCACCATTTGTTCACTCAATAAAAGAACTGTTTATATTTGTTTAAGAGTTGAGCTTTTAGGACTAGACTTGCATACAGCTAGCCTCAAAGCTAACAGACATGGATGAAAATTTATAGCAAGGCGTGTCTCTATATGTGCCTGTATAAAGTGTAATTATTGTAAAGTATTCAGCTACTGCAACTGATAGCCACTGAATAATTCTAATGTCTCTTCTTTAGGATTCTTAAAGAGTAGAGATCGTGCGCATCAGAAGTTCTACTCTCAGCTCACCAAGACTCAGATCTTCATCCGATTCATTGAGGAATGTACTTTTGTTAGTGACAAAGACACCAGCTTGGCTTTCTTTGATGACTGCATTGGAAAAGTAAGATTGTGTCTGCATTGCAATGCAGAAGCCTGTTTTTCTCTCTCTCTCTCTCTCTCTCTCTCTCTCTCTCTCTCTCTCTCTCTCTCGCTCTCTCTCTCTCTTTTTGTTCAGCTGCTCCCATTAGGGATCGTCACAGCAGAATTATCCACACAGTCGTTTGGCACAGGTTTTATGACAGGTGATGCAGAAACTTATTGTAATGTAATACAATAAACCAAAATATGTTGTGTTATTAATGGTGCATGCTAATATACTGTTACTATTGCTCATACTTGCTTAGACTGCAATTTTTGCCTGGTGGATGATAAAAATTTACACTGAAGGAAGAACCTGAGCCTTCTTGAGGGATCAGAATATCTTGGTTTGAATATCAGGAATGGAGTCGTTTGACCTAGCAACCACCTAGATACTCTATCAGTGCATAGAAATGTTCTAACTCAAAACACTTTAGAAACCATATAGCAATGCCCTAGTTTCTACACTAGCAACAACAAACTAGTGCTAAGAAACTCTTGAAATACCCCATAACAACACGGCAACCACTCTGAACATCCACCACCATCGAATTTTTCAGAGTGAAACACCACATTTGTTTCAAAATGTAAAAAAAACAACAACAACAAAAAAACAAGCTATGAAGTATTTTAGTTTCTGAACCACTAATAGGAAGCTTATCTCCCAATGGCAAGAACAGAGGATGCAGAGTTTCCTATTATTGAATTTGTTTCCCACGTCTCTCTTTCAGCTTTTTCCTTCCGACAAAGGAACAGAAAAGGGTACAAAGGTGAGCCACTCCTATCACTTAGGTGTTTTTGTGTCATGCTTGATGTCATATTAGTGTTACACCCAGTGTAAGGCAAAACACAAACTGGGCAGGTTTTTTTTAAAAAGATAAATGCTGATGGCAGCAGATGGAGCTGATGTTAAACATGGCCCATATTTTACTGACCTCAGATCTGTTTTGTGGTGGCAGTCCATGTAAAGATAATTCTGAGAATTGTTTCTAGACACATTAAAAATGTTAGAAATGTATTGCTGAAACGCATTACAAAGACTCTGAACTATGTAGTACTGAATTGTCGAGTTAAACTTTAAACAGTTTTTCACCAATTCTGTGTTCAGGATTTTTTGGGCGGAGCTAAAACGGTGGCTCAATGACGAAATGGAGCCACCGAGCGTGGCCCCGCCCCTAACACTATAATAACTATGTTAAAGGAACACTCCACTTTTTTTGGAAATAGGCTCATTCTCCAACTCCCCCAGAGTTAATAAGTTGAGTTTTACCGTTTTTGAATCCATTCAGCCGATCTCCGGATCTGGCGATAGCACTTTTAGCATAGCTTAGCATAGATCGTTGAATCCTATTAGACCAGTAGCATCACGTTCTAAAACGATCAAACAGTTTCGATAGGAGTTGGAGAATGAGCCTATTTCCAAAAAAAGTGGAGTGTTCCTTTAAGAGATCAAGTTCTTAGTTCGTCTTTTTGAATGTCTGTGATGTTAGATATACAGATTCTAGGCAGGGATGAATGGGATACCCGGGTCTTAGCCCAAAGATATGTGACAGAATACATACAATTTAAAAACATAGAGCGTTCACAGTTCGCATCTAAAAACGCATGGAAACGCGAGCTTTACCGCTTTCTCTTCTTTCAAAGAGCACCGGAGCTTGTGCTCTCGTGGTGTTTGCTGTTGCTAAGCAACCATGAGCCGCGCTTGCCTTGAAGACCAGACGAGAAGGTTTCAACTCACTGCAGCGCGTTGAGCGCGCTTGACGCGCGTCTACAATTAAATAACGGACTTACACGCTAAAACATGTATGGCTGTATAAATCCAATTAAGCTACTAGAGGTAGCATCAGTAGCATCCATTCAGGTTGTAGCGGTACCTGACAGTTGAGAGAGACTGCCGCTTTCCCGCGAGTGGGCGTGGTTTCAGCGCCGACAGCGGACACGCCCCCAGCGTTTGAGAGCAGAGAGTCCTGCTTATTTTTCAAAGATTTTAATAAGTTATTTTAGTTACTTGGCGGTTTTTTTATCATTCAAATTTGGCTGGGTGGTTAATAACACATTTTTCTGTTGTGTGACAAACTCAGAACACATATTTTAATATCACTTTACACGGACTTTAAAGACTGTGATAATGGACATTTAGTCTTAGACCTGCAATTAAGGGAGATGTAGGAACAGATGGTTATTGGTCTTCATATGCAGAGCAGTTGGTTTAGTGGAGTAAATAATTTACTCTGCCATCTGCTGTTGGGTGCATTGGCACATCATTTATCTAAACACTCTTAGCATGGGAATAATGTGGAGAGAGTAATGGAAAGTTCCAGGAACTGTCTGCAAGCTGATGGATATTACAAGCCAGAGTGCTTTGTTTGTTAAAAGTGAAAGCAAAAAAAAAAACATTTCTGTTGACCATATTGGTCAGTATATGAGCTATTTAAATGGCCACATACTATTTTATCAAACACATTAGTGCTTGAAAACATTACGGGTGGTTCATGCATTAAGATTGTAACTGCATTGCATAGGTTGAAGGCGAGTCATCTGAGGACACCAGGCTGATGGAACTGGATGAGTCACAGAAGAGTGAGCACACAGTCTTTGTCATGCCTCCGGAACCACCCCCAGAAGATGGTCTTGACCCCCCTCCCAAATATAGGTATACACACATAGCGATATTACAATACCATAATTTCAGTAACAATCCCATGATTCACAATAGCAGTATATCATTTCTCTACTGAAATACTTTATTTAACACATTATTATTATTATTATTATTATTAATATTATTATTACACTTTTCTGCATTTTTCCGATCTACAGTGTTGCATCAATGTTTTTTGTTTTTTTCTTTCTTCATGGTCACTTGTACTTCATGGATCCATGTTATTCCTTGGTGATTTGTATTTCATGATAATTTTAGCAATCTGAAAAAAGTCTCTTTTTTCAGATTTATTTGCCTTTATTGTGATAGAACAGTATTTTACTCTAACTCGGGGAGCCCGTAGAAGCTATTTGTTGGCACGCTGCCCACGAGGCTATTGATGCCGACTAAAGATCATTTTTTGTGTGAACTCACAAAAAACAGTGTCAAACACTGTAATTTGCTCTGACACCCTCACTGCTTATCACAGTGATAAGATCTACAGTATAGTAGGTTATCATCACTGAATGTTTGCAAGAAATTGCACAGAATTCATAGATAGTTGGCCGATTTTTTTGGAGTAGGTGCCATTCTCCTTGTGAAATTTGGCTCATATTCTTTGTAGTATAACTAACTGCTATTATAATGACTGTATCACTAACTTTAACACAAAGACTGTCTGTTCCACAAAAACAATAATTTAGGAAAAACAAACATTTTTTAAGATATTTACTAAAGTGTGGGCTTCTAAACATTAGTTCACTTTCATCAAAATCACTAATTAAAAATTAAATCATTAATGATCATAAACTGGATGTACTCTGTTTGACAGAAACCTAAATAAGATGTTGGGATTATTGTGCAAATTAGAATGTTGTTATAAACATGAGCTACGCTTGAAAGGGCATGAAGGAGGCCATAATCATAAGTTTGAGTTAGTTTTGTCATGGAGTTGATGTTGATAATGTACTGCAGAGTACAAAAGACATGTCCAATGTGTACACTTATCACCATATTCATGCACTTGAGTTAGTTTTGTTATATGGGATTGATGTTTATAAAATCTACCGCATAGTGATGACGTGTCAGATGTGTCCACTACCTTGTCTCTTTTATGTTGTACTTATCCAGGGTCGATCAGCATGCACAGTATTACCTAACTGGTAGACTGTAATTTCAAGCATGAAAGACAATTTCAGTATTAATTTTTCAGATCTATGACAAATGCTCTTTATATTCGATGTCTCTGTCTCTGAAGTACTTGATGTTAGAGAAAAGCTTCACAGTGATAGAATGAGTACACTCATGCTCTTAAGAAAGCAGCTTGGAAAATGGAGCACAGGTGAAAGAGTAAAAATTCAGAGGTATTTCAATGGGCATGGAAGGATAATGTTTCTATCTACAGACAGGCTAACAGCTGCGAGATTGGAAAATTACAGAGAATTCAAAGAAAGAAAAAAAACAGTTCTAATATTTAGTATGCAATATTTATTTAGTACAATGGCCAGATTGACAAGGAACAAAACCAGGCCTACTTCTAGGATTGCATAACTGGGGGAGCATTTTGAAAACGGTGAGGCAGCATTATTTTGGTTGGTCAGACTTTATTCGGTTCATGATTCATAGTTTTTGTTTTGTTTTAATTCAGTAGTATATTTGTTGCAAATTTGGAATGATTCACTTCAATTCATAACTAATTTTATAATAAGTATACCTAGGGGTAGGGTTAAAGGGATAGTTCACTGAAAAATGAAAATGTGATGTTTATCTGCTTACGCCCAGGGCATCCAAGATGTAGGTGACTTTGTTTCTTCAGTAGAACACAAACGAAGATTTTTAACTCAAACCATTGCAGTCTGTTAGTCCTATAATGCCAGTCAATCTTTGAGAAAAAAAAAACATGCACACACAAATCCAAATGAAACCTTGTGGCTTGTGACAATACATTGATGTACTAAGACACGAAACGATTGGTTTGTGCGAGAAACTGAACAGTATTTATATCATTTTTTACCTCTGATACACCGCAATGTCCAACCATCCTGAGCTCATCCACAATATCCGGCTCGTGGCGTGTCAATGGCGCTGGAACATAGATGTATATATACATAGAATATACGTAGAGCCTTATGTATCTTGGCTCATAGAAACCGTCGCTAATGAGGCATCTATGTATATATGTCTATGTGCCAGAGCAGGTTGACGCGTCACGGATGTTGTGGCAGTCGGACATTGTGCTGTATCAGAGGTAAAAAATGATATAAATACTGTTCAGTTTCTCTCACAAACCGATCGTTTCGTGTCTTAGGACATCAGTGTATCGTCACAAGCTGCAGGGTTTAATTTGGATTTGTGTGTGCATGTTTTTTTTCTCCCAAAGATTGTGTGCTAACCATTATAGGACTAACAGACTGCAATGGTTTGAGTTAAAAATCTTCATTTGTGTTCTACTGAAGAAACAAAGTCACCTACATCTTGGATGCCCTTGGGGCTAAGCAGATAAACATCAAATTTTCATTTTTGGATGAACTATCCCTTTAAGAGACAGAATATACAGAATATAGTTTGAGTTGTGTACAGTGTAAAAACCTTTACCATATATATACTGTATATAAGAGTAAAAGTAAAGGTTAGTTTAAAGCACTTAACTAAAGACATTTTCCTATTTTCCATGACCTAATCTAAAGTGAGAACTATTTATGGTTAATATGTTGTAACACAGCATTATCTGACTCTTTACATATGAGCTATTTAAACAATAAAAATGTGGTTAATTACAATGACAGTGACTGAAGAACTCACTATTTGTATACAGTCTATTAATGCATTAACTACAGTTTAAACTATGAATTAACTTTAAACTAACAGTTTTCAAAGGTTTTATAAGTACTGTGTACATATGAAGTACATTCTTTTTGCCATGGTGACAACATGCTAATTAAAGTATTCGCATACTCAAAAATGAAAATTCAGTCATTAATTACTCACTCTCATGTTGTTCCAAACCTGTAAGACCTCCGTTCATCTTCGGAACACAAAATGATACATTGTTTGCGTCTAGTCATTTTTGTTTTCTTTTGCGCACAAAAAGTATTCTCATAGCTTTGTAAAATTACGGTTGAACCCCTGATGTCACATGGATTATTTTACCGATGTCCTTGCTATGTTTCTGGACCTTGATCGTGTAAGGATCCTTGCTGTCTATGGGAGGGTCAGAGAGCTCTCAGATTCCATCAAAAATATCTTAATTTGTGTTCTGAAGATGAACGGAGGTCTTATGGTTTTGGAACAACACGAGGGTGAGTAATTAATGACAGAATTTGCATTTTTGCTATCCCTTTAAGCAGCTTTTCTTTGACTTTTCTACCACAGCTCAACCAGGCCTCGCCTTTTTTTTGCATAATCATTGGGTGGGAATTATTTAAATTAGTGACACTGAATGAGCCATTTGTTGTATTTCTTGAAAAAATGTTTTCTGTTAAGGGTTTAGAGTCGCCTTTTGTAACCTTGCAGATCTTTTAAAATCTCGAACAGCAACATTACACACTAATTAAAGCTGAAAAAGCATAATAGGACCCCATTACCTCTTTACTTTCTTTTGGACACATTTCAAAAACCTTCAAGTTGGCAGTTTTTAGGTCCTTTACTTTTCTCCTTGAATGTTTTTTCATTCATGGACATTATCAGAAACCACAGCATTATTTTCCACTGTTATGCAGGTGATAAATTGTTTTATATTTCCTCTAGACCTGACAAAACCTCTCAACTTGCCAAGTTAGTGGAGTGTATTTGTAATATCAAAGATTAGATGGCTAGTATAGCTAGGATGAAGATATATTTATAATGTGATGAAGACAATACAATATTCAGATTTGCATATATACATCAAGGATTTAAAAATATATATACAAATACATATACAATTATGTATTTAAAATTAAATGATTAACTATATATTCACAATTCACACTTATATTCAGATTTTCAGCAAAGAAAAAAATAAAAAGAGAAGTTCATTTTTAGGAAACTATTTTATAGATAATTAGTAAAATCCAAATAAACTGTAGATCTTTACTAGGAAGAGTTTTTCATGCTTGTTCGATCAACCATAAACAATTATTGCACATGTATCTGTGGAACAGTCCTTAAACACTAACAAGTTTACAGGTGAAAAAAAAAGTCAAGTTCCTATAACTTAAACACTAACAAGTTTAAATTAAAGAGACCTTTCTACTAACTCCAAAAAGACACCAGAAGAAAGATTCCCAGGGTTTCTATTCATCTACATGAACATGCCATAGTCCTGCTGCAGGGAGGCATGAGGACTGTAGATGGTAGGAAGTTGCAATAAACTGCAATATCTGTATTGTAAGAGGCCTATGACAGTGCTACAGGGAGAGAGGAAGGACAGCTGATTGTTAGACGACATGTGCCATCTCAGTGAAGTAACATCTCACAGCAAGAGCTGGCAAATATTTTTCAGTCCATAAAGATGAGATGCACTGCAGTACTTAAAGCAGCTGGTAGATATACCACATACTGACTGCTACTTAAAGTCTACTACTTTTGATGTTGACCCCCGCTCTGTTCAGGGACACATTATTCCATTTCTGTTTATCAAATGTCTGTGAAATTTGTTCCGTTTTTGTCTCAGTTGTTGAATCTTTTTATGTATGTACAAATATTTCCACATAATAAGAAATTTGATGGAAAAAAGGCAGGGTTTTGTTTGTTTGTTTGTTTGTTTGTTTGTTTGTTTTTGCTAAGCAGATTCACAGTAGTAAACAGGAAAATAACAATTAAAATTCAATTTCAGCTGTAAAACCATTTTTATATGTTGACTGAAGACAATGTCTTCCTGTCATTTATATTATTTAGCTCAGTTTGGTTGGATATTGATTAAATTTAGTTCAATAACAATGTAAATGTTGAAAAGGTTTTCAGTAACATTATTGAGTATTAATTGTCTTTTAAACCCCAACTGAGCAAGCCAAAGGTGACAGTGGAAAGGAACCAAAAGATGATTGTAGTGGAGAAAAAACAGGCTCAGTCAGGTAGTCAGTTCTTGTGTGGCCTAAATGAACAAACACAGTATGATTTATGTTTCCATACTGTGTCACACATCCATTCATAGTCAGAGGTTGCAGGGTTTACTAATGATGTTTAGTTCGTCCTGCTGCTTGCTCATATGTGAATGATAGTTTTGCTAAGTCATGGCTTGCTAAGATGGGTGAGTGACTGATGGTCTCAAAAGATGCGCCTACTGTTTCTCTCATTTCTGAGCCTAAGTAATCTGAATAAAGTAGTCTGAATAAAAATGCATACCTCAAAAACATACACAGTACTGAGTGTATGGAATGCGCTCCAAATGATGGGTTTACCTGGCTACAGGAATCGCCCCAAGCTTTTGCAACCATTTCTTAAGTACTGAGACAAAGATAAACATTCTCCAAATGGAGACTTGAACAAACCATTTGAATTTGCATCAACTAAGATCTTAGACCTGGGAAGTTGACACCCTGTTAGAGAAATAGTAAATCTAGTAAATTGGGAGTAGAAGATAAATTACTGGAAACAAATACTATAATTAACTTTAGAAAAATACCATTCATTTGCACCTCTATGATTATTCCTTTTCAAGGCAACCTTGTTTATTGAACTTTATTGTCCACACCCACTTTATCTGGCTGCCATTCTCTTACCCCTACATCTCCGTCAGCCCTAATCACATCTAAAGCATCTTTATCCATTAGCACAAGGGTAGAATAATCTATTGCCATGTTTCTGTTGGCTCATTTGAGTGCTTGTCTGTTTCTCACAGTCCGGCCTTGAGACTGGCCAAGCACTTTGCACACCACTAACACTTTTTGCACTATAATAGTCCTCTCTCTCTCTATTCTCTGCTTCTCTATCTATTGTTCTTCCTGTCCCACCCTCCCCCAAATATACCCCATATACAACTTTTCTTTTTTTCAGTTTCTTACAGAAATGAAGACCATTCTGTAGTCCGAGGCTGTTTTTCAAGTGGTATTTTGTGTTGAGTTGCTATTATAGGAGAAAAACACTAAGACATTTGTATTTCAGGTTCGAGTTTGTGAAATGTCTACAGAATGTAAATATAAAAATTTAAATGTAAAATGGGAAGGTTGCAAGGCAAGAATGTAAATCAAAATGCCTATAAATATCAAATTCCTTTTACCCATTGAACATATCAAGCAGCAAAACCTATATATACAACAGCATCCAAACTACTCGCATCTTATGATCCATCTAATATAAAATGGTGTCATCAAAATAATTATTTTCAACTTTGCACATGGACTACATTGCACTAAATAGTCCCATTTAGTGTCTTTAACTCTTATATGCACACAACAATGCACCTATTTATTTAGCTTTACCGTTGATATTCTTACAATGCTTTCATATATTTATTGTGTATGAGAGCAAAGGTCAACAAAGATTTGTCATGTTATAATGCTTGAAAAGATAATGAACTATAGAATAATTCAAGTCCCCCTGCAGTCTATTTTTCTCCCTTTAAACTCATCTTTGAAAAGCAAAATGACATATTGGAATGCTTTTTTCCTGTGAAGAAGAAGAAAAAAAACTTACCTCATTTATTATTATAATAATAATAATAATAATAATAATACATTTATTTTTATTTAGTAAATGGGGATCCATGAATATGCTAACTAGTTCCCGATTATACTCAATCACGCCAGCCAGGACCTGCTCCACTTTCACCACGTTAATTGAAGTAGTAAACACTGCACAATGGCAAGTGGCAATATTGGACAAATCGTTTTCGAAGAGTGAATGTGCCAGTGAAATTTTTTTTTTTTTTTTTTTTTTTTTAAATTCTGAATGAAATTGTAGCCTACAAAGAGCACTCCCCTTGAAATCACTAAAAAGCTCTCATTCATGTGTAAAAAATTATGTTTTAAAACATCTGTAAAAATAAGACACAAGTAAATAAAATTTAGAGGGAATGACCCAGGTCTAATGTCTTTTGTATTGTGTTTCTATTTGTACTGTATTTTGAGGTTTTATGTTAGCACTCTAATTTTATTCTGTGCTCCTCTAATTATAAGTCATCTGTTTTTCCACAGTTATAAGAATTTCCCTAGTTTACGGTTGGAGCTGTTTGATCATCCACAAGAGCTGAGACCAGCACTGAGTACAGGAGCCGCAGGGGCCAGTGTGTCCAGCAGCCCTGCCCTGTTAGCCAAGAGAACCAAACAGGTGAAGAATTTCTTACAGAAATGATCGTATGCCATACTAGAAATTCTGGTATGCTATCATACCCAGACTTTTCCTGAATATACTGTGCATTACTGATTCACATTACATTTACACAAGAGTCTTAAAAAAATGTTCTGTTGTTTTTAACTTGACACTCATGAGTCAAAATTCAGCACTCATGGCAAAGGTGTGACATAATGACTCTAAATTAGAACCTTTAAAAGTACAGATGTTAAGAAATATAACAACTAAAAATTCAGTCCTGCTTCATGTTATGTGGCCTTACCTGCCATGTCCTTAATTTTAAGTTAAAAATTTTATATAATGCACTTATTGTGTACATACATTGTCATAGTTGTGAGTTTTTGTCGTCTTATTGTCTTCATGTTTGATCAACCAAAGCATTATCTAATAGTGGTAGCTAGATGCATTTCAGCTATTTTATGGAACCTTTTAAGTTATTTTACTTCTCTGAGACATATTTAGATTTTGTGCACGATGGCGCCCTCTGGCTTCTCATATGAATAAAACATAAATGTTTATAGCGCTCCATACTGGTCACACCACCCTGTTTTGGGTAAAAAATAAATAATAATAGTAATAAATAAAAATGAATAAATAAAGCGGGGGGGGGGGAATAATACTTCTCTCTAAAGAAAATTGAAGTAAACATATATGCAAATCTGTTTTTTATAGAGAAGTAAAGCCAAAATATTGCAGGTGTGGCTGCAGTCATCTTGTGCTGATGACGTCAGTTGGAGCCTGAGTCTGTGCAGTAATGGACCCTTTTCACAAGACTGTGATGACACGTTTAATGGTCATCCGCATCGTAAATCCTCAAAAGTTTTTTTTATGTACATTTTAGAAGTATGTACATTTATAACACTATACGTTGTATTATATCACCTTTTGCATCAAATTACAAAAAAGAGAAATAAAAAACTAGTTAACGCTAATGCAAGGCTTTTTCCTAATGCAGCGTCTATGGGAGGGATGGTAAATTTGACATTGTTCTCTCTTCTGACTGCCGTTATCAGCCACTCTCAGTTTTTTTTTTTTCCTTTTTTTTTTTTTTTTGAAAGTCATTAAAACACTAATGTGGAGTTTTTCTTTTGCTATTTCAGCAAATGAGAATGCAAAAAATATATTTGTGGTGCTCTCCCATTCACTGCTCTTGAAGTTAACCCAACTATGACGACTTTCCCAGCTGTTTTTAGATCTCTAGATTCATTTATGGTTTGAACTTCACCCTCTGTGAACATTTCATTAGAAGCTTTAGGCTGTCAGGTTTTTATGCATTCATTCCCAATCTTTATTGTTGGACTTCAAATTCGCCTTTAATTTGATTTATTTTAAGAACATTTATGCAATTATAATAAAGAGCTTACATTTCTAAAAATAAATAAACAAACAAATAATTATTAGTAATGTTAACTACAGTAGGTTGTCAACCAAAATGGCCATTACAGCTGCACGTAAATACCACCCAGTCACTTGTGAAACTCGTTCTCAAAATCACCATCAGGTGGCGCAAAGGGGACCGTTGGCGCTGTTGCCCAATAAAGCTGGAATTGTGACACTTTCACTTCCAGCTTAATGAAGATAACTGGCAACCGGGACGATTCTAGGATTTTC
This sequence comes from Acrossocheilus fasciatus, assembly GCA_036784905.1. Classification (NCBI taxonomy): domain Eukaryota; kingdom Metazoa; phylum Chordata; class Actinopteri; order Cypriniformes; family Cyprinidae; genus Acrossocheilus; species Acrossocheilus fasciatus. Next base: position 36,098,023 of record CM071944.1, read on the forward strand.
ATTTTAGGGGGGCTCAGCCCCCAATGAGGGTATAATAATAAAAAATAAATATTTACAAAATCATTGATTTGAAAATTTGTACAAAAATTTTTTAGAACCGTTCTACATAAATTCAATTCAAACAATAACAATTAATACAAAACACAACACACACAATGTTTCAATCTCTGTCAATCACTCTGATATGCAATTAAAATGAGTGCACTGACTGAGTGCTGTCGGTCACTGTCTTTAATCATTTCTATGCATAACTGTATGGTAGTTAATGCCACATGCACTGTAATATTATGTTCTATATTGAAAGCAAAATTTTCAAATGAAAATAGCAATAACATGATCGTTTTATAAGGTATGCGTTCATATGTGTTAAGGGCTTTCGCTGAAGGAAACGGCTGTGGTGTGATGAGTGGTGAATGCAGCGAAAACTTCACAGTAGATTGGAAACCGATTGCTCTCCCATGACTTTTTGTAAACTGTATTTATGACAAAGAACTGCATAGATGTAGATATTATAACAATCTATCGATAAACACACACCTTGTCCTCTCCTCTGCGCCACCGCAGTCTGTGGATTGAAGAACGCGCAGAAAGATGGGGAGGAGCCGAAGTCTGCTGCCGTTTTCATTTGAAATTTAAAGGGAAAGAATCGCTTTTGGATTTTTGGCCTAGCGACGCCCATGACTGGTAACATTATTAACGATAATAATATAGCATTATAACATTTAATCAATACAAACAGCAGTACTTGAAGTGTGATTACTTTGTACTGTACAATACTAGAATGTATTTTAGATTTATACATTTAAAGAGGTGTTCATTATGCTATAAAATAAATGAAAAAATCAAAAAGGAGGATTACTGTGAATGTAAAAATGAGTGTTATAGAGGCTGGGCCTTGTTTTCTAAACACATATTTACTTTGTCACTATTGTGACCACATTAATTTTATTAGAGGAATTTTCAGTGTATATTTCTAGCATTTGTATTTGTGACAATAAGTAATTACATTTAGCATATAAATCCATGTTTTGATCAGGCTACCACTTTTAATGTTTTGATGCAAAGTAAACATGATTATGTGACATGATTCAATGACACAAATAATACTAAACACCTGTTAAATGTGTAAAACTCTAAAATGCTATATAGTACTGTGTAGCACAGAGTAAAAATGTAAGTACAGTCTCACACAGGGGCGGTTTCTCCATTAGGACGATTAGGCGACGTACCACCAAAGCGCGAAAGGGAGGGATTTTTTTTTTCTTTCACATTCACTCACAAGCTGTGTCCTCCCTATCCACTATATAGTGCCCTATATCGGGTGTCAGCCATTTTGTAGTGCTGTCCAAATTCTGAGTGAACGACTTCATTCCCTACATTCGTTCACTACTTTTTACCCACAATGCATTCTGATTTTGAGTGTACAACAGACAGTAGCTGTGTCCGAAACTGCTCCCTATCCACTATATAGTGCACTATATCGGGTGTCAGCCATTTTGTAGTGCTGTCCAAATTCTGAGTGAACGACTTCATTCCCTACATTCGTTCACTACTTTTTACCCACAATGCATTCTGATTTTGAGTGTACAACAGACAGTAGCTGTGTCCGAAACTGCTCCCTATCCACTATATAGTGCACTATATCGGGTGTCAGCCATTTTGTAGTGCTGTCCAAATTCTGAGTGAACAACTTCATTCCCTACATTCGTTCACTACTTTTTACCCACAATGCATTCTGATTTCGAGTGTACAACAGACAGTAGCTGTGTCCGAAACTGCTCCCTATCCACTATATAGTGCACTATATCGGGTGTCAGCCATTTTGTAGTGCTGTCCAAATTCTGAGTGAACGACTTCATTCCCTACATTCATTCACTACTTTTTACCTACAATGCATTCTGATTTCGAGTGTACAACCCATAAGCTGTGTCCGAAATCGCTCACTTGTTCACTCATTCACTAATCCCTATATAGTGTAAGGCAGTTGAGTGGACTATATTAGAAAGGAGTGAACGAAATGAAGTGAACTGATTCGGACGGTGACGTGTACACTGCACGTGAGACTTGTCTGTTGCAAAAACATCTTAGATGTACTTTTATATTTAATTTACCTCATTTTAGAAAATAATATTAATAGCAATAACACTTAAAATGACTATTGTAATCAGCTTTGTGGTTTCATTGATGGTATATTATTAATTTGTTCTGTAATATGGTCATAGTCATTAAATACTATTAAAATATTGTCAACAAAAATAAACTCACATTAGCACATATTAATAATTGTATGTATTTATTGTTTGTAGTATCTTGAAACTCTCCCGAGCAGAGTTTTTGCACTCAAATAAGATGACCGTAGAGCACCTTCAGGCGACCGTTAATTTGACATCAGAATGAATACACTACCAACAAACATTTTTAAAAATCCACCAAATTCATCATTTTTGTAATTTAAACGGCATCTCTCGTTCAAACTCGCTCGCTCCCGCTCTGTCTAACAGCTCGTCGGTTCTCCGCATTGGATTGTGGGAAATAGTGCTTCAGCGAGTGTACATCGGTTGTACACTCGAAATCAGAATGCATTGTGGGTAAAAAGTAGTGAACGAATGTAGGGAATGAAGTCGTTTATTTCAGCCCGGTTTATTTCAGTTAACTGAGCATTATATTCGTGAGTCAAAAGAATATTACAACAATTTACACTTAACTAAGAATAATGGTCAAATTTATAACTGTTAATATTCTAAAATAAGATCTTCTTTATGACGTATGCAGCCTACAAATGCGACCTCCGAAGGATGCAGCCTTCCGTTTGAGAAACGGCCATAGACTTCCATACAATTTTTTTTTTTCCAATCTGCAGGGCTGAGGGCTAGCACTAACGTGCTTTCGTCATCATGCGTAATGTATTGCACATGCTTGTGCAGCGATTGGTCGAAACCAACATAACCGCTAATAAGAAGAAATAAGAAGTCAGGAGGACTAGTCTGTATGGGCTGAATAAAGCAAACTAGTATCTTACCAGTGAAGTTTTGATGGATAGCGATTGTAATGGAGGTAAAGACGATTACAGTCAGTGACATATGTGAATCATAACTAACTTTATTAGTTATTTATATATATGTATAGAAAATGGTCTAAACAAATGTAACATTTATTTTTCTCACATATTTTGCTGTTGCACTGTATACGTCAATTTTGAATTATTTTTCAAATTAAAAACAAAATGTTTTCATTTTTCTTGAAAAAAAAGCTTGCAGAAAATATAGTTTTGTGAGAATCATCCTCAGTCTTGAATTTGGGAAAACAATTTTCTTTATTTAAAATGTTTCATGTCTTAATCCTTTTCTTTTTGTTATACTGGGATAAATCATGTTGGGATGTATGCTAAAATTTTTGGATGTGGCGCCCCACCTAGAAAATTTGCCACCAGTCGCCACTGGTCTCACAGTCACAGAAGGATAAATATAGTGGAGAAATTAAGAGATAAGGAGAAACAGGTGAGTGATAATAGTACATGGAAGAGACAGAAACAAAGCAAAAGGAAAGAAAACAAGAAGAGATCAAACCAGAGTCCTGACAGTAACACTAAAGGGATTTCTGTATGTATGTACAGGCTGTTATGTTCAATACATTGAAAGTGGGTGGTGACTACAGCTGTTGAGTTCCTAAAAAATAAAAATGCTGCCCAAGTGCACAAACTGGGTACATAGGTTTGATCTAATAATATAGACAAAATTGTTCCTTTTAACCTGAAAGCAGTTTAACAAGGATTACCCTTCAGTACCCCTTTGTGGTCTCTGAACCTGAAGCATTACTTTTTTATTCCAAACAGGAAATCAAAATGGCCTACAAGCTGGCAAAGCGTTTCTATTCCAATCCACCCCAGTGGGCAAAGTGTCTGTTTAGTCACTGCTACAGTCTGTGGTTCATCTGTCTTCCTGCCAGCATGCGTACAGCCCAATCCAAATCCCGCACCATGCAGCAGGCCTTCAATGTTCTGCTCAAGATGAGGAGCTCTGAGGTGGAGGTGCTCGATGAGGTGTGTAGATAACATCAATTTTGTTATATATTTTATTGTTATTATTATTATTGCAGCATTTATACAATTATTATTGACAATAACTTGTAAGTGGATTTAGATCTCTTATTGGTTGTTGCAATTCACTTCACTGCTACACTATAAAATATAGGCAGCTAAAATATTTGTAATTAAGCAAATGTAAAGTAAATTAAATAAGATATAGGATTCTTTTTCATTCTTTATGCAAGTTTTAAGTGAACTGTGCCCTAAATCTTAGATGGTCTGAATTTTATTATAATGTTTCATTAATTAAACACATATGCATCCCTGACCACCAACAAAGATGGTTTGAGAGATCAGATTGCTAAATACACAACATGCTAAATACATACATGCTAAATAGATAATTTGAGATATATTGTAAAGTCTATTTGTGTTCAGATCTTGAAACAGATGTTGATACCAAGCTTAAACGGGGGTCATAAGGATGTTAAACTATAGTTGAGTTCTTTCCTTACACATTTCTTTCAGGAAATGACACTTAAATTGCCTCTCGTGACTTGTGTATTCATTCATGTATTCATGTACTTTTGTATGTAAAGAATGACTGTCTGTAGACCTTGATGTGACCCTACAGCACAACCGTTGTGTTTAACAGGTGTGTTACCGTGTGGTGATGCAGTTGTGTGGTTTGTGGGAGATGCCTGTCATGGCTGTGCGTGTCTTAATGGAGATGAAAAAGGCTGGTGTTGAACCCAATGCTATTACTTACGGATACTACAACAAGGTGATGAACACTTCCTTACTTAACATACACAATAGCTCTGCACAACACAGCAATGCAGTGCAGACCTGTGAAGACCACTGTACCTTTACATATTGATATTGCAAAGCAGCATAGTCTTATTTGGGACCCTGGAGCACAAAACCAGTCATAAGTAGCACAGGTATATTTGTAGCAATAGCCAACAATACATTGTGTGGGTCAAAATTATTGATTTTTCTTTTTTGTCAAAAAAATCATTAGGATATTAAGTAAAGATCATGTTCCATGAAGATATTCCTACTGTAAATATATCAAAACTTAATTTTTGATTAGTAATATGCATTGCTAAGAACTTCATTTGGACAACTTTATAGGTGATTTTCTCAATATTTAGATTTTTTTGCACCCTCAGATTCCAGATTTTCAAATAGCTGTATCTCGGCTAGGGGTGTTCGATATGACGATTTTTGATCGTGGACGATAAAAATCTCTCCACGATCTGCTTTTGAAGAAATATCGTAGTATCGTGCTACAGCGCACATTCTATCAATTACAGTTTCGGCGCGTACTGTACAACACGACATACAGCGGTAGAGTTACTCTGACAGGACACTGCACTTATTCGCGATCGCAAAAATACATTATTTGGAAAAAAAAAAAAAAGCCTTGCCAATTAAATGTTTCGTTCGCGCGCTGGTCAGACGTGCGCTTTTAAAGAGCGCATACACCAGAAGGACCCACGCTAAAAAGCCTAACAGCGCCTGATTACTGAACTAAGTTATCTCTTGCGCTAATACTGTCAAAACACACAAGGTTTACAGTTGGTTATGTCTAAAATTAAAGTAAACAGACGATAGAGAAACGGATTCGTGCCTGTATATTAGATGCGTTCAGGGTCTTAAAGGGACAGCCGACTGTCATTAAAGGGATAGTTCACCCTAAAATTTATTAAATCATTATTTACAAACTCAAATGTTGTCCCTTCTCAAGAACAGAAGGCAATTGACCTGTTTAGGACAAACAAAGGACTCATGAACAACTATCACTAAAAAAAAAAAAAAAAAAAAAAACAGCTGATCATTCAGGTAATAACACAGTATTAAGAATCTTATCTTAAAACTTTTGAACGGGGTCATTTCTATAAATTAAATTATTATTTTCTCTTGTGGACTATATGTAAATGTCTTTTATGTGAAATATCTTATTCAGGTCAGTACTAAATAAACAATAACATGCATTTTGTATGATTCCTCTTATTTTGGTAAAATAATTAACATTTTGCTAGGGGTAACTTTTGACCTCAACTGTAAGTGTGACATTGTCACCTCACACTGACCACACCACATCAGTACCAAGCTGCCAACTATTGGTCAAATGTGATAGACCATTAAATCATATTACTAATGGTTGTATTTATGATTTTTCAGCCATTTTGACTTAAGCCATATGAATTACCAGATACTGCAGTTGGTCTGGTGCTCCCTGCCATACTTGGCTTCTTCTTTTGCCACTGTTGTTCTTTGACCCTTAATTGCTGCTTGCAGCTATATTTGGTATTGATGTTCAGAACATGTAGCCTGGTAATACCAAACTCTGCTAGTTCGCTTTGCTTCATAGACAGAGTCTGGAAGGGCATAATTGACAAGCATTTACTTTCTCGTCGGCGGACACTTGTCTTAAGTATAAAATCATTGGTGTACCCATAAGCCAATCACATAACGTTTGGTTATAACGTATGTTACGTGCCGGCTCAGCCGCCTCGAACTTCCGCTGTAAACACAGGTATGCGGCGAAAACAAAATCATCGAATGAAATAATGGGGTGAAGATGGCTGTGAACAACTTTTTCAGATTATGTGAAGTAAATCTATGCATCCACAATTATCACCTTGCCGGACTTTGGCCTCCCCAGTTTCTTACTGACGATCGGTAACAGTCAAATTAAACTTTTCCCAAAACCTGTCAGGAATAGGGCCACAAAACATTTTTAAACCATTCAAAATGTAAACCAAACACTCTTCTTCTTCGGGCTTCAGTTGGCAAATGCTGGGAATATTCTTCACAACAGAGTGAATAGCATTCCGTGTCTCCATGTCCGCTGTCGTTTTAGATTTCCCTCACCTAAACTACAATCTTAAATTCGGCGCTTAGCGTCTACGTCACGGCTCTCAGCCCGCCCTCTGTTCGTTGGTTGGCCGGCTGCTGCGGAGCCAGAGATAATCTGGGAGATGGTTTGCTATATCAGACTGAGTACAGAAGCGAACTGAAATTGAGCGGAAGTACAAAGTCTGACATAGTCAGGCTACACAACATGGCTCAGGCCAGGCAATCTATGAAAATCAGTCTCATGACAATAGGTTAAAGAAATCAATAGCTTTTAGCATTTTTTAAAAAAGACATGGCGCCAGTGACAAATTTTGTGATAATACAAAATACGACATTTTACTACAAAGTTCAAAATGGCAGACACCGAAAATGGGTGACATTATTTTGGATCATTGGAAAATGCACCATTCAATTCAAATGCTGCACCGAATCTAAGGAGTCTCATGGTTTCTGATCATTGAGATCAAAATCCACTGTTCAGAAGTCATAAGCATATGCACAGGTCATGCTTATCATTACACACACCAAGTTTGGTATGAATTCTGTGAAGCAGGGGTAGGCAACATCGGTCCCGGAGTGCTGATGTCCTGTAGAGTTTAGCTCCAACCCTGAAAAAACCTCACCTGCCTGTAGCTCTAGTAATTCTGAAGACCTTGATTAGTTTGTTCAGGTGTGTTTGATTAGGGTTGGAGCTAAACTCTACAGGACAGCGGCACTCCAGGACCGACGTTGCCTACCCCTGCTCTAAAGTTTTGCGAATAGATTGCCGCTTATCTATTTTGACATGATCTTTGTCAAATTAATTCTATTCATTTTTTTTGAGAATGAACCAAATTCCATAACTATTTGTTGTTAAGCAATTGATCTGTAGACCACAAACTTTAAAGGTGAATTTAAAACAAAGCTCTTCACTGACAGATGAGATTATTCCACTCAAGAGTTTAGCAGTCACTAGTGTCTTCTACTTTATAGTTAGATTGAATTTGTTCATAACTGATGAATTTTGCAACATATTTTGTAGCTTGAGTTGATTAAGAACACTTCTGTCTTCAGTAGAGCTGCTTATTAAGCTTGTTTCCTAGTGAACAAACTTTACACACTTATTGAACTGAAGTAAACCAACACTGTACTTAATGAATAATGATGCTATCATCTTCCTACGCTATCGTCTTTCTGTTGTCTTTCTATGTTTACATCACTGATTCCGTTACTTTCCTGTTTAATACTGTGAAGCTGCTTTGAAACAATATCTTTGCCTAAAGCACTATTAAAATAACGATGACTTGACATCCATTGAATTACAAATTCAGGAGCATTACAAATGTCAGTGTGTTATCATTATGAAAAAAATGTGTCATGGTTACTGCTGACCTGTAAATGGCTGTGCTTTGTCCAGGCTGTCCTTGAAAGTCCTTGGCCAAGTCGTAACCGTAGCGGACTATTCATGTGGACCAAAATGCGGAACCTGGTGCGAGGAGTTGTGCAGTTTAAACAGGCGTTGCGTGGAACAGCACTTAAAGGAGGGCCTTCTCTGATAACCACAGGTTTGAGTTCCTTCCTTCCTATGCTCATGCATTTGAAATTTTTTATACACATTGGCCCTTTGTGGTATTTAGATATGGTTAGATACAGGATGCAGTTTGGTGGTTGCAGCTTTTGATATTACCCCCTCTGGACACTTTATCCCCGCTTCTGGTCAGACGGGAATGCATTTGCCATTTCCAACAGTAGAGTTTTCCTACCAGCATATTAAAATATGCATTACAAATTCTTCTGAGTGGAATGGTAAGTAACTAGACTAATATTACTTTATAATTTTAGGTCTAATGTTCATAAATGGCATGCCAACACTTTTAGGACCTGAAGAAGGCTGTTTTGCCGAAACGCGTAGATCTACTTTTAACTATTTGTAATTATTTAAGCCCAGTACATTGAAAAAGTTGCTATGGAAAAACAAATAGTTTGCCTACATTGAACATTCAGGCTAAAATTCACAAAACTGCACTACAATTAACATTTAATTGTGCCTGAGATCAGTAGGTGTTTTGGCAGACCTGTGCACCCGTAGTGTGGCAAATGCTGGCTTGGAGCACATTACAATCTCTAGCAAGCTGTTTAAATTTGCACTGTTTATTTAGCAAATGCAACTTTAAAATGAAAAATGTAAAACAGGTATTATAAATGTAGGACTAATTTTATTTAGACGTGTGATAGTAAAGATTCAATAACACAAAAAAACAAACAAATACTGATATTTAGTTTGATCTTCAGTTCTTACCATTATGAAACAAATTTGTGAAATGGTGTGTGTTTTTATATAGAGATTTCAGCGGGTACAACAGCAGGTGCTGATGGAGACAGACTGAGACATGGCAGTATAGACAGCTCAAATGAGCCTATTGTAGAGGAACACATTCTCTTCCCTCACAGCCTTATAGTTGAGGTTGCTATTGACAGTCGCTATAGCACAGGTACTGTAGATGTGACATTAAATATAATTTTGCTTATGTTTCTGTTTGGTATTGTTGATTATGTTTTGTATTTATGATTTCATAAGCCGGTCAGTCTGATCAGGGTTATGGATCTAAGGACGAGCTACCCCAGGACCTTACTGATGGATCTATAACCTCTCCACCTCTCTCCACCAACCACACTAGCAGTAGTAAAGCAACCAAGATCCAAAATGGTACTGTATTGGATTGTTGAACTTAATTTAGCTTTAAAATGCAGAGGAAATGCATTGAAGTTAATACAAATTTGCAATAATTGAATAATACAACAATTGTCCCACATTTTATGGACTCAATATTTCATGTGTAACTACAATGTATTTTCCCACATTACTACTGCAATGCCATTTCCACTCATTGTTTTTTGGGTGATATTTTATTCTTGTTGAGGTTCTATGATAATTAAATCACTGAAACAGAATGAAACGGATATGTCAAAATGATTACATGGATTAACATCATTCAAAATGTAATCTTTAAACATATTTAATCACATACATTAATGCGTTATTATTTACAGCCCTGGATTGTCTGTTATACACTGCTATCAGGATCATTTATTTAAGATAGTGTCATCTTTTTGTCTCTTTAAAGGGGACGATATTGCTAGTTCTGTGGACAGTGTTGTAGCTGTGACGGAGCCCCCCAGCCCTGCTGAGATAGCACCTTCTGTAGCCAGCATTGTTAAACTGTCTACTGAGATCCCTGTCCACTTCGACAGCACTGCAGAGTCAGACAGGGGAGAATCTGGTCAGTCACTGAAAATGTACTCTATGATTAACTAAGTACAAATTCTTTTTCCTGCATTTTATTTTCACAAGAAGAGAAACCTAAAACCTAAACTTACTTAAAACTTTAACATTGTTATTTTTGTTGCCTTGCAAGGACTGTATTTTCCTTTTGGACTTGCAAAATCTAGTATTTATTTAGAGCTTTATAAAATAAGTAAAAAAAAATTTTTGTCATATGTCTCCAGCAGGTGTATGTACAGCTAAGCTCTTCATTCCCCGTAAGAAGAGTGAAGATGTGTCCCTGCCTGTGGAGGATGACTCTGTAATCCCAGTTTCACAATTCTCCCAGGCTGGACAGCAGCAGAGGATGAAAGCCTTTGTGGAGCGCAGCTGCAGTTTCAGCGCAGAGAGCAAAGCTGGCATGCTACAAAAGCAGGGCAGTCTGGAGCTCAGTGCTGATCATATGGGCGCAGATGCAAAAATCCTTGCATCCGCATTCTCCGGCAGTCTGACCCCTCCTCCATTTACAACCATCACTCCCTTTAAAGAGTGTAAGATGGAGGCTGAAACAAGCTCTGCCCTCCAGCAGGAACATGAAGATAAGCAGAAGGAACAAAAAACATTCAGTTCTGCAGAAGAGAAAGTGGGGAAAAGTAGAGAGCAGAAAGATTCAGTAGACATACCCCAGGGGAGCGATGTTGTTGGGCGAAGCATAAGCAGTGGCTCTTCATCCTCTAAAGCTGTGGAAAGGGAGGATGTTGAGGTGGGGGCGGATCCTCTTTCACTCTTTGCATCCGAAACTGAGGATACAACCTCCATTCAGAGCCAGGAGTCCACACGGCCCTTTCCACCTGTGGTGTCAAGGAATCTTGCAGATGAGATTGAGATGTACATGAGCCTCCAGAGCCCCTTGAATGGTAAATCTTCAAGCATGGAGTTGCAACAGGGATCAAACCTTAAATCAGTTAACTGTCCAGACTCTCCTGAAATAAAGCAGTCTTTGGAAAGAAGATCGAGCCTTCCGATCGGTCCGGTCAAAATTGCTAGTTTAACAGAGACTCCGAAGCGTAGCCCTGCTGTCACACGCTCTAAGACATTTGCAGTCAAGTCCCCCAAGACCCCAGGCTCTGCAGGTCAAAGGTCATCATCACTGACTGCGCTTGTAAAGTCATCACAGAGCAGTTCACTGGGATCCGTCATCAACTCCATATCAGGCATCAAGATGGACTCTCTGCTGTTAGGGCCTAAAGTAGATATGCTTAAGTCAGGCATGAAGCAAGCAGCCAATGTGGCCAGCAAAATGTGGGATGCAGTGGCCTCAGCCTACTCCTACTCAGATGATGAGGTGAGAGACTGTAAGAAATAAAGATGTTAGGAAATCCAGAGAGGTTTTCATGATGCATGCAAACCAAAATCTGAGTTACACCAACCACTCTAGAGAATAATTAGCAACAAACAGCTTTAGTAACAATCTTCCACTTTACTAACATTCTTGTTGAACCCTTAATGGTGATTGTTAAAAATATATTCCAAGTGTGTTCATTGTTATAAATGAAAGCCAGGGATAGACAGAAAGTAGTCTAAAATATACCAATACCTACCTTCTGTTTGTTGAGGGCAGTAACTTTTTTTACTTTAAAATGCTTCCTGAGGCACACTTATAATGCAGGATTTTCCATTGAACATTTAGAAATAAAAGGTCATTTATACACTGATTTTTTTGTTTAAAGAAGTAAAATCTGCATGTGCCCTAACATCCTCTTGCCCCCGAGGGTCCCTAGACCTCAATTTGGTTTAAGAAACTAAAATATCCGCTAGTTCATCTCATGAAGTATCATCAGTACCAAAACTCCCTGTGTGTGAAGCTAACCTCTTAAGCATTCCAGTTTTTCCTCATTACATATGTTTAGTCTGAACTGTATTTTGGATGTCTGTGATTCAGGAGGAAAGCTCACAGCCCCGAGACAGTTTCCCAGCTAGGCTAGAAGAGCAGTTGTTGTCTGCAGAAGGAGCAACAGAGAACACTTTACCCAGAGGCCTGATGCCCAGCCTGGCCTCAAACGGACTCACACACAGCAACACCAGCCTGGGTAGCAGCAGTGAAAGCAGCGATACCAGCCGTGCACAGCTGTCGACACGTAAGACTCATACATACATGTCATGTTGAATGTCCACTCCAAAACACGTATCAGCATGAGGCCAACAAAGATTCGTTAAATCAGTCATTTTATTTCTTATTTTGAAGACAATATGGTGTCTGTACACAGTGTTCTTTTGTTTGAAAATTTATTTTTGGCATTCTTTACAGCTTTGACTCCAGGCCGCTCAATGAAAGGTGCAGACTCAGAGAGGTCTGAACATAGTTCCTCTCATCATGCCAGCACCTCCAGCATTTACCAAAATTGTGCTTTAGAGGTGAGAGCATCGCCCTCTGCTGACGCTTAAACACAGTATCACTTCAGAATTAAGTAATAAAGTTGAACTTCATGTTTCTTTTGGGCAGGTTCTAATGTCCAGCTGCTCTCAATGTCGGTCTTGTGAAGCTCTGGTGTATGACGAGGAGATCATGGCAGGCTGGACGGCTGATGACTCCAATCTCAACTGCACATGTCCTTTCTGTCAAATCTCTTTTCTCCCTCTACTCCATGTTGAGTTCCACGACCTGCGCTCTACACCGGGGTGAGTTACTAAACCACTTGATGCTGAATTATACACTGCAAGTGCATTTTACTTGCTTTTACTGTGTTGAAGAAAATGAAGAAGCATATTTAAAAAATATATTTTTGTATTATTTATAAAATAAGATGTTTTTTGGGGGGTGGGGGTTTAGTACTTTTATAATGACACATTATGCATGCACAACTAGGAAATTAAACTCAACTGTGCTTGTTGGCATATGTTCATATGGGTCACATAAGTGTCTTGTTCAATGTTTTGCACCACAAAAACAGATGCTATTTTGATTAATAGAGTGTAATAATAAACTACTGCTGTGTATTTTTGGTTTACAGCTTCTACTTGAAGACAAGCACATCAGGAGACAGTATTAACAGCTCCAGCACACATCCGGCCACCTCTGGCTCTTCTGAAGTGAAAGTGGGTTGTTCTAGTGACCCTCCAGACCTAATGAGCTTCCCAGAAACTCCTGAGGACAGCAAGGGTCCTGTTGATATGCCTGTCACTCAAACTGGAACCCCAAAGATGTATGCGAGCAGATTCTTGAAATGCAACAGAACATCTTTTTTTTTGTGGTGTATGAGTAAATATCGAAGGCTTTATTTTTGAGATCAGTAGATAAGTGAGATTAAAGGTTTTATTGTTAAATGACAACTGAAATATTTTGTTGCTGAAATTTGGAATTTATTTTCCAATTAGTAGGTCAAATGGGAATTTTTTTCAACTGATGATGTTTGTGTCAAATCTCAAATCATATTATGATTTCTGACTTTGCAATTTAGCCTTGTACCAGAGCCAGTACATTCAGACCCCCTGGGTCTCATGGAGAAGCAAGCCGAGAAACGCAACACTTTAACTCGGAGCAACAGCGTGGGAGGCCCACTGCAGAGTTTGGACTCGATCCAAAGACCCAATCATGGCATTTCCACTACCAGCCTGCCCAACAGCCTACAAGAGGTGGCGGTGAGTGAGGAATGTCCCGTTTTAATATTCCGTGAGCTTTATGAATTATACTTATTGCTCACAATTGATTTAATTCTGTATTTTGATGTTCCAGGACACCCTGAGTCAAAAGTGGCCGAACCCAAAACCAGTTTCTGTGCCGTATCTCAGTCCACTGGTCCTTCGCAAAGAGTTGGAATCGCTGTTAGAGAATGAGGGGGATCAGGTATTCAAGCTTGACTTTACTACAACCTTTCAGTAAATATATGTGATGTTATATTCATCAAATACTTCCCTGTTGCCCTTTCCTGTTTTGAGACTGAGGCAAAGAACTTTGTGAACCCTTTATTTGTGTTAGTCTCTAGTTGTGTTAAGTATGTATCAGTAAGATGTGCAGAGGGCAACAGCCTGTTGCCTTGTATTGTGGTTTTGCCTTTATTTATGTATGGTCTCTCTAATTCATCTATATCCATTATCTCTCAGGTAATATATACTCATAAGTTCCTCAGTCAGCACCCCATCATCTTCTGGAACCTGGTGTGGTATTTTCGCCGTTTAGACCTGCCCAGCATTCTGCCTGGACTCATTCTCACATCTGAACACTGCAACAATGGAGTGCAGGTACTTGACATTTATTCACGCTGTTGATGCTCTTGCTAACTAGTTCAGAATGAGTCTTTTAAATATATTATTCCTGCAGCTCTTTATGAAAATATGCCTCATAATTGTGTTCCTCAAATTGCGTGTTCTATGATTTCAGCCTAGTAATTGTTTGCTAAATGCTGGTTTAACTGAACTGGCATGATAATGCTCCCCTCTCTGTTTTTCTCCCTTAGCTGCCACAGACATCTCTGTCTCAGGACAGTAAGCAGGTGTATGTGCAGCTGCTGTGGGACAATGTCAACTTACACCAGGAGCCCACAGAGCCCCTCTATCAGCTTTGGAGGAACTTCTGTGAGTATAGCAGGGGCACTTTGAAATTATTATTATTATAATTTTTGTTCAGTGTTGTCACGTTTTTAGAAACAACAAATGAGAATGTGCACATCTTTATAAAGTTAATAAATAGTGTAGAGAAACCTCATGAATGGATTGCCAATAGACTACTTTATGTATGACACTGAATGTGAGTGTCATTGTCGTGCAGTGCAAAAAAAGGGCACTCTAGCCCCCACTGACCACCAGGAGAGTCGGACTCTGCTGAACAGCATTGTACGCAGCATTCAGACGAACGATGTTTACAGCCCCATCAACATGCTCCTCAGGGAGATCAAGAAACGCCCAGAAGTTAAACGCCAGAGGTTGGACGTGCATGCAACATCTTGTATATATGGCTAGTTTAGGCATGAAGCTCTAGATGCCACAGGATTATAGATAATTTACACACAATCTAAAACAAACCACATTGCTTACTACATGGCACAAGCTAAATGGCTCTGTTGCTTCTGCAGCCAATGAGCTTGCTTGCTTTCCTAACCAAAAAGCCTGATTCAGTGTTTGCTATAAGCTGGTTCTACAGCACGAGTTTCTCTGAAAATCTTAAAAGAACACTCCACTTTTTTTGGAAATAGGCTCATTCTCCAACTCCCCCAGAGTTAATAAGTTGAGTTTTACCGTTTTTGAATCCATTCAGCCGATCTCCGGATAGCTTAGCATAGATCATTGAATCCGATTAGACCAGTAGCATCGCGTTCAAAAATGACCAAAGAGTTTCGATATTTTTCCTATTTAAAACTTGACTCTTCTGTAGTTATATCGTGTACTAAGACCGGCGGAAAATGAAAAGTTGCGATTTTCTAGGCCGATATGATTAGGAACTATATGCCGTGGCATATCACTGCGCCTGCTGCGGCCATGTTACGGCAGCAAACTTCCTTGATTATTACGCCAGAATGGGAGTATAGTTCCTAATCATATCGGCCTAGAAAATCGCAACTTTTCATTTTCCGCCGGTCTTAGTACACGATATAACTACAGAAGAGTCAAGTTTTAAATAGGAAAAATATCGAAACTCTTTGGTCATTTTTGAACGTGATGCTACTGGTCTAATCGGATTCAATGATCTATGCTAAAAGTGCTATAGATTCCAAAATGGTAAAACTCAACTTATTAACTCTGAGGGAGTTGGAGAATGAGCCTATTTCCAAAAAAAGTGGAGTGTTCCTTTAAGATAAGTGAACAATGTGAAAACTGAAACTCGGTAAGGTAAATAACTTGTTTATCCTAAAAATGTGGCTTTATAATTTACCTTTATAAATTTATTATATATTTTAGAGACACTGATGTGCATTAAACTGCAAGAGCTCACATCTGAAAATGTTACTTGATAGCCAGCCACTTGTGTTTGTATGGATTAAGACCATTCATTTTCTTTATTAGATCACACTCATCTGCATCTCTAATAGTAAAGAATATTCAGCTTGGTTCAGTCAAGTCAGGTTGTTTATCTGTATAGCATCCACAATACACATTGTTTCCGTTACACAGAATGCAACATGCCGTGATATATAGTTGTTTTCTGTGTATTTCTTCATCACCGGTGACTAATCTAAATGCTTCTAACTGGTCACTATTCACATGCTCAACAGAAATGTGTGATTGGTTGTAGTGCTCAACACTACAGAAAAAAATGTTGATTCAGCTATTTAACTGATTGATTCAGCTAGCTTCACAGAACTTTCCTTATCTAGCTCAGTTCAGCTCAAGATTTCTTCTCATCCGATAATGTCAGTATAGTCAAATTGATAATATTAATATTAAGTGTCTTTTTAAGCTTGATCTAAGGTGACAGCAGCAAGGAATCCAAACTCCATCAGGTGGCAGAAATGATGTAATATGTACATTATGTACAATTTTGCATATGTGTTGATTCAGGAAGTGTGCTACCAGGATGGTGTGTCCATTAAAACGCATATAAACCAGTAATCAATCCATGATCTTTATTTTCTGGCTGCAGCATTGGAACAACTATAGAGTTGTATGGTTTCAAAAACAATAACAATAAACATCTTTAACAATATAACAATTCAAACACTGAAATACCAAATATAATCAAAATAATTCAACATTGAACGGTTCAACAAATAAGAAAACTAATACATTGAATGTTGTGGGTGATTTATCATTCATACAAAGATAAACCCAAACAAACATAACTTTAGGAATTAACATTACACAAATTCAAAGGAAATAAATCAGGAACACATCAACTCTACAGAAATCTCTCTTCATGAGAGTAGGAAAGGGAAAGACTGCTTCAATGGTACAAACACACATCAAACAAAGGCATCCGGATATTCAAGATGTATAATCAAGAAAAAGAGGTTTCAATTAATGTTTTGCTTGAACTAATTGCATACTAGCAAAAATGCTGAAAAGATGAACGTATGGTAACTGGATTATTTAAAATGTAATTATCAGCTTTCTAGGTTATTAGATTATCTATTAATCAGAGCATTTGCGAGATGTGGTTATATTGCCCAGCCCTACATTTGTATTTGCATAAATATAAAGACACAGCACATAGGCACAAATTTTTAGCAGCACACTTCATTCATCTTACTCGTAGTAATGATAGTAGTAATAATAATAATAATAATAATAAACAGATTTTCTGTTCCTCAACTTCCCCCAGACTTTAAGTCAGTGGTCTAAACCTCAGTTCCTGGAGGGCCACTGCCCGGAAGAGTTTAGTTCCAAGCAAGTGAGTTGGAGCTAAACCTGTTTTTATACAGTCTATGAGCTAAACTCTGCAGAGCTGTGGCCCTCCAGGAAGTGAGTTTGAGGCCCCTGCTTCAAGTAAACTTTCTACACATTACATGCAAAAAAAAATATATAGATATATTTATTCTTTCCTTCATTTTAGTTCCATCCTTTCAGTTAAATCATAAAAAGTGCTCAACGTTTTCTTAACTAATGGACACGTTGTCTTTTTTTTCTGCATGTCATGTGCAGGGCTTCGTAGTAGGGGAAAAGTTGTGTTAAAAACAACAGAGTAACATTGTCTTATTCATTAACATGCTAAAAACAATTTAAAAATTATTGGATAAGTGAGGTTGTAGCAGTTGCACTCATTTTGTAATATTTTACTCTTCTCTTCATGTCCAGGAGTATCTACAGGGAAATTTTGTTTCTGTCACTTGTTGCCTTAGGAAGGGAGAACATTGATATTGGTAAGTGAACGCTGTTCTCCAATTTTACATGAAAGGGCTTTCAATTACTGTTGTTGCATCAATTATATGCCTCTAGGGTGGATCTCATGAAACCTGTCAAGAGCATTTCAAAAGTTTAAGGACCATTAGATTTTTTGCATTGGGATGTCATTTGTTTTTATGACATTGCTAAAAATGTCACTCATTATTGTTAAAAAAAAAAAAAAAAAAAAAAGAAGCTAGAACTAAAAACATAGGGTCCAGGTGAAACAGGACCCAAAGATTTCCTTGTGAGATTTACTTTTTAACTGTCTCTGCTTCGTTTTTCCTCCACAGAGGCCTTTAATCGTGAATATCAGCTTGCATACAAACAACTCAGCACAGAACAGCTGAAAGTCCTATCCACCATTGACAGACCACCTAGCAACAGCGTGCATTGGTGCCTCAAATGCTTCGGAGCCCCGTTCATCTGATCTCAGTGACTGTAAAAGTCAGGGAGAGAATTGTACAGTCATTTAATTCATTTGCACCATCACCTGAAATGGTACTTTTTATCAACCACCAGAATAAAAACGAACTGGCTTCTTTGTTCTGAAATTCCTGAGTGTCATGGCACCAACCATACAGCAGGTAGACACTGTATTTAACTGGTGGTTTTCGGATGTTGAACACTGCCTCTTGTGTGTGACCCCATTTCAAACTGCAGTGGAAGTAAATGAAAGACTGAAAAATCTATTCACTGTAAGATGTTTCTCTACACTGCCTTCACTCTGGCCTATCTCTTCAGCTGACCTGTGGAAGGGGTTTGTGGATGTGGAGAGTGTGTTCTGGAGAGGTGTCAGTGGCAATGGTCTTATTTGATGTGCACTTTTAGAAAATGGTTGCTTTATCATTCTCCATTGTTGCCATGTATTTTTATATATATATATTTTTCTAGATTGGGATATTTGCTTTTCTCAATGTGAGTGATCTTTGGCTAGATTTTGTGGAGTCTTAAACAAAGCGCCCTTTAAGGTTTATGTGGGCTTTGAGTGTCACAGTGCAAGGTTAGATGTTTGTGTGTGAGAGAGAGTGTGTATGAGCATGTACATTAAATAGATCACACCTTAAAGTGATATACTGTGAGAGAGGACAATCAGATGAATTTCAGAACATTCCAGAAACCATCTCTAATGTCTTAAACAGGCTAGAATCAATATGAGTGATGGTATAGTGATACTCTTATTTCTTAAAAATAGATACTTTTATCCTAAATGTAGGATTTTGATGTATTGTGGGAAATATTGTGACATACATCCGGAATGGAGGAGATGATTTATGAAGTGAAATAACTCCTTATTAATGCATTCATAGTTTTTTTTTGGATTAATTTGTAATCTCATATGTATGCAGAAAAACTCTTTAACACAGGTTGGAAAACGTCCGTAGAACCTCAAACAGGAAATAAATAGAAATATTTTTTATCATGCTTTTTAATCTACTAGATGACTTCAGTTATAGCAAACTAGTGTCCATTCATTTTATTAAAATCCTTTTCCGGTCCCATTGTACATGCGAATCCAAAGGATGTAAAAACCTTTCAGTTATTGCCGTTAGCGAATGAATCATTGAAGAAATCAAAATAGTTCTTGTGCCTTGTTATTAAGTGAAGGTAGGACTTGTGGATTTGTAAAATATGCGATTTAATTTACTACTAATAAATTAACATGATAGAGTGAAATTGGTCTGATTTTATTTATCGTTTTCATTCATACTCTTACTTTTTATTTAATTGAATTTGTGTATTTTTGACAGTCAGTGTATAAGAAATATCCCTTCATTTCTGGAACAAATCAGGTTAAAATGAAGTATATTTGAAATTGTATCATCATCAAGAAAATGTTATTATATGTGATGCATAGCAGGACTCTTTTTGACTTCATCACTGTTCTCTCAAATTATAAAACCTACAAATTACAAAACAGCACACAAATCAATAATAGTTTAACCCATAATGTACTATTAATCTATATCTATATACAGCAGACGTGTTTTTTTTTTTTTTTTTCTGAGAACAAGACACAGAAAGTTCAGTATATCATGATAATGTAGGAGGTTCATGTTTTTAGTAGGTGGATATACTGTACAGGCATTTTATGTCATTGTTAGTCTTGGATGCTTGCATTGCATGGTCACATTAAAGAGGAAAAACTCTGATGCACCAAACTGTTTGAGATTTATAATCACCTGGAACTGTATCATTTTATTTAACTATTCATCTGAAGTCAACAATGTTTCAGTTGTTTCATGCTGAGAGGATCTGACCCATAAACAGCAGCCTCATTAAGTTTTATGTTATGAACTGTACAGGCTAAAACATTGCCTTGATTTGACTGTCAATTCTCATATGATATGAAATGAAAATCACCCAGTCTGTTTTATAAATACTTAATCCATGCATATGTTAAGTTCTAACTGGCTGTTCTTTGGTCACAAATGCAGGACTTATTCAATCATTTAGTCCCTTTAAACTCTGCCCCGTATGCTTACTTTCATCTGCCTCCACTTTTGAATGCAACACCCACAACTCAAAATTCAATCAAACACTGATGCAAAGAACAAAGTCACCCTAGTTTTTTCTTTTTTGAATATGTAACTACTTCAGTTTTATTTTATTATACTACTCTAGAATTCCATCCAATATATTCACAATATCATTACAACATCTACACACCATACATGTGTAGAATTGACTTAAGGATGAAATAACCCTGGCCAAAGGAAGTAATACGCTGTTGTGACGACTGTGAAATGTGCGTAGTGGTTCTTACACGTGGTACCAAAATATATTTTTGTTTTGATCACACATCACCTAAGAATGTGAGAGTGTCAGATGACTCCTTCCTCCTTTTAATTACAGGACACAAGCTGAGGAGTTTTACCTTAACGGTAAATGTACAATGTGTACAAAGTCAGTGATGGGCAGTAGCGTCGCTACAAGTAGTGACGCTACTAGTTTAACTACATTTCTCAGTAGCGTGGCGGTAGCGTCACTGCTTTCTGAATCAAATAGCTTTTCGGTAGTTAAGCTCTTTTTTTGATCAGGTAGCGTTAACAAAAGCTAACGTTACATTTTCCAAAGAAAGCAGTCTGAAACTCAAGCTCAAATCGGAAATATAACAGCTATGAATCACTGATCCTGGATCAGTAAGTGACGCCACAGACACTAAAGCTCGTAACGCCATTGGCTCCTCAAACTGTCAGTCAAACCTCATTATTCCTCCCGCCTCTCTCGTCAATGAAGTGCGGCGCGCAGTTTAGAGCATCTCAGCTTGTTTGCAGTCTGAAGGTAATAAAATAACTGTTGATTGAATAAGTACAGCGGTTTCTTTACTCAAAAAACTATTTATAAAGGCTAATGCTTTTTGTTTGTTTGTTTGTTTTTGAGGAGCGGAGAAGATCTCTCTAGTATTTGTTGTCAAGTCACAGCCAAATAGCTCGTGCGAAGCGCTGAATCTTTCATAATATGATACTTTGGCCAAATAACAGAAAAAAACTGAACGCCCACATAATGACAGAAAACTGGGGGAAACGGGACACGAGTCGGGAAAAAAATAAATAAATAAAAGAAAAACATTCGCTGGTCAAAAGCTTCGTATTTGAACTTGATTTTGGTGAAATGTTTATATTAATATCTAATGACACATGCAACGATGCACATAAACATATCTGTAGGCCTAAACATCTGGAAACACTACACAATACGATTTCATTAACATACATTTGTTACAGTATTTATTCGTCTTTGTTAATGTTAGTTAATGAAAATACAGTCGTTCATTGGTAGTTCATGTTAGTTCACACAGTGCATTAACAAATGTTAACAAACAACTTTGGATTTCAATAATGCGTTAGTAAATGTTGAAATTAACATTAAGATAAATGCTGCAGAAGTATTGATCATTCTTAGTTCATGTTAACACTAGTTAACTAATGTTAACTACTGAACCGTATTGTGAAGTGTTACAATTTATATAAATGTATCTGTATACAATAAAGCCACAATACCAACTACCAATAGGAGGTTTCCGGTCGACAGCAAAAATTTATTTAGCCTATGTCACAATTTGAGGTCAATCCGGCCCTGTATTTGATACTGATTATGTTGCCAAATTGGTTTGGAACAGCTGTTGAATAAACAATTAAACTGATGCCTGTCTATCTGCTTTACTGACAGTTTTATTGATCACTGAGAGAGCATTGACTTGGTATTTTTTTTTAAATAGCTTGGATGTAGTAAACTACTTTTGCCATGTTGCCGTAGCTTAGCTTGCTACATCCCACATGGAAAGAAACTATATGAGGATATATGCGCATATATGAAACCTATATGCAGTATATATGCACATATATGATAATATATATGCTGCATATATGCGTATATATGCCACATATAGGCAAAATTGAGGTGCATATATGTGCATATACAGGCCATATAGGTCTCCTGTATTGCTTCTTTATATCCACATATAAGCCCTATATGTACATACAAGATATGTCTCCTATATAGCTCATGGCAGGTTCTGGTCATTTTGTAGCTCATATCTCACTTTGGCAAATGTCATACATGATGCCTAGCTCATATTGTCTATTATCAAGACAATAACCAAGAACTAACTAACTAAAAAAAAAATGCAAAAAACATGTGCGAACACGTGAAATTGGTATCACATGTAATTGGCATGTTATGGAATTTAACTGTGGCAAATAAGTGAGAGGAGATGGAAAGCTATGATGTCTACATGTTTTCCTGAAACATTTACAAGGTCAATTCTTTCTTGTATGAAGATAGTGGAAAAGAAGGAAATGTATAACAAAATGGTTTGTCATTTTTTTATTTTGTCAATCAAGCCTTTTTTCCAATTTCAAGTCACTTCCAGATTCACATTACAGCTCATACACATCCACACATTCACCGTTACATCCACCAAATGCAATGCAAAATGCAATGTTTTCTGTATTGTCTTAATGCAGTTTCTAGATGAATATGGCTGAAAGGTCATTACAGTCTAAACGTAGCAAAAAATAAAAAATAAAAAAAAAAATTCAAAATTTGTGACGTCATCCGCATGCGGCGTAGTTTGTGACGTCATCCGCATGCGGCATTCGCGCCGAAAGTAAAAAAGGCCGATATCAGCATTGGATATCCGCTATGTCCTACTTGAATGGACTGAGGGTGAGGATAGTGGGGCCCATAGTATTCTGGCCCTCGACTGTGTCCGGAATTTTTCAGTTAAATATTTTCTTGAAAGGACTGATAAAACCGAGAAGCTGGTGGAATGGCGAAAAGGCCGCAAACCCTGGCTGGTGCACCGAGCCAGAATTATTGACGTGGCAAGTATGTTACACGCTAACTTTAGGTAACGTTAAACATGATTAGACAAACGTTTGCAGTTCATGATAACATTTCAATTTTATTGCACCAGAATTTGAAAAAACTCTCCAAATTAAACTGCGTGCGATCGAGATGGAGAAAGAGGACACACAAGGGCAAACAAAACGTCCTCACATCCCAAACTCAAAGTACAGTGAGCAGCCGGGGCAGACTGGGAAGGCTTCAAAGAAAAAGGTAACTGACTGCACCAATTGGTGCTTTACTTAAAGTTATCTCCCCCTCTCCCTCTTGTTTCTTAATGTGTAGGCATGTGTGTAGGTTTGTAATTGTGTCATCTATGATGATTTCATGTGCTTTGTTGACAAGATGTATGTGCAAGGTGGTGTAACTTAAGTTAATAAGAGTTGGGCTAAAAGTCAGTCTGTCTCTCAAGGTTGACAATAAAAAGGGAGGGGCTTCCAAATATAAGCACCAGGAGGGTGAGAAGCAGGAGGAGGGTCATGACAGACTTTCAAAGAACAAGGTACACTACCAGTCTGCATTCTGTGTGTGTTGTTACATTACATTCATGATGAGTACAATTTTTATGGGGGATAAGGGAATCTTATTTGTATAGCGCTTTTCATAAGACACACAAGTCACACCCAAAGCGCTTCACACATGAAAGGGAGGGAGGTTAATTCACTCCATGCTGATGGTGGTAAGCTACATTTGTAGCCACAGTTTCCCATGGGTTAGACTGACAGAAGCGAGGCTGCTCACATCTGCGTCAACGGTCCCTCTGACCACCACCAACCATTCACACATAGGGATTGCTGGGTGCTATTTTGATCTAGTGATTGTAATTATTGTTTTTTCTTTATATAACCTCTTTCTAGAAATCCCTCAAATGAAAAGTGACCTCGCCATTATTGCTCAAAAGGTAACTTCCTCTGATTTTCATTGCTTTTTAAGTTGTTTCTCAAGCAGAGCTGTAGAGTCTTGTGATGTTGGGCTGATTGATAGTGTTAATTATTTGATGTATTTGAACTTTCATTTATTGAAGAGAATAACTATATTTTTCTTCTATGAACAAGACTGGAAGGACTCCTGTGGAGGATCTAGATTCCTCCTCGACTTTTGGAGAAATGCATCTGGCGAGTATTTTTCTCCCTTGCATTTTTGTTTATTTATTTAGTTTACTTGTTACTCAAACAGAGCTATATGGATTTTTATGATGTTTGGCTGATTACTTTTGCATGTAACTTTAATTTATTGACATGTTTAATGTTTTCCAAGTCCCCCTGTAAATAAGAATCTATAGTGGCTTGCTTGGATGAATAAAAATTGTTGAAGAGTTTTACTATGTTTCTTTCTTCTCTAAGACTCCAGAGAGGAGACCGAGCCCTTTAAAGAGAGTCCCATGGTGACTGAGCGCTTTCGAGAGACACCACAGGTGTGTGTAACCCTTTTATACCGCAGATTTTTTTGTACTTATTTTACTTAAGGCTTCAACTGAGCTATAGGGATTTATATGTTGGGATAGTTAGTGGTAATATGTAATTTACTTGCCCCATATGCATAAAATTGTTGAAGAGTTTAACTATGTTTTTCTTCTCTAACAAGACTGCAGCAACAGCTGAGACCTCAGCGAAAACACAGGTGTGCTTAAACTGTGTGCTTTGTAGGAGCCAATTAGTGTTATAAGTGACAATCATCCTTTCCTCCTGCCCCCCTTCGCTCCTCTCCACCCACTGTCTTTTCTCCTTCCCTACTCTCCATCCAACCTCCTCCTTTTCCCCCCACCCTGTCCTCCTCCTTCTCTCCTTTAATAACGTTTAGGGCAATGATTAATTTGTTTCATATCTTTATCATTAATCTGCATTTATACATAAAAACCTATTAACTATTGGGAAGATAACCATAAGAATCAGTATGAAACATGAAAAAGTTTCTAAAAGTTGCCAATAAATTAATATTGTGATGTGAAATTATTTTTCAGATTGAAGTTATAAAGGGCTCTGGGGTGTTTTGCCAGGCAGAAGCGTGGAGAGCAGCCCGCCTTGCCACCTCTGCTACTGCCATGGTGCGGAATCTGCTGCTGGGCACCTTCGACTTGGGAGACTTTGCTGAAAAGCAACCTGAATGGTACAAAACAACATGTTCCTAATCTCTTCTGTCCTTGAAAAAAAAACAAGTCAGTCATATTCTGTGGAATAAATTATGTTTGTGTGCGGGCATACCATCGCTTTTTTACTTGGCAGTTTTGTATTTCCTTGCACCTCAAGAAAACGTGATGTGTATATAAAAAAACTATTGCTTTCTCCACCTTCATTTTACCCCCTTTCATAATAATTTTGAAATATTACTTTAAGGTGGGAAGCCAACCAGAGGGGATGGGGAGCAGCTGGTCGCCCTTGACCAAATTAAAAAGGCAGCCATTATTGGTGAGTAAATGCATAATGCGTTGAGAAGGGAAAACAAAACTTAAGACTTTATAAGTTCACCACTTTAACCATAGCCTACTTGTATCAATGTTTATTAGGCATCAATGGAGACTGCATAAGGTAGGGCACCCATTATTGTTACTGTATCTGCTTGGGACCTATAATACTAATTCATTGCTTGCTCACTTCTTAATCCTACCTTTCCTCTTCTAAAGCCACATTTCTGGGGTATTGTGCTGTAAGGTGTGTAGTCCTCTATTTTGTAGAACATATAGTGTTGCAAATAACCTCATGGCACTAATTGTTGTCGTCTGAAGTTTTAATAAATAATCATATTCACCCCTTCTTCACCCTTAATCACTTCTGTCCTGTGTTTGTGCCTTATTTTGTCTATACCGGTAATTGATTTGGGGGTGATGTTTCCAATTAGAATTTCTTTCAGATTTAGCAGAATCCAATCAGAATCTTCCAATTGACGTGTTTACATGACGCATTTTTTATTATGATCAGCCCTTTATCCAAAATATGTGTCCAATCGCAGCTGTACTATAAGCACTTTGGGTTCCTGATGAAGCACTATATTATTATTATTATTATTATTATTATACTGTCTTATTATTTTTGTGTTCTCTAGATGCTACATTGAAGAAGTGGCCAGCAGCCACCCGAGGGCAGATAGGCACGTCTATCAATTCGAAGCTCACGGAGCTGAGAAGATCATCAAGATAATTTTTTGTCTTATTTTTGTTCTTGTACTATTTGATTGTTCGTAAGTAAATAAAAAATGTAAATTTCTACATTTTGGGCTTTTATTTATGTTGTCTAGCAGCTGTGGATTTTAATAATTTTACTAATATATATAGGTAAACATATATGTGTACATTTAGGTGGACATATACGTGCATATATGCACACATATATACTTGCATATATGTACCTATATAGGTACATGTGTATGCACGTATATATGCACATATATGTTTACCTATATGTACACATATATGTCCACCTATATGTACACATATGTGCATATATGTACATATAATATAGGAAAACGGCCAATTTTATATATGTCACATATATTAAAAACCTATATCAAAACCTATATTAAAACATATATGTTTATATAGGTTTTTTCCATGTGGGATTTCCCAGGGCTGTAGCTTTAGTGTAGTTAAGCTTCATTTAAAGAAGAGTAACTGTTAGCTTAGCTCACTACATTTTCCAAGTAGCTTGCCCAACACTGGCGAGTAGCTATTAACAAGTGAATGACAAGTGACTGAGACGACTGACAGAAAATTTGTAGATATATTTGTATTTAAGTAAAGTGCTTTAGTATGTATTAAAAGTAGGATTTTTGGGGTAATATTAGTAAAAAAAAATAAAAAAAATTGCATTTGACCATTAGAAAAATCCAACGGACACATATGCACTAAAAATGACACTTTGCCTCCCTTCGGTTATATTTGAATAACTCTTGTTCAGAATGTGATAGAGAAAAAATCTTTTTTTCTGGTGGATACTGGCACATAGTGTAGTCAAACAATATAATCAGCAGGTCCCCAGATCAAACAGAACCTGAATCACAGATTTTCAAAGACAGGATTCTAAAAATAAAATAAACAAAAAGGCCTATTTTTTTATGTTTATCGTAATATTTTAAAAGCATGCAATGCTATTTATGATGTTTTGCAATCTGATTTAGTAAATTTGAAGGGTTTCCTGTACAATGACACTAGCTTTTTAAATTCCCTACACTGTATGTGTCTAGGGTGAATATTTAAACTTGGGTGTGTTAAATTCAGGCAGAATTCCAAAATATGCATTCGAGTGGAAGAGGTTAAGGTCTGTGATGTCAGATTTCGATTTTTCCTCTTCAGTGTCATTTGATCTTTCAGAATTAATTCTAATATGCTGATTTGCTGCTCAAGAAATATTTGTGATTATTATCAGAGTTGAAAATTGTTGTGCTTCATGAAGTGTGGAAACCATTACACAGTAACACAGATTCCTTGATGAACTGAAAGTTCTACAGTATTTATTTGAAATAGAAATCTTTTGTAACATTATAAATGTATTTACTGTTGTTTTTAATTAATTTAATGCATCCCTGTCAAACAAAAGCCTACATTTCTTTAAAAAAAAAAAAAAATAATAATAATAATAAAAACAACAACATAGTAATCCCAAAACCTTTGAATGGTAATGTCATGAGTCAAATGCCAGAATCAAGTTTAGAAATTGTCACGGGTGGGGAGGAAGGAAGACTCAATTGCTGGCAAAAAGGAAGCTTCTTTATTTATAAATTACAAAATAAACAAAAACACAAATGAAACCACCCCGAAGGGGAAAAAGCCAGAACAAACACAAGCACTGAAAACAAGACATACACTGGGCACTGGGCACTGGGCACTGGGCACTGGGCACTGGGCACTGGGCAGACAGGTATCACAGGCATTACCTGGCACAAAAGTGAGACAAACGAGAGCAGAACAGAAAACACAGGGAGCTTAAGTAGGGACGGCAATCAGGAACACAGCTGGGGCAAATTAAACAATAATGAGGTGAGTGGAGTTTGGGGAATTGAATCCGGGAGACAGTGACCTCTGGTGGTGAGAGGAGGCATCGTGCACCCGGATTCATGACAGAAATATGTTGTTGCTGTTGTTGTTTTACCTCTCTTACATATGATCTTAGAATGACTTTATTATCTGTCATATTTTTATACAGCAGATCCAACAAGGATATTTACACTCACACTCTCTTTTCTCCT
Organism: Acrossocheilus fasciatus; assembly: GCA_036784905.1. NCBI lineage: Eukaryota > Metazoa > Chordata > Actinopteri > Cypriniformes > Cyprinidae > Acrossocheilus > Acrossocheilus fasciatus. Next base: position 36,126,498 of record CM071944.1, read on the forward strand.
ATTGTTTTGGTGCATAAATCTTTTTAGTTTGTAACAAGAAATCAATAGTGATTCATACTCAAAATTGAGGAAAACATATTAATCACATCCTCCATGACTAAATTTTCCTGGATTTTGAGTGTGAATCATTATTGAATTCATATTTTTAAAAACAAAATGTCACTGTCTCACATAATATCAAACTTCCACACCAACACACATTAACAACATCTAGATATCAAAAGATAGTCAAGGCCACAATCCAATCTTTATTCCACTTTATTTTTTATAGAAAAGGGCCTCTATTTAAAGCCTAATTAGTAATATAAGTTTATGAAACTTTATGGCTTATAATGTTGTGCATCAAAATAGATCATGCATTTGTATAAATGATCATCACTGTGCAAGTACAGTGCAACACATGGTCAAAGAACAGATGACAGAGAATAACATAAGTGTAGGTTGCAAAATTCTTCTTAGGCCACTGATATGGTGGTGAATGTTTTTTTCATTCATTGCCAGAGGATGACCGTTTTAAAACATAAAAGGTAACAGAAGAGTATAACAATAAATAATTGAAACAGTTGTTGGTTCACATGTCTATATCTGCACTACTATTGGAATAATCATCCAGGTGTTCTGGGATTCTTGGTTTCACTGTGCAAGGGAAACCTCACACCTTTACTTGTGATCATCTTAATTTATATTTGTTTGTACAAATGTTTAAATATTATATATGGGAAACATGGAAAAAACAAAAAAAACAATGACAATTTCAGCAACTTTTTTTCCCCCAGCAGTTACTTCAGTTAGTTTATAACCTAACAACACGGAGACTGTTGAACAGAGCAAGTTAAGACATGGATCATCACACCCTATACAAAAATATGCCCACGGATACATTCATATAGGTTTATTTCATTTGTAGCAGGCATAATGTATTACACAAATTATAACAATTAATAAGACAGTTTTAAAGCTTTGTGAGCAACAAATGAACAGCACTACGAACTGAAATCAATGTATACAACTGGTTTGCGGTGATTTATCCTAACATTACACAAAGAATGTCTGCAATCATTCAGTCAGGGACGACTGCAAAAAACGTGCAAGGTTTGTGTGAACAAAACACTGCAAACTAATCAAAACTGTTACGAAATGATGAACAAATGTAGTTTAGGCATAGGATTATGCAACGCTGCAAATATACTTGCCTTTTTTTTTAAAAAATATTCCGTTAAACCTGCTGATACAAGGAGTGTAAACTGAAATTGTTAGTTCCACTCGCATGTCCGGGAAACTCATTAATATTCATATATGCTCCGCCCACTGAAACAGGAAATCTCGGAAACCGAAAATCTCGTAACACCGGAATGCACATTTTCAAAGGAGAATAACTGACTGTAGCATTGTTTTTCAGATAAACAAGTATGTTAACTTAGCATGTTTCTTAAATATCTACAAACATATTATGGTATTTGTATGCTTTAGTACAGTCAAAATCCTACATACAGCACCTTTAAGGAACACCTTTTATGAGTGTTTGAATATACAGAAATAATCCAAGTGCAAGAATGTCTGGGGTGATTTTGCCTTTAATTTTCTCTGAAACTGTACAGTAAAATGCCTAATTCTTACTAATCGAAAGAATGAGCAAATCTTTAAAGCAAAGCTTTTTATGAGTGTTTAAAAATGTGATATATATATATATATATATATATATATATATATATATATATGTGTGTGTGTGTGTGTGTGTGTGTGTGTGTGTGTGTGTGTGTGTGTGTGTGTGTGTGTGTGTGTGTGTGTGTGTGTGTGTGTGTGTGTGTGTGTGTGTACACACACACACATTAAAATAAAAAAAAGAATGAATAAAAACATTAATGTTAACATTTATTAACATTAATAAATTTTTTATAATAATTAATGTACAATACAAACGTTTATGTACAAATTTAATGTATTTACAAACATTACAACAACAAATGAAAAATTTAAAATAAGGAAAGGTATAAAGGAAACGCCGGCATAATAGCTTCTTTACATGCATTTTGACTGCTCTCAGCACCCGTACCGTAAGTGCACGATTACATGCGCAACACAAAAAAAAAGTGCGGCTGGTTTGACCGTGTATTTTCAAAACGCGGCTGACTTGACCGCAGTTTTTAACCGAAAGCAACTTGAACTGACTGATTTTAAAATAATTGTTTTGTCTCAAGATGCACATCAGTAGTGTTTTTATCCAAGGCACGTTTATAAAAGCTACTTAAATGTCCTAATTGAACTATGACCTAATCCTGGCTTAATCTAAATCCTGTCTGTGACCTACATAATATAGCATATTTGTGATTTTGCGGTAAAAACACGTTTTATAATGCATAACTAACGGGGGCTCCATTAAGTACACATACGTCTCAAAAGTGGATTTACAAAAACCATATAGGCTACATCTTAAAGATGATTGCTAAATGTCTATTTAATATCTGACAGTATTATCTTTGATAAATATTGCAGATGAGCACATCTAATAGACATGAATCAGATCTGAGTGTGTTATGTATGTGTGCTGTTATGTAGAGTTCACTGTTGTCAACACTGCTTTAGATGAATGTAAGTCATGTAAACAAATCTACATAAAGTAACTAAACATAAGTTATCTATTTCATTTATCCATTAGTAATATTGATAATTTAAGGAACATTTGTGTTGGATAAAAAGGGAGTTACATCAGCAACTACCTCAACATGTAAATTCAGTATTAAGCAGATAAATCACAGAGCTGACTGAATCTTGTCTGGATGTTACAGGGACAGAAGAGACACACAAGTGTTTATCCAGTGAAGAGTGACTGATGAAGGAATGCTGCCATCAAAACCTCTCAGTGAGTACACTACAGACATCAATAAAACATCTTTTAAATCTTAAGTTGTAGTTTATTTTAATTATTGTAATTTCAAACAGAGTTATTACAGCACTTTTCTGATTCTTGATTCCCGTGCATTTGCTGCAGATCTTCTGTGGTGGAGCAGGACCTGCAAGGCAAGGTGACAGCAACATTTGTGAAAAAAAGGGAAAACCTCAAACAAAAGGATAAAGTAAGATCATTTTGTTACTTCTAATACAGAGATCAGATGATATTGCGCTGTTAAAATGACTGCTTTTGTATAATGTTTGGGCGTTTTTGTATGATCTGAAATGTCTGCAGACTGCTGTGAGCGCTGAGGATGGAGAGTCCACAGCAGCATCCTGGAAATGATCCAGTGCCATGAATGAGACACTCCATCACTGCACCTGCCCTCATCTGGACCAGATGCTGCTGTGGTTTCTCTATCATCAGTGACCCCAGAGCCAGCGAGAACATCTAGAGAAAGATCAAAATACATTGAGGTTGTGATTTTGGTCAAGTTTATTATGCTGGTTTCTGCTCATACAATGAAGGCTGACTTTCAGAAGCTTCAAAAGCATCATCAAAAAATGTTTTATCCAAAGTGATTTACAGTGCTCTTATTACAGGGACCTACAATCCCCTGGATTAACCTGGAGAAAAGAGCCTTGCTGAAGGACACACCGGTGACGAACCAGCAACCTTCTGCTCACCAGTTCAGTGGTTTAGCCAACTATGAAAGTAATAAAGCTACAACTAAAAAAATGCATGTAATTGTAAACATGAAATGATATTTGGCAAGAAATGGAAAGCTGACAACATGAATTGTAAATGTTTAACTCTGTTTAAATGTTTTACAGGTAGTCATGCTCATGGAGAGCAGGCACACAAATGTTTGGAGCAGACACAGCGGCAGCCAGATTGTCCTGCACATGTTCTCCTTTTCTTGCCTCAAGGTTGTGTGGTTCTGGGGTGTCATCATGGTCTTCCTCATCCTCTGGGTCAACGATGTCCTCATTGAGAAGAGCAAGATTTTGAAGCACAGCGCAGCTGCAGAATTGACACATCTGTGTTGAGATGGCAGTAGGATGTGGGGTTCACCATCTGTAAATACATGATTGTTAGAACAATAAGTTTGAATGAAGCTTTGTTTCATCTGCTTTTGGCTTGTATATTGTATGTATTTATTGTGATGCTTGCTTTTATTCATTCTTTTACTCATTTTTTCATGTTTTTTATTGTTATCATTAAATAAAATATTTTATTAATTCATGTATTAATTACTTGACTGAAAATTGATGTATTCACATCGACTGCATTTGTTCAACTAGTGTATATTCATGTATTCATGTATATATCATGACAAAAATTACATTTTGCTCATTTTACTAAAATGTCATTTTAAGTAAAAAAAAATAAAAAAATAAATAAAAATAAAGTCATATAATTATTGGTTAGCACTTATCATTATTATTGCGTGTAAGTGTTGGGGTGGGGTGGACAAACGATGCAATTCATTCTGGGGTAATCTTAATTTTTAAGTTGAAATACTCACATTCACATCTTCTCCAAAGGCGAGATCTTCGAGCAGCTGCCCGACATATCCTTTGTGCTGACATTTCAAACACTGAGGAAAACCGTTCTAGATTGTCAAGTTAGTGATACTATGAGGTGTTAGTGCACCTGTCCCTCTTTTTTTAAAATTAGTATTATTGCCGAACTTATTACATAAAAGATCAGGGAAAGATGGTTGTATCTAACAATGAACAATCTTAATGGCATAAATCAGTAAACAAAAATGAAATAAAAAAATTATATACACAGAAAAAAAGCACAGTGACAAGGTTAAATATCTTTGAATAATTCATCATGATGCTTTTTTTTTAGAAGCCTGAGGGATGAAAAAAGTTCAATTCAACAAGAAAAAGAAGAAAACAGGACATTTAAGACACTTTTGCTTGTGGATGAAAAAATAAAATAATTAAATATTCAAGAGATAACAATTTTGGGTTTTCGTAATAAAAAAAAATTAAAATGCTTTAAGGATAAAACTGTGGATCACATTAGTGGAGTTACAAATATAAGAACTTAAATCAACACAAAATGTATTACAATCACAAAATAAAAGGGTAGCTGTTTCTTCAACAAGACCACGAAATTAGCAAATTTCATCGGTATCAAAATACTTTAGATTAATTAAACCTGTCACTCATATATTTTAAGTTGTTGCGCTTGTTATAACGTCTAAGGTCACATAATAAAATCAACATAGCGGATGACATATAAATCGCATTCATACTTAACGCATTCAGGCTGTAGAGTGTGTACTCTTTTAGCAAGCACACGTTAAGTTAGAACATATTGAAGAAACTATGCAGTTTCGAACGCAGCCCGACAACATCTCGTTCTGACATCTCGCGTGGTTCTGTGTGATTTGGACAACTTCAAGTTACGCCTCGTTCCAGTTACGCCCCTCTCTTGCAGTCTGCAGACAGACCCTTCTCCTCGTTTGCTGAAATCACGTGATTTGCCCAATTTGATACTCGCTCCGAACCACTGATTTAAAAACAAAAGATTCATAAAAGTTTCGAAGCTGCGTGAAGCAGTGTTTCAGAAAGTACTAGGACGTGACACGTTACTTGCCTTCCTACCTTTTCGGCATTGAGTGATTGGACGTGGCCTGTGGGGATACCCCTTGGACGTCATGACGTCGTTACTTCCGGATTCTTTTTCTAGGCTGTGTTTTGTTGTCGAGCGGAGGTTGAGATACTGTTTTCTTCTTTTATTTTTTTATTATTTAACCTGTTTATTTACAGTAGTGTCGGCATGAATCGCATCTTCGGACGAGGAAAACCCAAAGGACCGCCACCAAACCTGACGGACTGTATATCGGGTGTATGTGTTTGTTTCTATGTAACTTTGGAGAATGTGAAACAAAAGAACGTTGTCCAGAGAGCTGAAATGGCTTCAGTGTCGCTTAAACCTCTCACTGAATTATGTTTCTTCATATTATCAGCCTAAAAAAATGTCATGTTATTTGTTATGAGTGGTTGAAATATGTTTTGCTGTGTCATGTAGTAAAGCAGACTCTGTCCATGTAGATACACATTATATTATACGTTTATTTTGTTGATTTTATTGTTCTCTTGGTTTGCTTATGTTAAAGAAGTGGCATGGTTGGTGTTTTTGAATACACACAAAATTTGTTCTGGAAGTTGTGTATGACAAAAAGTCTGTGTTGAGGTTGTGCGAATTTGAACCAGTCCTGCTGGTTTCTTTAGAGTTCAGTGACATCACTGGGTGTCTTTTTTTTCCGCATTTACAATTACAGCTTCTCATTTCCTTAATAAATTAAGCATGTGCATGGATGAATATATGTTGTATCCTATATAATAACTTTCCTTCCCTTTATGAATTCCAGGTTGACTCACGAGCAGAGTCTGTTGATAAGAAGATAGCCAGGCTTGATGCCGAACTGATGAAATACAAAGATCAAATGAAGAAAATGAGGGATGGCCCATCAAAGGTAAAATTTGGCTCAGACTTTACCTTGGTGGAATTATGTGTTTCTGTTTGAACATTTAAAGGAATCACTCACCACAAAATTTAAATTCTGTTACATTTACTGGTGTTTCTGTTTCTTTTAATTGTATCCATATTATTTTCATCATTCCGTGAAAAACAAAAGGGATGTTAGGCAGAATGCCTTAACTGCTTTTTACCATAAAGTGTAATTTGATTGTGATTTATACTGCAAAGCTGCAAAAAGAAAAGGAAAAAAAAGAAAAGAAAAACTATATAAGTAGTTCATAAAACTTGTGCGCTATAGATCACGTCTTTTGAATCCATATGATTTTGTAACTATATGTGAAGAGCTGGGTAGATTACTTACAATTGTAATCCGTTACTGATTCCAAATTACATGACACAATTTAATTAGTAACGTAATCCTTTACATTACACAAATTAGGTAATATAATCAATTACTTTTGAGCTGTCTCATTTTTCACATTGATTTAAATAGGATAAGCTTGTGCCATGCTGATATAAAAATACAAAGAGTAAGAAAATATATTCAGTTTGTTGTTATTAACAACATGAAGTGCATTAAATATTATATTAAGTCAAGTTTTCCCAAACTGAGTTTATGAAGGAACTGCAGAGGTTTATGAGTTTAATGAAAAGCTAACAATTATATCATTAAAAAATGTTGAATTAAAACAAATCATTTTAAAATTAGTCAAAACACTTACTGAAAAAATTAAATATTTTATTTGTTTGCCTGCATGCCATGTGACCATAACTAATGTCAGAGAACCATGAACATGCAAATGTGATACTTCATCATTAAAATCTTTATTTTAAAATCTCAAGGGTACTTCAAATAAAAATATATTATGTGAAAGAGGATCAGATGACAAAAAAAGTTGGTGAATTTGTGCATTTTCATGTGTTAGAAACAAAAACATCTTCCAAAGTAATGAGTGATAATTCAAATTAATATTGTGTTCATCAGTAGTTGATGCAATATTGAAACACTTCTTAAACATGAAATGATTGTTGCAGTGGTCAAATGCTGAGTAGCCACCTGACTAATGACTGATCTATGTGTGAATGTTCACAAAACTGTAAGACTTTCTGAGTGTATATAAGCAGTAGGCCAATTTAGAAAGGACAATTTAAAAGATGAAAAAGATGAATTAGGGAGAATCAATAAATTATTGCTGTTGTGTAAATAATATGTAATCATGTAATCCATAGAAAAGTAAATGTAGTCTGATTACGAGTATTTTAAAATGTAATTTACTCTAATTACAAGTACTTAATTTTTAATCCAGATTACATACAGGTGCTGGTCATATAATTAGAATATCATCAAAAAGTTGATTTATTTCACTAATTCCATTTAAAAAGTGAAACTTGTATATTATATTCATTCATTACACACAGACTGATATATTTCAAATGTTTATTTCTTTTCATTTTGATGATTATAACTGACAACTAAGGAAAATCCCAAATTCAGTATCTCAGAAAATTAGAATATTACTTAAGACCAATACAAAGAAAGGATTTTTAGAAATCTTGGCCAACTGAAAAGTATGAACATGAAAAGTATGAGTATGTACAGCACTCAATACGTAGTTGGGGCTCCTTTTGCCTGAATTACTGCAGCAATGCGGCGTGGCATGGAGTCGATCAGTCTGTGGCACTGCTCAGGTGTTATGAGAGCCCCAGGTTGCTCTGATAGTGGCCTTCAGCTCTTCTGCATTGTTGGGTCTGGCATGTCGCATCTTCCTCTTCACAATACCCCATAGATTTTCTATGGGGTTAAGGTCAGGCGAGTTTGCTGGCCAATTAAGAACAGCGATACCATGGTCCTTAAACCAGATACTGGTTGCTTTGGCACTGTGGGCAGGTGCCAAATTCTGCTGGAAAATGAAATCAGCATCTCCATAAAGTTGGTCAGCAGCAGGAAGCATGAAGTGCTCTAAAATTTCCTGGTAGATGGCTGCGTTGACTGTGGACTTCAGAAAACACAGTGGACCAACACCAGCAGATGACATGGCAGCCCAAATCATCACAGACTGTGGAAACTTAACACTGGACCTCAAGCAACTTGGATTCTGTGCCTCTCCACTCCTCCAGACTCTAGGACCTTGATTTCCAAATGAAATGTAAAATTTACTTTCATCTGAAAAGAGGACTTTGGACCACTGAGTAACAGTCCAGTTCTTTTTCTCCACAGCCCAGGTAAGACGCTTCTGATGTTGTCTCTGGTTCAGAAGTGGCTTGATAGCCCTTTTCCTGAAGACGTCTGAGTGTGGTGACTCTTGATGCACTGACTCCAGCTTCAGTCCACTCCTTGTGAAGCTCTCCCAAGTGTTTGAATCGGCCTTGCTTGACTGTATTCTCAAGCTTGCGGTCATCCCTGTTGCTTGTACACCTTTTCCTACCCAAATGCTTCCTTCCAGTCAACTTTGCATTTAATATGCTTTGATACAGCACTCTGTAAACAGCCACACCTTTCAGTAATGACCCTCTGTGACTTACCCTCTTTGTGGAGGGCGTCAGTGTTCATCTTCTGGATCATTGTCAGGTCAGCAGTCTTCTCCATTATTATGGTTTCAAAGAACAAGAGATACCCGGAATTTGTACTGTAGGGATGGTCATTTATTGAAACTCAAATGTAAATATTCTAATATTTTGAGATACTGATTTTTGACTTTCATGAGCTTTAAGCTCTAATCATCAAAATTAAAAGAAATAAACATTTGAAATATATCAGTCTGTGTGTAATAAATGAATATAATATACAAGTTTCACTTTTTGAATGGAATTAGTGAAATAAATCAACTTTTTGATGATATTCTAATTGTATGACCAGCACCTATATAATCAGTTTCCATCCAGCTCTGGCTATGTGTGATGACCAAAGACAGAAATTTAAGATGATATATGTTGAAAATAACTCCCTATATAGCTCTCAGATTCCACTTACACTTTATATTCAAACCTGGAGTGTCACAGTTGGTAGAAAAACAATGTTGGCATTGTTTGACATTAAACCTGGCATGACACTCTTATATGCTAGGTTTGAATATCTAAAAATGTGAATGAGATATTTTTGTCCTTCATACAAAACTCTTGTACAGGTTCAGAAGACACAAGCCGGAGCTACTGCTCTCAGTTTTGTGTTACTTGATTTTGCCTTGATTTTTGGTTACTCAAAATAAATAGAATTTTCTTTGATTTATTATTATTATTATTTTTTTTGTTTAATTTGGTTATCTATTTTTTGTTTTTTTTTAATCATTCAACATTATAGCCATATATCTGGTGTCTGACAGAGCGCGTCATACCACGCAGTGTATGAAGATCTGATCTAACAATGCGAACAGGACATTGGAAAAATTGTAGTCCATTTTTTTTTTCTGCTTCTATTCTAGAACATGGTGAAACAGAAAGCCATGAGAGTCCTAAAACAGAAGAGAATGTAAGTTCCCCTATTTGTAGTAATTCTTAATGTTTATACATAAAATCTGCACCGTAAATTAAAGCTGCAAAGCTTTCACTTTGGTGCACTCTGGGGGTGCTGGTGTGTTTTGCGCATCCCTAGACTCTCAACAATAATTTCTGTTTCATGGCAAAATATCAAAAATTCACTGTGATGCCAGGGGAATGTGATGCTAGTTTGCATTTAGCTAGATGTCTAGCAAGTTTTAGCATGTATTTAGTATGTTTTCATAACATAGCTTGGTATTACTAACATGTTTTATGCTTAGCCAAGTGTTACTAGCATGGTTGTGCATGTTTAGCACTTTCTGGCACATTTAGGGCCCAAGCACTGAGAGTGTCTGTCCTGTTGTTCTCTTAAAGGAACACTCCACTTTTTTTGGAAATAGGCTCATTCTCCAACTCCCCCAGAGTTAATAAGTTTTTGAATCCATTCAGCTGATCTCTGGGTCTGGCGAGAGCACTTTTAGCATAGCTTAGCATAGATCATTGAATCCAATTAGACCAGTAGCATCGCGTTCAAAAACGATCAAAAAGTTTCGATATTTCCGGTAGCCCGGTAGCTGGGGACTACTTTCAGGCGCTGCGTAATATCACTGCGCCTGCTGCGGCCATGTTACGGCAGCAAAGTTCCTTGATTATTACGCCGGAATGAGAGTAGTTCCTAATCATATCAGCCTAGAAAATCGCAACTTTTCATTTTCCGCCGATCTTAGTACACGATATAACTACAGAAGAGTCAAGTTCAAGGCCCTTCAAATTATACAATTCTTCTGCCATTTAAAATTTTCTTATTCCACCTTTACTAACTCCTCCTAGGTTGGTTCAATCTTCATTAAATTTTGCAAACAGAAGCTAGGGACTGAATTTATTCACACTTGTGCTCCTGAAGATACATACTAGTTTTTAACTTAATGAAGCATATGGTTGTAAAGTTATAGTGGGTTTTCAATTGTAGCACCTATTATTGGTAGAATTTTACAAAACTTTGTGTGCTTTGTCAAAATGTCCTGTTGACCATGCCTGTCAAGTTTTGTTAAGCTTGGTCATTGTTTTCAGCATATTTCAGTCAGCTCATAAAGAAATTAGCATTGCGTGGCCATTTAAATTATATCCTAACTTACATCTCCACAATACTTTGTCAAATTAAATGTAAACGTTTTTAAGCTTCTGTCATGAGTGTCTAGGGATGTTGTGTGCTACGTTTCATGCAAATCGGACAGACAAGCTAGGAGGGTGTTTCCTCAACTTTGTTGATGCAAAAAACCCGATACAAGACATTTATATTGTTATATCTCCAGGTATGAAGGGCAGAGAGATCAGTTGATGCAGCAGTCTTTTAACATGGAACAAGCAAACTACACCATCCAGACACTAAAAGACACCAAGACCACTGTAAGAACGCAGCCATAAGAAAAAAAAAGAAGAAACTGTGATTTATTCTATATTTCCCTTCATGTGTTTTTTCAACATTAGCAATATGTAGCAAGCATACTTGTTTTCTTTGTGTGCATGTTATTGTTTTTAACATAGGTGGAGGCAATGAAAATTGGTGCCAAAGAAATGAAAAAAGCATACAAGAATGTTAAAATTGATCAGATTGAGGTAAGATTTTTTTCATTTCTTTACTTAGTGTAAAATACAATTAATCAGTTCAGACAGTTCAAATGTCTGAACTGATTAAAAATTGATGCGTGTATTAGAAAAAGTTTTGCTGTTCATGCTGCAGGATCTGCAAGACCAGTTGGAGGACATGATGGAAGATGCTAATGAAGTGCAAGAAGCTCTTAGCCGCAGCTATGGGACACCAGACATCGATGAAGATGACCTGGAGGCAGGTTAGTTAGAACAGAGCTTTTTTTTTTAAATTTTTTTGCATTTTAGCATTTTTATTTTTGATTAGTAATTAGTTTTAATCTATTACTAATAAAAGTGTGTATTTATTTTAAAAAAAAATGCATGCATGATTATTTGTTTGTACCATAAGAGCTGGATGCACTTGGTGATGAACTCCTTTTGGACGATGACAATTCCTATCTGGATGAGGCTTCTTCTGCTCCAGCTATACCTGAAGGAGTACCAGGAGACAGAACTACGAATCGGGTAAACATACCCATTAATTAAAAAACATAAAACACATTTTTATTTATTTAGGGTTTTCTAGAAAATGTCACATTGATAATCTATAATTTACTGAGACTTATGTTCCAAAGCAACCTGTATTATGCAGTTAACGGCAAGCACGGAAAGCAAACAAAAATGCATTCACATAACATCAGTTCTAGTAGTGTTGTCAAAAGTACTGGTACTTCAGTATCAAGTGGATACTTAAATTTTAAAAATGCTTTTAAACACTCCGATGTGTATTTGTGTGTGCGCTCTGTAAATAGCTATGGATGGGACAAAAAAAAAGAAAGATATGTGAAAATAAGTCTGAGCATTAAGGCCTGGTTTCACAAACAGGGCTTAGCTTAAGCCAGGACTTGTCCTTAGTTAAATGATGATATTTAAGCAACTTTTACAAAAATGCCTTTGAAGAAAACATTAAGGTGTGCATCTTGACACAGAACAATGACACTGACATATTTTAAGATATGTCAGAGTAAGATATTTTCAGGTGAGGCAGCTCAAACGTGCATTTCGGGGGACTATCTTAAGCCTTGTCTGTGAAATAGTCGGGGACTAGCTTAAGCCTTGTCTGTGAAATAGTCGGGGACTAGCTTAAGCCTTGTCTGTGAAACCGGGGGTATGTCTAGCAGTGTAAGTGCCATAGACCTGCCACTTGTTCTGTTACCTGTAAAGTTTTTTTTTTTTTTTTTTGTCCATTTTATTATTTACGTTATTTTATTTTGTAACTTTTTATTTGATCTTTTTAATGCAATGGTAACTTAACTAAAACATTAGCATGTAGCCTTCAGATATGATTCGAAGTATTTTTTATAACTACTAATACAAATAATATCAAACTAATTTCACTTATTTAAATAGTTAAAAAAAAAAAAAAAAATAGACGAAAAATTTGCATTAAGCCATATGTTGACTTTGTATTCTCTTTTGTGAGCTGCTCAACTTGCTAGTCTATGCGTTCATAGAAAAAAAAAAATGTTTTCGGTTTTTACCTTTCCTTGCATTGAACTTTGCGCCAGTTTGTACTTGTTAGGCAAGGTAATGCATGTGAAGTTTGTTACATGGTGCATTTCCCACACACCGAATATTCTATTTTGCTTTAAATTTGTTTAGGCTGTTTACAATTTGTTATAATGAATGTCACTATAATTTATTTTATTATACAATGCGGATCCATTTAGGATCGCTTAACCTGCCTATATACATGTGAAAAATGAAGGCAATTTCAATTGTTGTGGGCCCCCAATGGCTGTGGTTCCCCTCTATAGTCAGTCCCACTTTCCCACCCTGTAGTGATGCCCCTTTTTCGGCGTAATACAGAGCATGTGCTCTAATTAACATACAATAAGACCTCCATGTTCTGCCCTCCCACCTTTCTATAGCATTACATGCTCATTTTTTCTGTCACTTTCAAATCTGAGGTTCAGATCAGGGGTTTCATGACCATTTAATAGAATGCTTAGTAAATGTAAAGTAATCAAGCCACACGGTTTAAGAAGCTGCATCCATCAACACAATGTGCTGGACTTTTCATTTCGGTAATAAATTGTATACAGTCGACAAATGCACTCAAAGATCGTTTGTCAATTTTATGAATCAAAATTTAATTAGGATGCCAAAAAGTGTCACTTTATTGCATAAATGTCTGTATCGTGTTATATACAGTATTTATGAAATCGCATGTAAATATTTCATACGGAGCACTGCATTTTTAGTTACATGTTCTTTGCTTTGTGAAATAACATCCACTGTTACAGAAAATGATTTTTACAAACTGATATGAGAATTCTGCTTTTTGCAAACAGGATGGAGTACTGGTGGACGAGTTTGGCCTTCCTCAGATTCCAGCTACATAATGGAACAAAATGACAATGTATCCTAAACCCTCAAAAGATTTGGACAACTATCTACAAACAAACACTGGGACAGACCTTCAATGTCAAGATTTCATCTTTTTTAAAATCAGTCTTGATCTACTTCAGATTATAATCTTTTGCTTCATAAATCTGTCCATGATATCTTTCAACATTAATCATTGGGTTACGAGTTTTTGTTGGTTGGTTTGTTTTTGACTGTGTAGATATGATTTATTTTCTGAAGGATATGCACCAGTAGGTGGTTTACTTTGTACTGCAATACACTTTATTGAAAGCATAAATAAATATAATTTACATACAATATCACATTTCTGTACACAAACAAAAAACAAACTTCTGTATACATAATGAATTGTAGTTCAATATCCATTTGGTAATCCAGATGTCACCAGCTGAGTCTGTAGCTGTGAGGAAAAATCTTCTTGTGCAAATATTCCACAACCTCTTTTTTATCCTTGAGTTTCTCAAATTCATAGTATGAAATCTAGAGAGAGTAAAACTAAGGCCATTATGGAGCATTGTCAAACATTGTAAACATTGTCAAACATTGTAAACATTGTCATGCATACAAGACTGGGGTTTAAAGGAATAGTTAACCCAAAAATGTATTTTGCTCACCCTCATATTGATAAAAATTCAGAAGACTTAACCACTGGAGTTGTATGGATAATTTTTACACTACCTATGTGTCCTTTTCAGAGCTTGAAATGTTTTGTAGCTTGTGGATTGAAACAATAACAATACTTTAAATACAGTTGTCATCTTATGTTACACCTTGCAAAATCTGCAGAATGTTAATTTACAAAAAAATTATAGGGATCCTAAAAAGATTTTCCTCCAGGTCTTGAACATTCTTTGGTTTCTTCAGCATATTTCTTTCAACCCTATTAAACCATGACTATTTTCACACAGAGGACAACTGATGTTCAAGGAGGGTGATGATTGGGGTAAATTGTCTTCATTTTGTCTTCTGGGAACCTTAAATAACATGTAGTTTCTGAAGAAAAAATGGACAATTCCCAGCTCTTAATGCATTTTTATGAACCCTCTTCTATTTTGCTACAATTATTATAGTTTCACTGATTCTGCAAGGTACATGTAAAATTATGAGCACAACTCTAATTTTCTTTCCACTCTGGAACACACAAAAAGGATAGAGTTTGGAACGAAATTAGGGTAAATTACAAATTTTATTTTGGGGGAACTATTCTTTTAAATGAACATTTTAGCTTGATTTATGAAACAAGCAAATACACTTAGAAAGGCATAGAAGAAAAGGTTTAGTAAAATAATTTTTATTTTTTTAATAAGGCACAGTCGGTAAATAAAAAGGCAAGAGAAATTAAGTTTGTTTTACCTGAACAACTTCATATCCCAGAATTCTCAGGTGACGCTGCTTGATGGCTTCCTTGCCTAGTAGTTTCTCTGCATTTGCTGCAAAGCGCTTTGACCCATCAATACAGAGAGCAATTCTGATAATAAACAAATTAATATCAATATCACAATATACATGCATTCTCAGACAACTAATCATCAGTTTCTACCTCATTTGCAAACCGCAGGAAATGGCTTACCTTTTATGGACTTCATCTGTATGTGAAGCAGGCAAGACGTACCCTTCTTCATCTAGTTTTATCTCAATGTCTGCATATATACAAACAAGAAATCAGTGGCATATACAGCCACAGAGATATACCAATCAGAAGGTTTACATATGTTGGTGTAAGAAATTGACAGCTATGCAATTTTAGGACAAAAGTAGATGAATAATATGTACCTAGCGTATAACAATATGGTGTAAGTACTCTGGAAGCAAAGTAAGATTGAGCTCCCAGCAGATCCACTAGGGCAGACTTCACAGCATTGTAGAAAAGAGGTTCCACTGGAGTCTCCAAAGACTGTCCAGAAGCCAAAAATGACTTTACTTGAAACTTCGGCGAAAGTCGTGGTCCCTTCAAATGAGCATTGTTATGAATAAGCAAGCAACATTAGTATATAATTCATATATAACACTCCTTTTAAATTGTATTCTTTTTTGGGAGCCTAAAAAGCTGGGTATACTTCATTTTATGCTTTTCGCTCTGTCTCCATGCAGCTTGTTGACCACAGAACGAGTTTGACACATGCCTCTTCTGTAACAACATTCACCTTGCATGTGTGCTCAGTGCAGGGTAGTAACTGATGACATGTAATCTGTATTATTTAATCAGATTCCAAAAAAATAAGTATGCGTAATTAAAGTATATTACAGGTGCTGGTCATATAATTAGAATATCATCAAAAAGTTGATTTATTTCACTAATTCCATTCAAAAAGTGAAACTTGTATATTATATTCATTCATTACACACAGACTGATATATTTCAAATGTTTATTTTTTAAATTTTGATGATTATAACTGACAACTAAGGAAAATCCCAAATTCAGTATCTCAGAAAATTAGAATATTAAGACCAATACAAAGAAAGGATTTTTAGAAATCTTGGCCAACTGAAAAGTATGAAAATGAAAAGTATGAGCATGTACAGCACTCAATACTTAGTTGGGGCTCCTTTTGCCTGAATTACTGCAGCAATGCGCCGTGGCATGGAGGTGATCAGTTTGTGGCACTGCTCAGGTGTTATGAGAGCCCCAGGTTGCTCTGATAGTGGCCTTCAGCTCTTCTGCATTGTTGGGTCTGGTGTTTCTCATCTTCCTTTTGACAATACCCCATAGATTCTCTATGGGGTTCAGGTCAGGCGAGTTTGCTGGCCAATCAAGCACAGTAACACTATGGTCATTGAACCAGCTTTTGGTACCTTTGGCAGTGTGGGCAAGTGCCAAGTCCTGCTGGAAAATGAAATCAGCATCTCCATAAAGCTCGTCAACAAAAGGAAGCATGAAGTGCTCTAAAATTTCCTGGTAGATGGCTGTGTTGACTGTGGACTTCAGAAAACACAGTGGACCAACACCAGCAGATGACATGGCAGCCCAAATCATCACTGACTGTGGAAACTTCACACTGGACCTCAAGCAACATGGATTCTGTGCCTCTCCACTCTTCCTTCAGACTCTGGGACCTTGATTTCCAAATGAAATGTAAAATTTACTTTCATCTGAAAAGAGGACTTTGGACCACTGAGTAACAGTCCAGTTCTTTTTCTCCACAGCCCAGTTAAGACGCTTCTGACGTTGTCTCTGGTTCAGAAGTGGCTTGGTAGCCCTTTTCCTGAAGAAGTTTGTCTTCTGGATCATTGCCAAGTCAGCAGTCTTCCCCATTATTGTGGTTTCAAAGAACAAGAGATACTGTAGGGATGGTCATTTATTCAAACTCAAATGTAAATATTCTAATATTTTGTGATACTGATTTTTGACTTTCATGAGCTGTAAGCTCTAATCATCAAAATTAAAAGAAATATTCATTCATTACACACAGACTGATATATTTCAAATGTTTATAATATACAAGTTTCACTTTTTGAATGGAATTAGTGAAATAAATAATTTTTTTGATGATATTCTAATTATATGACCAGCAGCTGTACATTTTAAAATGCTCATAATCAGATAACAGTTACTTTTTATGGATTACATTATTACATATTTACACAATGACACAATTATTCACAATTTATTCATTCTCCCTATTTTTTTTCTCTTTTACATTTTCCTTCTATGTTTAATTGTAGGTTTAAAACAAGTTAGATTAAAAAAAAAAAAAAAAAAAAGTAATCCTAAAAATGTACCTAAAATGAGGTACCTAGATTACATTATTAGCTACCATTTTCATCATCCAATCAGTCACACAGACAGTATGCAGACCTTTGCAGGACATGAACTGGACACCAGACAGATGCTGATTTCTGCAACAGATGCTCTTTACTTGCCTCATCAGGATTTCCCAAATGGAGGTTTACAAAAAAAAAACCTATCCCATTTCAAATAGTAATATATGACTAAACAATCACAATATAATTGACAAAATCAAGCAGCCCTGCACTATAAATAAAACATTTACTAAAAACATATTTAAATTGTTTACCTACAAGTTATTTGACCATTAACCAACATAAGACAAAACCATGAATGTGAATGTGTTCATTGCCCCTACCCCACCCATGGCTGAAAGGTGATGTACAGTGAGGGAAGAAACTATTTGATCCCCTGCTGATTTTGTTTGCCCACTGACAAAGAAATTATCAGTATATAATTTTAATGGTAGGTTTATTTGAACAGTGAGAGACAGAAAAACAAAAAAATCCAGAAAAACGCATTTCAAAAAGTTATAAACTGATTTGCATTTTAGTGAGTGAAATAAGTATTTGACCCCTTCGCAAATGTAGGGGGTGAGATTATTTCCTTTATGAAAATAACTCCTCGTGAAGCCAAAACTTAGGAACTCTTACAATGCAAATGTCAGACCACAAAACAAACTCTTCAATCAGGCTTTGATCTCTTTGTGAAGCCAAACACCCAGAAACCCTTACAATGCAAATGTCATGCCACAAGACAATAAACTCTCTAATCAGACAAGAAGATCTGAGAGAAAGACCATTTGATCATTGGTCCACTCACCCATCCTTCCCCCCCTGGACTCATGGTACTGGTCACTGAAAGAACTCAAGTTGCTACTCTTACATAAATATTCACTATATCTTAAGAATTAATGATCGTAACCCTTTCATGTTTGGTATCATTTTAAAGGTCTCAGTGCGATGGGTAAACTGGTCTCAATTTCACAGCAGTCACTTATATTATGGGAAATATTGGAAACTTAAGTTAACCCTGTGTTTCTCTTGTGGGCGGTCTCCTTTCAAAACTCGATAAACATTGCTCTACAGGTGTGACCATTTGGGGCACGAGAACATCTCCTACAGAGGCTTCTCATCCCCCATACACAGATCTAATCTGTTTTGGGGCAGAGAATAAATGTTTATGGACCTTTTGTTCTGGTAGTATTTAAGGGAAAGTTGCAAATCAGTCGGGGCGATTCTGCAGCCAGAATGAGCCCATAGTGTGGTGTGTCTCTACACTCCATACTATGTATTTTCTAAGGTCTGGTATACATCATTTACTCTTAGATTAATCTTTGAGAATTTGATGTTCTGTATTGAGATTATTTGATATTTTTGAATTTGTTTTATAATTGGCGTGATACAACTTTACCTGACCAATAATAAATTGTTATATTTGATTTATTCTGCTCTCTTCTGAAATCATTTTTTCAAGTAGATTAATGGTAGGGGTATTTCCGCAAAGATCACACCAAATCACACCAAAGCACTAATGGATGAACCATGGGGGGCGCCATGAAGGAGACTCTGGATTTCTGTCTGTCGCTGGCTTAACACGGTGTAGCTCTCGTGGTTATAGGGAAAAATACACTTTTTGTTATGAGCAGGCGCAGCTCACTTAAAGGTATTATAACCGCTCTGCACCCTCTGAGTAAGTTCAGAACTGACGAGTTTGTGTCGTGGATTCACTAAAAAATCGGCCGAAGTGTAATTCCTATGCGATACCTAGTCCCTAATGAACGAAGAATCGAAAGTATGGGATTTTCAGAATAATCAAATATCTAAAATAATATATAAGCTATATTTGTGATCAGTTTTTAATTGGTCTAAATTTAATGATCACTTGGAATTGGAGTCAGATCAGAATTGGAGCTAGATCAAAATTGAAACTAAATCCTGATATATTCACAAACAAAAGACCGAACATGCATTAAACCTTCGACCAGGCCGCTGGATTCCGTTGTTTGGACTAGCGGGTGGATCCTTACACAAAACATGACTTCGTACTTGGAGGCAAAACCCTTGTTGGCAATCACAGAGGTCAGACGCTTCTTGTAGTTGGCCACCAGGTTTGCACACATCTCAGGAAGGATTTTGTCCTACTCCTCTTTGCAGATCTGCTCCAAGTCATTAAGGTTTCGAGGCTGATGTATTGCAACTCGAGCCTTCAGCTCCCTCTACAGATTTTCTATGGGATTAAGGTCTGGAGACTGGCTAGGCCACTCCAGGACCTTAATGTGCTTCTTCTTGAGCCACACCTTCGTTGCCTTGGTCGTGAGTTTTGCATCATTGTCATGCTGGAATACCCACCCATGACCCATTTTCAATCCCCTGGCTGGCTTCAATGCTCTGACCCTGATGGTACATGGCCCCGTTCATCATCCCTTTGATGTGGTGCAGTTGTCCTGTCCCCTTAGCAGAAAAACACCCCCAAAACATAATGTTTCCACAGTGTTGTTTCCATAATGTTCCATAATGTTTTGAGGGTGGGGATGGTGTTCTTGTGGTCATAGGCAGCATTTCTCGTCCTCCAAACACGGCGAGTTGAGTTGATGCCAAAAAGCTCGATTGTGGTCTCATCTGACCACAACACTTTCACCCAGTTCTCCTCTGAATCATTCAGATGGTCAACTTCAGATGGGCCTGTACATGTGCTTTCTTGAGCAGGGGAACCTTGCAGGCGCTGTAGAATTTCAGTCCTTCACAGCATAATGTGTTACCAATTGTTTTCTTTGTGACTATGGTCCCAGCTGTCTTGAGATCGCTGACAAGATCCTCCAGTGTAGTTCTGAGCTGATTCCTCACCGTTCTCATGATCATTGAAACTCCACGAGGTGAGATCTTGCATGGAGCCCCAGTCCGAGGGATACTGACAGTTATTTTGTGTTTCTTCCATTTGTGAATAAAATCGCACCAACTGTTCACCTCCTCACCAAGCTGCTTGGCGATGGTGTTGTAGCCCATTCCAGCCTTGTGTAGGTCTACAGTCTTGTCCCTGACATCCTTGGATAGCTCTTTGGTTTTGGCCATGGTGGAGAGTTTGGAATCTGATTGATTGATTGCTTCTGTGGACAGGTGTCTTTTATACAGGTAACAAGCTGAGATTAGGAGCACTCTGTCTCAGCTCCTTACCTGTATAAAAGACACCTGGGAGCCAGAAATCTTGCTGATAGTGGATCAAATACTTATTTCACTCATTGAAATGCAAATCAATTTATAATTTTTTAAAAATGTGTTTTTCTGGATTTTTTTGTTGTTATTCTGTCTCTCACTGTTAAAATAAACCTACCATTAAAATTAGAGACTGATCATTTCTCTGTCAGTGGACAAACGTTCAAAATCAGCAGGGGATCAAATAATTTTTAACAGTATGTTGTCCCCTCTATTGTACTGACATGAATGTTACATTTCTTTCTGCCTAACAGCAATTCTGTTTGCTTTGTGTGAAAGAACCATTTGTGTGGAATTTGTTTCATTTTTTGCATCACATGTGGTATAAAACAACATCAAGTCTTAAGCATAGTAAAAAAAAAAAAAAATAATAATAATAATAATAATGCAGTTTCACTCACATCATAAAATGGACACTCGAGCTTTACAGTCATGTAAAGTTGGGTCAGCTGTGCAAGCACTCTGTGATCTATCCCACTGCTCTCCTCCCCTTCAAAAGAGAGATGGAAAATATATTATTTAAAAAGTTCAGTACATTGCATAGAGATGTTAATGATTAAGTGCTAAATAATTTTTAAAGAATTAAGCTTCTATTGTCTATTAGCCAATTTCAGCATAAATGTGTTCAGTAATTATGCAAGTAGATGGTGAAATCACTGTTTCACAACCAATCTGTATTTTCTGTACCATACACTAATTATAGTAATAAATTAAAGAATTACATTTAAATTATTAGCTAAATAACAATACTCATGTTTGAGCATATTTAAACAATTAATAAGTAGGCCACGAGCATATGAACATGGACAACTCCAAATATTATTGTTCTGTATTAATGATAATGATTAATTAATCAATTAATATTAAAATAAGTGATCAATTAATCATGAATATTCCTGAACACTGAACCCAGGTACTGTATAGAAAATGTTTCATTGTTTCTTACCCTGTAGCTGTTGCATGAAGTAAGGGCTGAAGACTTTTGAGACAAAGTTAAGTGGGTATCTCTGTAGAAGGGTACAGGCATACAGTAGGTCGAGCAGGGCTCTGGGCTGAAATTGGGAAAACCGGGCATGCAAAACAGACTCCACCTTTCGGAACAATCTCCCAGCATCAGGTGGCAGGTATCCCAAAACTCCCAGTGCAGATATCTGTTGTGACACCTGCCATGTCGAGTACTCCTCTGCACGATACACAAAACTCTCAGCCACCGTGTTAAAAATAGGTGGAGAAAGAATGCGCCATCGCCGGAAAAACTGCATCACCTTGGTTACGGTTTCTGCATGAGCAGTAAATGCAATCTTGGGCACATGGCGCTCAAGAGCTTCCACAAGAAAGTGGTCACTGTGTCCATAGTGCATAAGTGCTGACAATACCACATTCAGTTCTGGATCTGCAAAGTTTTGCACATGATGGACAGCTTGCTTGCAAAGTGCAATTACAAGTGGTAATGCTTCTTTATGTCTCAATTTGAATAAGGCACCTAGAATTTCACTAATCGCCCCTGGGCCCATTTGTTGCACTAATTGAAGTGCCTGAGCATTCATTTCATTTAGAAGCTCCAGATAGCATCCATCTTCACCCAAACCAGTTGCTAGCATAGAGTAAACAGCAACTAGCTCTGCCATATTCCATTGAGCTGTATCTTTATTTTGGAGCTGACTCATAGCCTGTTTTATCATGCCACTGTTAGGACCTTCCAATGCAAATAAAGCCCTTGATAACCCACATAGCACTTCAACATTGAGCCGTTCCAAATTCAGTCTCTTTTGACTTTCGAACATCAGCCTTAGCACTAGGCGGCTCTGAGGGTCAAGGTAGAGACGTGTACAGCCCAGGAGAGCTCTAACCAATACCTCATCCTGTAATCTGGCTGAATCATGCTCTAGTGTTTGGCAAAGTTTATTAAGGCCCGCATCTGATTTCCAAAGACCACATGCGGAATCATGCTCCAAGTCTGCCAGTCGGTGAAGTATAGATGCTGCTGCTGCACCTGAGAGGAGAGGGTAAGATCGCAAGAGACGAAGAACTTGCTGAGATGAAGAACAGGAGGTGAGTCGTTTCATAAATGTGCGGTCCTCATCAGAAGTCAGGTGGTGCAACAAAGACAGACCACTTCCACTGGGGAGGAGCTCCTGGTAAGGGCGAACAGATCCAGCAACAACGAACATTGGGCCTCGTTCTGTGGTGCATACACTCCTTGAACTGAGGCTGGAACATGTGGGAAAGCAGACAGTAGAAGTTCGGAGACAGGGAAAAGACAGACGCGTACCAGCAAATGCTTTCAGTGATGGAAGGATCTGGTCATCCAAATGGCTCAGGAAATGCAGCCTCAGTGCTAGTGTTCTGGCCATCATAAAAAGTGCCACCATATCCTTAATCTACAGTCACAACAAAAGAAAGAAGTTAAAGGTAAACATCACGATCGAATCAGAAATGTTTCTGTTTTAAGGTCAAGTAAGGTTTCTGTTGATGAGCCTCAAAACTTAATTGATGCTTCCTTTGCTTTCTCACTCTGTCCTTCAAGCCTTCAGCGTATGTCAAAATTATTTCTTAATATTCAAAATTATTATCAATTCCATTATGTGGTTGAATAATTCTTTGAGGACCATTATTAAACAAGTTTTTGTTGTTGTTTTTTTTTAATCAATTAATTAGAAATATAAAATAAATGTTTTGTCCATTTCACCTGAAATACATTCATTTAAATTTTATTTATTTATTTATTCTTTCCCAAGTTGCACAATGATAAACAGGTAATAACACATTTGTCCTAAGAATTATCCTAACTAGATTAATTGTACTACATGAAGCAGGATGCAACTAAAGGGTGAGATTTTTCTGACATCCCATTTACTTCAGAGAACAGCTCGGTGAATCTCACAAAAACACACATTAGTTTTAGGGATGGGCAATATCATTTGTGATATGTGACCAAGTCTGTAGAAATCCATCTAATGTAATGTTTTTAGTGTTTTCTACATAAAATCATCCTACATAATCTAAAGGACATTATGTGAAAATATAACCTCGATTATCTTTAATATTGACTGAACAAGACCGGGCTCAAAAAATCATATTTTTGAGAAGTTCCAATGTAAAGACAAGCTAACATTTAAATCTGCAACACATTTGAACCATAATCATCCTAACTATGTACCCCATTAAAGCTGAAATTCTCCCATTTTCAGTGATACAAGACACATTTATAAAAACATTTTGTAAAACAGGTTTATGATGTGCATGTCTAAAAAGCACAAAAACATTTAAATGAATGGGGGAATTGAATAATCATATGTAAAAATAATCACTGCATAGTCTTGTACGTATTCATTGCAATTAAACTGATTATTGTTAAATCTACAAAAATTGTTCAGTCAAGAGCAGTGAGTAGGTCCTCTTTTCTTTTATTGTTTAATTAACATTGAACCAGATGCCAGCAGATTTATAATGCACAGCTCTAAGGGGTTGTAACAATACACTCAACTCATGATGATTGATACGATTGATTTCACGATACGATTTTCTCACGAAGACAAATTATACAGTATATGAAATGGTGTCCTTTTATTATTGCTTGGACGAAATGCTGCATGTTTTTTTGTGAAACTGAAATATAACAAAACTAAAATGAAATTTTAAAACAAACCCCAAATCAAATAAGCAACACAAATAAAAGAAAACTTCAGTTTTGTGAAACTATACATAAATATATATATATATATATATATATATATAAAATATCTGCACAAAACAAAAACAGTAGATGGGCTGAATGAGATGCAAATTCACTCTCTGACAGCAGGTGGCACTTAAGGAACAGCAGCGATATAGCATTTCCATGATTAGGCTACTGCTGTAAACAAAGCAGAGCTGTGCTTGTGAACACTACTTTATTATGCATCGTTCAGCGGCAAGATGAAAAGAAAATACAATCTAAACTTCTCTAAATACAGTCAGTTCCCCTCAGAGACACATTCATATAAACTCCTATCCCAACTGTATCGCGATTTGTCTAGCACCTCAACCGATTTGAATTTAATTGTCACATGTTTGAATCAATTTTCAACCGGCTGGCGGTGCATCGTTACATCCCTAACAGATTTAATATATGGTTACATCAGATTTGTTTCTAACTATTCCCCAAAAGACATAACCAACTATGTTTGCATAAATACATGTCAAGACAGATTTTTTGCTTTTTGTGGCTTATTTTGTGGCTCATTTAACTCTTAGCAAGTCCCGTACTTTATGTTCCCATTCATGCATGTTCTTTTCATAAAAACCCAAAACAAGACGCAAGTCTGCTTCCACAGGCCATACACAACTTTTTAATTAAAATATAATGAGTTCTTTATTTAGCCTAAAAGTGGAAACACTTCAGGAGTTTCAAAGTCGTCATCAGATTGATTGAATTATACAGGATTTCCGGTGTCGTGTTCTTTAACCGTCCACCTGCAAACAAAGATGCTGTGACTCCAAACCATCTCACAAAAGAAGCCGTCGTGTTTACAACTGTAACGATGGTTGTTTGACATGTCAGTCAAAGGCCTCGATGGGTGGGCCTTAGCCAATGAAAGCTGCCATGGATTCCAGGCCTTCAGCCGTCAGTCTGAAGGTCTGGCTACGCGAGACTAAGTTGTGCCTGACAACAGACAGTGGAGCTAATATACTAAAAGCAGTCACTCTGAACATGTGGACAAGACTGTCTATGGACACTACACAGCTGAAAAAAGCAGCACTCAAAGATGCTCAAACAGAACTTAGCCTTTCTCTGCATAAACTCGTGACTGAATCATCATGCTTTGGAAGCTTTTTCAAGAAACCAGCTGCTGAGCTGATCAGTCTTTCTGACACAGAGAAAAATGAGACAAAGTGCTTCCATAGTCTACTGGCAGATGGTGAGAGCAAGGTGAATTTGCCTAATATCAGTTGTTTAGCAAAAAAGTACTTGTGTATCCCTACCATAAGAACACCCTCAGAGAAGTGTATTCAGTGCTGGTGGAAATGTAGTAACATATAAAAGGTTCTGAAACAAACTATAGTGAATTTGTTAGTATTCTTGACCAAAAATATTAAGATGTGAGCCCTGTTCTCTTTTTGAAAGCCACTTTTTCCTGAATCACATTCTTACTTGTGTATTATACTACTAAACATTTTTATGTCAGCTTCATCTCCACATTTTGTTTACAATTTAAGAGTGTATCAGCATTTCATTTTCATTTAATTTCATTTGTTAATTTATTTTTAATTTATGTTGTGATTTGCACTATTTTGTAACCTATAAAGAGTTGGGACTGTTACTTTTTTTTTTTTACAAATTTATCATGCCTCTTTCACAATGAACTTTGTTACTTTATCAGGTTACATTAACATGTTTATTAATTTATCAGCTTTTATTTGCACTCTTTTATAATTTTGTAACCTAACTGAAGACATGGTTGGAATAGTTACTTTTGCTGTTTGCACCATGAGAGTATGAATAAATACAGAAACTGTGTTTACATTTCAAACTTGCAATTATGTTTTGCAATGGTTTTCAGCACAGTTGCACCATTTCAACATTATCTACACTTTTACAGAAGAAAAGCAACTTTTCTATTTCTAAAAGGGTCTGAATTTTTACCTTTTTTATTCTTTACTGTAATTGGTATTTTAGAAGCCTATTTGATGATGGGTAGGTTATACTTTTAGATCAATGTTTGTGTTTCTAAGGCTCTCAAGACTGCATGCAGCCATCACTTGTAGCCAAAAACAGTGGTGAATGGTCTTAAATCGTCATTGATATCACAATAAACAATAGAAAATATTATGATATAGTTTTAAGCCCATATTGCCCATCCCTAATTAATACATATATGCACGTACACTTACAAGAGACAGAAGCAACAGCAGCTCATTCTAGTCTAGACTGGTCTAATTTAAATCAGAAAAGTTTGACTCATTACTCCATTGCTAACTGCTATTTGGACAAACTAGTCCTTTAACATAACCTCTATTTTTCTTATGCGACTGGGCCCGGGTTAATTAGTTATAAATAAATAAAAAATTAAGAGAGAGAGAGAGAGAGAGAGAGAGAGAGAGAGAGAGAGAGAGAGAGAGAGAGAGAGAGAGAGAGAGACAAGGTTCCCACTCTAAGCCAAATATCAAATTCCCTGACTTTCACTGAATAAAAAGCTGAATTTCCATGATCTATAATGAACAGAAAAACAGGCCGCTGCTGTGTTTCCTTTCCTATATTTGATAACTCAATAGTAGTTTTAAAAACTTTATATTTAGCTTTTCTGTTGTCTCCTTTTAACACCTAGTCTCTGAAGTGGTCATTTTGTAGCCAAAGCTCTTGAAATTTTCATTTTCTGGCATGTTTGCCTTAGTTAACAGGTGACTGCATTTGTCTTGAGTGATTGCCAGTTGACAGGCGGGAAGGGATTAAAATGGCGCTGAAAAATAGCCTAACCATAACAACAGGCAAAATGCATGAAACAACGAGAAAAAAATAAAATAAAATACGGTATAGAAAAATACATTTTGATAAATGGAAACTAAAATTTAAAGCTTCAAACAAAAATTCCCAATATTCTTAGACACAAAAAAATTCCCTGCCTTTCAATGTCTGGAAAATACCTTTTAAAATTCCATTATATTCCAGAAATTCCATGACCCATGGGAGCCCTGGAGAGAGAGAGAGAGAGAGAGAGAGAGAGAGAGAGAGAGAGATGGCAGTGAAGTGTCGGGTCCTCTCCTAAATCACGAATTTGAAAGATGGGACAAAAATCCGATTGAAGCACTGCATGCTGAGTAAGAGTATCCTCATAGTACAGAGGAACACACCGAACAACACATGCAAGGCAGAATTAGGCCAATACCCTCTGCTTATGTGCATTGAGAAATGAGCCATCAAACTTTGGAAACAATTAAAAATGAGTGACCCCAACTCTTACCCTTAGCCCTTAAAAACCATGAAGTGAACCCTGAAAAAAGTCCCCTGATTCAGATGGTCCTGAAGCTGCAAAAACAAACTAACATGTCAGTCAGTCAGCATCAGGACACTGAAATATTCATCCACAAAATTCGGCTGAACCAAATTATAAAAGCATAAAAATAAAATGATCTAACCTACTGGAATGAAACAACAGAAAAACAAAGAGATTACACAACTGCAGAATATCTGAGTACCTCACCAGCTGCCTTAACTATGAAGAAATTAGAAATAAATTATATCCCAAATTTGAAACACTTTGCCCTGACTTCAAAATGTTAAACAAGAAAACTCAACTTCCATATTTATTAGGAGAAAAACAAGATTGTATCTTACTAACAGCAAGACACATTGATGCCCTTCACAAAAAGAGGGAGTCAACAAATCAGTGATGTGCCCACAAACAAACACACACAGAATCTTAAATTGCTCATAGAATTCTAGAATTCATAGATTTTATTTGCTCTATTTTGTTTAATTATATATACAAGCATGCATTTATTTATTTATTATTATTTTTAAAATACAGCTGTTCTAGATTCAATTGCTACATTGTAACAATTGTCATGCCAATAAAGCACGTATTGAACTGAATTGAATTGAGAGAGAGAGAGAGAGAGAGAGCACTACCACTCTTTCACGTGGAAGTCAAATTAGCAGTATGAAACAGAGTTCAACTAACCTTACTCTGTAATGCTAGAAACTATGATTAATAATATGAATGAATAGCGGTTACCTCTGAAGCATGGGTCCACTGCAGATTACACACAAAGAAACAGTTTTTAACTACTTATTAATGACACAGTAAAGACGGGCTCCCTCAAAATAATGCATTTATAGTAGCTGACAGGAGTTCGTTACGTTTCGCATTCTCTTAAGTAAAGGTTTCAAATATACGCTGAAAAACGCAAAACATTTAAAGGGACAAGGGAAGGGAAGCTTATACGAGGCACAAGTGAAAATAGCTATTGTTGCTAACAAATTGCGGTGAGGTCCATTCGACCATAAGCTCCCCGGCAAAGTTAACTTCACTTTTCCGCCATGCTTCTTCTTCTTCTTCCTTTTTTTTTTTGACGGATCGCACCAATTTCGCGCATTACCGCCACCTACTGTGAACTGGATCCAGACTCTAATTACTAGCCCCCTCCCCTATGGAATGCCAATCCTGCCATAATTAGAAATAAATAAAGAAATGTACAAAGAAATGTAAAAAATAAATTATTATTTATAATTTTATTTCCTTATTTATGTATTTCTTTCATTTTTTCCACATTTATTTTATTTATACATTTATTTATTTCCACTTTTAATTATTTTTACATTTATGTATTTATTTACATATTTCTTTATTTATTTCCACATTTATATATTTACACATTTATCTATTTTCACATTTATTTATTTCTACATTTCTTTGTCCGTAGGGTAATGAGGAGGGCATGTTTTACCTCAGGAATAGAGTGGGGAAACTATGACGTCACTTTGTTGGCAGATCTGCTGTTAGCATGAAACTGGTTCCCTCGACAAAAAGTCAATAGGATTTTTCCATAGGCTTTTGGATTATCGCAAAAAATAAGCTCTGTGTTCATTCACAGTTCATGAAATTTACACGTTTTGTCCATCAAGATAATCTTCTCAAAATAATATAGCTTTGATGAATTTTGAAGCCTAAATAAAAGCGCCAGAACTGAAAAGCTAAACTTAGGCTATAAACGAACTACAGCACCACAGTCGCTCGCCTTCAACATCACCACCACCGCACTCTCGAGAACTGTTTCAAACTTACTTTTAACATGTTTAGTGAAACGTATTTACTCTGTATATGAATTTTAATCCACACTACATGAACCTTTTCATATAAACTGGAATAAATACAAAACTAGAGACAAAATAAAACTGAAATGAGACATTAGTAATAAATAGTATAGTGAATAAATGAAATAATCATAACTAAAGGACATTTAAAGCAAGTATTTCTATACATTTCGAAATAAGGTGCATTAAAAGTCAATAAATCCTCGATTAATATGAATATTTTAATTAAAAACGTATCCCCGTGTATTTAATCTTTTCAATAACAGTGAGCGAGTCTTTGGATATGGTAAGATTAAACTTATTTTAGTGAACAAAGTACCACATTTCAGCTATTATTTTGTTAGGGTGGGTACACAAAATATTATTTTATCCTTGCTTCTACAATCTCTTTCTAACAACTTCATGTGGCCGTACACATTTATTTTTGACATGGCTTTAAGCACTATGCATCATTAAAGTTTCACTTTCACCACGTAAAACCAGTAAATGTGGTGTTTGCAAGTAATAATCATAATATGAATTTACTTTAGAGTCTCCGCATCAGTAAGCGATAAAACGAGCATCTTCCCTCCGAAAACATGTGTACCATTTTGGGGCAAAGCAAAAAAACATTGTCGGACAACAATATAAAATGCTGTAAACTATTCATTGGTTATCCTAAAATTAATTGTATTATAAATTATACTACAACTGGAAAATACTAAATTGATAAACTGTTCGGCGTGATTACGTTTAATGTCCCCGACAGCGCCTGTAGTCCCATTTAGCAGCTTGTTAGCAACCGTCTTTTTTAAGAAACGTAACAGCTTAAAAAAATCAAGAGTGGGGTGTAACTGGTGTGTTTTATGTCGTAGAATAAAACGTGAAAGTATCTTGAGCCCGTGTGAACCACGGACCTTATTTTAGGGATTTAACTAAAATCCCATTCAAAAAACCCATTGACTCTGGGACGTTGGAACCGGAAGTGCTAAAATGCTAACTCGCTTCTGGGTTTTCGCCTACAAAGTGACATCATAGTTCCCCCACTCTATAGCAATCGAGCCAGAGTAGCCTGGGGTAAGCTTTGAGGCCACAGTGACACCTTGTGGTGCCCAAATGAAGTACATAAAATGTAGCTTACTACATGACGCACCTGTTGATAGTGTGGGATGAATGACTTAGATGGGCAATTTGGCCAAAATGTTATATCACAGTTATGATTTCAGTTTCACGTGGGGGGTTGTTTCGGCTGGGAAGCGTGCAATTTGTGATAGCGTGCAAGTCAAGTCAAGTCACCTTTATTTATATAGCGCTTTTACCAATACAGATTGTGTCAAAGCACTTAACAGTATCAAATTGGAGGACAGAGTGTCAGTAATATATAAGATTAAACATTTAATTTTCAGTTAAAGGCATTTCATTATTGAATTCAGAGATGTCATTGTCTAGCTCAGTTTAGTTTAAATAGTATATGAGCAATCAAATCGGCGATAATCGCTAGAAATTAGGTGTCCCCAACTGAGCAAGCCAGAGGCGACAGCGGCAAGGAACCAAAACTCCCTCTGTGACAGAATGGAGAAAAAAAAACCTTGGGAGAAACCAGGCTCAGTCGGGGGGCCAGTTCTCCTCTGACCAGACGACACCCACAGTTCAAAAGTTTCAGGTTCTAACAATAGTAGTATTATGTAGTTAGGTATTTTATTATATTTTTAGTTATATTTTTTAGTTTTAGTGTATTTTAATCGAGGTCTCTGGGGGTCATCTGGGTGTCCTGGTCTCCGCTGACGATCAGGGCTGCAGACATCATCTCTTGGTGCTGATCCACCATCTGATCATAGGAAAGAAACAGACAAATATTAGCGTAGATGCCATTCTACTTACGATGTAACGAGTACACCGTGTGTTGCGGGAAGTGTTCCCGGTTCTGGTTGATCTAATTAATGCAGCCTAACAATACTTTAACGGATTTGAATAATAGAAGCGTATTAGTGTGTTATGTGTACGCCAGGGTAAAGAGATGGGTCTTTAATCTAGATTTAAACTGACAGAGTGTGTCTGCCTCCCGAACAGTGTTAGGTAGATTGTTCCAGAGTTTGGGTGCTAAATAGGAAAAGGATCTGCCGCCCGCAGTCGATTTTGATATTCTAGGTATTATCAAACGGCCAGAGTTTTGAGAACGCAGCGGACGTGGAGGACTATAATGCGATAAGAGCTCGCTCAAGTACTGAGGAGCTAAACCATTCAGAGCTTTATAAGTAATTAACAAGATTTTAAAATCTATCCGATGTTTGATAGGGAGCCAGTGCAGTGTTGACAAAACCGGGCTAATATGATCATATTTCCTGGTTCTAGTAAGGACTCTAGCTGCTGCATTTTGGACTAACTGTAGTTTGCTGATCAAGCGTGCTGAACAACCACCCAATAAAGCATTACAATAGTCAAGCCTTGAGGTCATAAACGCATGAACTAACATTTCTGCATTTGACGTTGAGAGCATAGGTCGTAATTTAGATATGTTTTTGAGATGAAAAAACGCAGTTTTACAGATGCTAGAAACATGGCTTTCAAATGAAAGATTGCTATCGAACAGCACACCTAGGTTCCTGACTGATTGAAGAAGAATTTACAGAGCAGCCATCAAGTGTTAGATAATGTTCTAGGTTGTTACATGTGGGGTTTTTAGGTCCGATAACTAACACCTCTGTTTTTTCAGAATTTAGCAGTAAAAAATTACTCATCATCCAGTTTTTTTATATCGACTATGCATTCCGTTAGTTTCTCAATTTGGTATGTTTCACCGGGCCGCGAAGAAATATAGAGCTGAGTATCATCAGCATAACAGTGAAAGCTAACACCATGTCTCCTGATAATATCTCCCAAGGGTAACATGTAAAGCGTGAAAAGTAACGGCCCTAGTACTGAGCCTTGAGGTACTCCATACTGTACTTGTGATCGATATGATACCT
Source organism: Acrossocheilus fasciatus (assembly GCA_036784905.1). Taxonomy (NCBI): domain Eukaryota; kingdom Metazoa; phylum Chordata; class Actinopteri; order Cypriniformes; family Cyprinidae; genus Acrossocheilus; species Acrossocheilus fasciatus. The sequence continues at coordinate 36,159,065 of CM071944.1, forward strand.
CTTCATTCACCGCTACGAACTGATGGCGGTCAGATAAGTATGATTTGAACCATGCTAAGGCACTTCCACTAATGCCAACAAAGTTTTGTAGTCTATTCAAAAGAATGTTGTGGTCGATAGTGTCGAACGCAGCGCTAAGATCCAGTAGAACTAATAAAGAGATACAACCACGATCAGATGATAGAAGCAGGTCATTTGTAACTCTAATGAGAGCAGTCTCAGTACTATGATATGATCTAAATCCTGACTAGAATTCCTCACAGATATCATTTTTCTCTAGGAAGGAATATAATTGTGAGGATACTACCTTTTCTAGTATCTTTGACAGAAAAGGGAGATTTGAGATCGGTCTATAATTAACTAGGTCTTTGGGGTCAAGTTGTGGTTTTTTAATGAGAGGCTTAATAACAGCCAATTTGAAGGTTTTGGGGACATATCCTAATGACAATGATGAATTAATAATAGCCAAAAGAGGATCTATGACTTCTGGAAGCAGCTCTTTTAGTAGTTTCGACGGAATCGGGTCTAACATACATGTTGTTGGTTTAGATGATTTAACAAGTTTATACAATTCTTCCTCTCCTACAGTAGAGAATGAACGGAATTGTTCCTCAGGCGATCTATAGTGTGCTATCTGATGCGATACTGTAGCTGACGGCTGCAAGGATACAATTTTATCTCTGAAAGTATCGATCTTGGAAGTAAAATAGTTCATAAAGTCATTACTGCTATGCTCTTGGGAAATGCCAACACCTGTTGATGCTTTATTTTTCGTTATTTAGTCACTGTATTGAATAAATACCGAGGGTTATGTTTGTTTACTTCTAGAAGAGACGAAAAGTAATCAGATCTAGCAGTTTTTAATGCTTTTCTGTAGGATAGGGTACTTTCCCGCCAAGCTAAACGAAATACCTCTAATTTAGTTTTCCTCCAGCTGCGCTCCATTTTCCGGGCTGCTCTCTTTAGGGCGCGAGTGTGCTCATTATACCACGGTGTTGGACTCTTATCCTTAATCTTCCTTAAGCGTAAAGGAGCAACCGCATCTAAAGTGCTAGAAAAGAGAGAGTCCATAGTTCCTGTTACATCATCAAGTTGTTCATAGCTATTGGATAAACTGAGGAACTGAGATAAGTCAGGAAGATTATTTATAAAGCAGTCTTTTGTGGTTGAGGTAATGGTTCTACCATATTTGTAACAAGAAGTTGGCTTTACAGCTTTAGCTATATGGAATATACAGGAGACTAGATAATGATCTGAGATATCATCGCTCTGCTGCAAAATTTCAACCCCACTAACATCAATTCCATGTGACAGTATTAAATCTAGAGTATGATTTCGACAATGAGTAGGTCCTGACACATGTTGTTTAACACCAATAGAGTTTAAAATGTCTATAAATGCTGATCCCAACGAATCTTTTTCATTATCAACATGGATATTAAAATCACCAACAATTAGGACTTTATCTGCAGTCAGCACTAGCTCCGACAGAAAATCAGAAAATTCTTTAATAAAGTCTGTATGGTGCCCTGGTGGCCTGTATACAGTAGCCAGTACAAACATCACAGAGGATTTATCATTAACGCTTGTTTCTTTGGATAACGTTATATGGAGCACCATTACTTCAAACGAATTATACTTGAAGCCCGACCTTTGAGAGATACTGAAAATATTTCTATAAATTGTAGCAACACCTCCCCCTTTACCTTTTGGACGCGGTTCATGTTTGTAACAGTAATCTTGGGGTGTAGACTCGTTTAAAGTAATGTAATCATCTTGTTTTAGCCAGGTTTCTGTCAGACAAAGCACATCTAGTTTATGGTCAGTGAACATATCATTTACAAAAAGTGCTTTTGAAGAAAGGGATCTAATATTCAATAAGCCAAGCTTTATCAAGACTTTATCTGTATTATATCGTTTTTTTTATTTGTTGAACATCAACTAAATTGTTACTATTACATTGGTTTGGATGTTTTCTGTATTTTCTAGTTCGGGGAACAGACACAGTCTCTGTAGTGTGATATCTAGGTGAAAAAGTTTCTATGTGCTGAGAGTTAACTGACTTCTGTGTGCATTTGCTGAAGCTCGTGAAAGTGTGCAATTGCTCTCTTATGTGCACTGTTTTTTTAGGTTTCACTTTCAGCGCATACAACGCATGTTTCCAAGATTCGGAATAGAACGAGGTATCAGTTACTGTAGAAGATTTGTCGCCTTGCACCACTTCCCGTGTTAACAGTCACTGCATCAACTGATTATAATGGGTTCTCTTGGTGTATACACAGCTTTAGATACGGATTAATCATACGTTTTAGGCTGGAAATATCCAGAATTAAGTCAAACAAAAGGTGTCCATGGGAACGGAACTAGTGAAACACACACGCCATGCATTGGACATACAAGCATCATGCTCATCCAAACAGTGCCTGTCGTGTGCCCTCAGCTTTTTGAGCTAACAGAATTTTTTTAATGTAACCAAAAACCAAAAACAATATTGACAGCATCAGAAACAAACCCATAAACTGATGTCCAGGGGCATTTAAAAAAAAAATAATAAAATAAATGTATGCATCATGAATATGGAATGCCACGTTCTTAAAGGGATAGTTCACCCCAAAATGAAAATTCTGTAGTTCCAAACCTGTATGAATGTCTTTGTTCTGCTGAACACAAAGGAAGATATTCTGAAGAATGTGGGAAACAGAGCAGTTCTGGGGCACCATTGACTTCCATAGTATTTTTTCCTACGGTGGGAAAAAAACGAATAAAAGAAATAATCTCGGAAATACGCTTCAAAGACTGGGAAAAATAGGGATAAACTAAAAAAAAAAAAACTTAAAAAAAAAAAATCTGTCAATGACGAAAACCAGCCATGTATTGGACCCGGAAATAACGTCTCTACAGATATTATATGATATATAGAATAATATTAATCTACAAATATAATATTAATGTACTACAATATTATATACAATATTATAGATTAATCTTATACTTATTACTAATATACTTATTATATTTACTTATATTATATACTCTAGCACTCTCTATTCTAATTCTATTTTATCTGTCTTCTTTTTATAAAACAAAACAAAACAAACAAACACACACACGACCCTCTATCAATTGCATATTTATTCTGCTAGCTTTTCTTGAAAAACTAGCACAAGCTTTCTTTTTTTATTATTCTATCTGATTGTTTCTTTTATATATATATATATATATATATATATATATATATAAATTAAATAAAAAAAAAAACTAGGTTACTTTTTCTATATTCTACTTGTTTTCTTTAAAAAATAAATAAAATAAAACCTTGCTACATGTACTGCGTTAGGCTAACCGAGTCATAGCACTTGCATGTTGTTGCTCTTTTGTTGGTTTTGATTGTCCTCATTTGTAAGTCGTTTTGGATAAAAGCATCTGCTAAATGACTAAATGTTATGTGTATTATATTATATTATATTATATTATATTATATTATATTACTGTCACGGGTGCGTGGTTGTAGTATAAATATAAATGACGAACAGGAGAACCAAACAGCATCAACTCACTTTCCCATTTAATAACTTAAGATCGGACAAAATAATGAGGGAAAACAGAGGGCTTATAAACTGACAGAAACAAACGAGCAAACAAGATAATGCAACTCAGGTGGGGACAATGAATCGATAATTAACTAACGAGAAACGGAACTAAACCAAATAAGGAAAACAGGAACTCATACGGGTTGACACGTGACAATTATATTATATTATATTATATTATGCTATATTATATTATACAGGTGCTGGTCATATAATTAGAATATCATCAAAAAGTTGATTTATTTCACTAATTCCATTCAAAAAGTGAAACTTGTATATTATATTCATTCATTACACACAGACTGATATATTTCAAATGTTTATTTCTTTTAATTTTGATAATTGGAGCTTACAGCTCATGAAAGTCAAAAATCAGTATCTCAAAATATTAGAATATTACTTAAGACCAATACAAAGAAAGGATTTTTAGAAATCTTGGCCAACTGAAAAGTATGAAAATGAAAAGTATGAGCATGTATAGCACTCCATACTTAGTTGGGGCTCCTTTTGCCTAAATTACTGCAGCAATGCGGCGTGGCATGGAGTCGATCAGTCTGTGGCACTGCTCAGGTGTTATGAGAGCCCAGGTTGCTCTGATAGTGGCCTTCAGCTCATCTGCATTGTTGGGTCTGGTGTCTCTCATCTTCCTCTTGACAAGGAAAGGTCAGGCGAGTTTGCTGGCCAATCAAGCACAGTAACACTATGGTCATTGAACCAGCTTTTGGTACCTTTGGCAGTGTGGGCAGGTGCCAAGTCCTGCTTGAAAATGAAATCAGCATCTCCATAAAGCTTGTCAACAGAAGGAAGCATGAAGTGCTCTAAAATTTCCTGGTAGATGGCTGCATTGACTGTGGACATCAGAAAACACAGTGGACCAACACCAGCAGATGACATGGCAGCCCAAATCATCACTGACTTTGGAAACTTCACACTGGACCTCAAGCAACATGGATTCTGTGCCTCTCCACTCTTCCTTCAGACTCTGGGACTTTGATTTCCAAATGAAATGTAAAATTTACTTTCATCTGAAAAGAGGACTTTGGACCACTGAGTAACAGTCCAGTTCTTTTTCTCCACAGCCCAGGTAAGATGCTTCTGATGTTGTCTCTGGTTCAGAAGTGGCTTGGTAGCCCTTTTCCTGAAGACGTCTGAGCGTGGTGACTCTTGATGCACTGACTCCAGCTTCAGTTCTCTCCTTGTGAAGCTTTCCCAAGTGTTTGAATCGGCTTTGCTTGACTGTATTCTCAAGCTTGCGGTCATCCCTGTTGCTTGTGCACCTTTTCCAACCCAAATTCTTCCTTCCAGTCAACTTTGCATGTAATATGGTTTGATACAGCACTCTGTAAACAGCCACACCTTTCAGCAATGACCTTCTGTGACTTACCCTCTTTGTGGAGGGTGTCAATGTTCGTTTTCTGGATCATTGCCAAGTCAGCAGTCTTCCCCATTATTGTGGTTTCAAAGAACAAGAGATACCCATAATTTATACTGTATGGGATGGTAATTTATTCAAACTCAAATGTAAATATTCTAATATTTTGAGATGCTGATTTTTGACTTTCATGAGCTGTAAGCTCTAATCATCAAAATTAAAAGAAATAAACATTTGAAATATATCAGTCTGTGTGTAATGAATGAATATAATATACAAGTTTCACTTTTTGAATGGAATTAGTGAAATAAATCAACTTTTTGATGATATTCTAATTATATGACCAGCACCTGTATTATCCGAGCTGTCTGGAACGCAGCATTTCAATAAACTAGCTTTTACTACAAATACGTGCCATTCTATAAATTGACATTTTAGCACTTGACCAAAGGATATAGCGACTCCTAAGTAGCACTTAAAGCACGGCTACGTGCGATTGTGTTAAGTGCATTTTTGCACGTGAAACAATAACAAAAGTTCAGAAAATGACTCGTAGAAAACGCTCTTAAGCAAGATCATTATCGGGAAACCCGGCCCAGGTAGGTTATGTTCTTAATTCTGCGCTTTATTAAATTCAAAACATTTTATTAATGTATTCGTAATATCAGTTTCTGAATAGTTGCTATGGTCATGCACGTTCGTGCATTAAATGTATGGCCATGAGAAAATGTCGTTCTCTCAACATAAGAAGTCGTGCTCCCCCGATCATGTCCCCTACCTGCCATCTTTTTGATAATTTTGTCATGAAAAGATTTTTTGTATTTTTTAAATAACACATTAGGCCTACATATAATTATCTCAGAAAATCCACAGTTGCACCGCAGCAACAAGTGGTGTTTTCGTTATCAGCATAACCTATTTGAAGGAATCCGGATTGAACTCACTCGTTAACCACAGGTATTTCCTTACCTGGATTTCCTCTAGTTCACTCTGGCCTTCTTTTTCCCTATGTTCCAGTATTCTTAAATCAACTGAAGGCTGTGGCAAAATCCACAAAGGGACTGCTGGTAAAACCACTCTTGGAGTAATACTTAACTCTTTAATACCCAACTCCTTTACTAAATCTCCAACCACCCATCCAAAACTATTACATTCCCTTTTCCTATACTCCCAACACTGCTCTAGTATCCTTAAAGTGGGATGTGATTTGTTCTGTCCCATATGTTTTTCCCAATATACTGCAGTTAACTGTTGTCTTCTTAAAGGAACACTCCACTTTTTTTGGAAATAGGCTCATTCTCCAACTCCCCCAGAGTTAATAAGTTGAGTTTTACCGTTTTTGAATCCATTCAGCCGATCTCCGGGTCTGGCGATAGCACTTTTAGCATAGCTTAGCATAGATCATTGAATCCAATTAGACCAGTAGCATCGCGTTCAAAAACGATCAAAGAGTTTCGATATTTGTCCTATTTAAAACATGACTCTTCTGTAGTTATATCGTGTACTAAGATCGGCGGAAAATGAAAAGTTGTGATTTTCTAGGCTGATATGATTAGGAACTACTCTCATTCCGGCGTAATAATCAAGGAACTTTGCTGCCGTAACATGGCCGCGGCAGGCGTAGTGATATTACGCAGCGCCTGAAAGTAGTCCCCGGTAGCTGGGGACTACTTTCAGAGATCGGCTGATCGGCTGAATGGATTCAAAAACGGTAAAACTCACTTTATTAACTCTGGGGGAGTTGGAGAATGAGCCTATTTCCAAAAAAAGTGGAGTGTTCCTTTAACTTCTACCTGTAATGCTGAAACAGGTGATGACGGATACGCCCCACAACAGATCCTTAATGCCATTGCTTGAATTCCTTTCGCCATGTTGTTCTTCTTCATATTCTTTAGAGATTTGAGGTTAGATGCATCAGGGGCGTATTGCTGCCCTCCTCAGTTCATATGATGAACTCCGCTTAACCCTCTAAGCCCTGAAGGAAGGTGATGTTTTTCCGAGTGACATACACAAAAATAATGACTCGTAACTCCAAAAGAGTAGCAAGGAGAGTAGTACACTAGAGTAGTCCGTAGTACACTTTTTTTTAGATTGAAGGAACCTAATCTCGTCATGACTGCAGGATATATAAAGGTCATAGAAAGTAGCCTTCTTATACTATGAAGCTTTATTTGTAAAAATGACAATACATTTCTATAGCTCCGATTAATTTTCAAATTGTAATTTTGTCTACATTCATGCCCTTGAAATTAGTCATAGCCCACAGCTCAGCAGTGGACATGTTTATTGCATGAATGGAACAAGACATGAAGTGTATAAAATACATGTGCACAGTTCAGCTGAATGATTGATTAATTACTTCCAAACAGTGTTGGGTAAGTTACTCAAAAAAAAGTAATCCACTACACATTACTAATTATTTCTTTCAAATTTTAATTTGAAAATTTTACTGATTACTGCTTTTAAAAATTAATCAGATTACTAACTACTTTACTTTCAAGTTTACTTTACAAGTTATCAAACCTAAAAAATACACTACAAAGTGAAACTCATAGTTCGTTCATTAATTTAATATTGACTGAAAAATTATTAAAACAGCAACTTGAACAATCACTTGCTTTTTTTCTTGATAACAGCAAAAAGTTTTTGATCGTACAGAGAAGAGTCCTTAATACATCATGGAGACGTCTATTTGATGTCTGCATTTTGCGCCACTCCAACAGCAGAATACAACTTCTACACATGAAAAGCCTTTTTATTAGTATTTAGACGTTCATTAATTTGACTTTTTCATACTAATATTTAAGTTCTTTCTTTGCAGTCAATCATTTAACTGATTTAATCAAGGCTTGTCATAGCACTTGCATATTATAGCTCCTTTGTTGTTTTTGATTGCAAACTATTGTTATCATTTGTAAGTCGCTTTGAATAAAAGTGCCTTTTTTTCTTGTTAATTGTATAATAAGTAAAAAAGAAAACAAATAAAGATGGAAGAGATGTGTTTTTAGCTGATTCTTACTTGCAGCTGCTCGGATTGAGTTGACTATGGAAACTTGACACACAGACATGAGAAATAGCTATATCTAAAGAAAGCTTGTAGTGTCTATTTTTAAATGAAGCAAGTCATGTCAAAAACAAATATCATCTCATAACTTAATCCGTATGAATCCAACGCGAGGTACAGTCTTTCCCGTCTAAGATCATCTACAGGTGCTGGTCATATAATTAGAATATCATCAAGTGAAACTTGTATATTATATTCATCCATTACACACAGACTGATATATTTCAAATGTTTATTTCTTTTAATTTTGATGATTATAACTGACAACTAAGGAAAATCCCAAATTCGGTATCTCAGAAAATTAGAATATTTACATTTGAGTTTCAATTAATGACCATCCCTACAGTATAAATTCCGGGTATCTCTTGTTTTTTGAAACCACATTAATGGAGAAGACTGCTGACTTGGCAATGATCCAGAAAACAACATTGACGCCCTCCACAAAGAAGGTAAGTCACAGAAAGGTGTGGCTGTTTACAGAGTGCTGTATCTAAGCATATTAAATGCAGAGTTGACTGGAAGGAAGAATTTGGGTAGGAAAAATAACTGGACTGTTGCTCAGTGGTTCAAAGACCTCTTTTCAGATGAAAGTAAATTTTGCATTTCATTTGGAAATCAAGGTCCCAGAGTCTGGAGGAAGAGTGGAGAGGCACAGAATCCATGTTGCTTGAGGTCCAGTGTAAAGTTTCCACAGTCAGTGATGGTTTGGGGTGCCATGTCATCTGCTGGTGTTGGTCCACTGTGTTTTCTGAAGTCCACAGTCAACGCAGCCGTATACCAGGAAGTTTTAGAGCAATTCATGCTTCCTGCTGCTGACCAACTTTATGGAGATGCAGATTTCACTTTCCAACAGGACTTGGAACCTGCACACAGTGCCAAAGCAACCAGTATCTGGTTTAAGGACCATGGTATCGCTGTTCTTAATTGGCCAGCAAACTCGCCTGACCTTAACCCCATAGAAAATCGATGGGGTATTGTGAAGAGGAAGATGAGAAACACCAGACCCAACAATGCAGAAGAGCTGAAGGCCACTATCAGAGCAACCTTGTCTCTCATAACACCTGAGCAGTGCCACCGACTGATTGACTCCATGCCACGGCGCATTGCTGCAGTAATTCAGGCAAAAGGAGCCCCAACTAAGTATTGAGTGCTGTACATGCTCATACTTTTCATGTTCATACTTTTCAGTTAGCCAAGATTTCTAAAAATCCTTTCTTTGTATTGGTCTTAAGTAATATTCTAATTTTCTGAGATACTGAATTTTGGATTTTCCTTAGTTGTCAGTTATAATCATCAAAATTAAAAGAAATAAACATTTGAAATATATCAGTCTGTGTGTAATGAATGAATATAATATACAAGTTTCACTTTTTGAATGGAATTAGTGAAATAAATCAACTTTTTGTTGATATTCTAATTATATGACCAGGACCTGTATAATGTGGTCCCGCCCGTGCACATAAGTGTTCTATATGATAATCATCCACACGAACCAGGCTTGAAATGCACAAACATGTAAACGCCCACATCCCGTTTTCGGAAGCTGGCACTCTCCGGTGATTTATTAAAGGGCATACTGACCTGCAAAACATGATTTTTACTTCATATTTTTTAACACTGCATTTGTAACAATTTTACTGACATTAGTAATTGTAATCAAATTACATAAATTTAAAATGTAATGCATTACATTACTGCATTATCAGGAAAAGTAATTAGAATACAGTACTAACGTGATAAAGACTATTCTTGAAAGAGACTTTGATTATACCCAACTCTGCTTCTAATGACTATCAGTGAGCAAGAAGTGAATTAATGCTTCTCAAACAGAAGGCTGCATCCTCACACTCAGATGAGCACAGTACCAATTAATTTTCTTTCAGTTTATTTAAAGGAATTTAAAGGTGTACAAGTTATAAAAAAAAAAAAGATAACAGAAACATGCTGGCTCTTTAGTTTTATTTGTCAAGTGTTCAATAAAGCTCTCCAACTGATTGGAGAAAAAAACATTTTCCACAATCTATGGATGTTTCTTAAAGTTAAAAGCAAAAGCGCCATGTCAAAGGTACTACAGTTGTTTTTTCTGCTGTGTCCCACTTGCGCCTGTCGGGTTTTATGTGTTATAGCTTTCTATGAGCAATATCTTTGGATAAAATCGCATGATTATGGTGAATTTTTAATAACTTTTATGGTGCTTTTTAATGGGGAGAATTTTCTAAAAATAATGGCATGTCATTTTTCATGACATATGCATGTTTCATGAAGTTACCAGTGAAAACACCACATGACAGCTACCATTGATTTTTGTTCTATGTGGTCTCTGCAGTTTTATGTGTTATAAATTCACAAGGAATATCTTCAGATATAAATGATGGATTATAGTGAGTTTGAGGTCTTTTTAATCAGGAGAATCTAAATAATTATGTTTTTCCATGATCTGAGCATGTTTTATGAAGCTGCATCCCGAAAAAAGGGATGTTTTGTATCATGCAGGATTATGAACTCTATACTGATGTTAAAGTTGTTGCTCTTTTTTTTTTTTTTTTTGTAAATTCTCTTATGGTTTGTCATTGGGTTCACTCATTACCACTATCAATGGCTGTTTTTAACACTTCTTTGAGACTATGTACTTAAATTTTTATATTCAATTTAAAATAAATAAATGAATAAGGACTAATTGTGGAATCAGCTTTTTATTACAGACATTGAATTTAAGTTATTCAACTTTCACTATATATACACACAAACTTATTTCCATAGACATTCACATTGTGAATAACTATAAAAACTTAATATTGCCATAATACTGCAAGACTTTATCATCATTGGGTTTGAGGATCTTCTTGTCTGCCATATTCACCACCCATCCAGGTGACAACCCAAAAAAGATCTGACGAGGATCCTTTCTTTGTACCAGCATTTCAAAAAATTTGTCTGTTGTGATGTCAGGTATGGTGTAGCCATACTTTTTAGCCAGACCTAGCCGTGCAGCTTGGACTTTATCTGGGTCTGCAAGGTAGCCGCGGTTATTGGCATCTGTGTAATATGGAAGAAGGTCTTCACCAGGGAACAGGCGCTTGGGTATGGGCTCCCCAGACATGAGAAAGGGCACTGGTTTGATGAGGATTTCTAAAACAACACACACACAAATCTTATCAGTGCAACTGATATTATCTATTACGACATAATTATTGAGACATCCTCATGGGTCATTGGTTTGTATAAAATAAACATTATTTCAAGTAGCCCTGTATCTCTATGTTAGGTGGGCTATTGTACTGAAGTCATGGTCCATGATTTTATGTGCACATATGTGAATATGCCTAGATAACAGAGTGTAGGCATACTTACGGAGGCTACGAGGATCATAGTAGCTGGTTGTGATCACACCCCCATTTCGCTCAACTGCAGCAATGGCTTTCTCTGAGGCAACCTGGACCTCCAGGTTTACTTTTGCACGAAATATATCAGCACCCTGTAACAGAGCCATACACACTGCGTTCAATGAAAATGACTTTTATGAATAAATTGTTTTGTTACTGCAGATTTTGAGCAGTCAGATTTCCTACAGATTTACACAAGTTCATAAGGTTAAAGCCCCGTTCACACCGAGATAGATAACTATAAAGATAACTATAAAGACAACGATATTAGCGTCCACACCAGCGGACGATATCGTCTGTTTATTCTAAGTGCATGCTCGTCTGCCACTTTAAATTCTCAAGATCATTATAGCAGGATGGATTCTTATTGGGTGACAATGTTTTTTATCGTTCATCAACTGGAAAAAATCGTTCTGAAAGTGATTCCAACAATATTTTTTTCTCTGTGCCTTTACTGTTATAGCTGTGGTGTGGACTCTGCTATTCTTTAATATTGAGAACGATTTTTAAAACTATATCTTTATCGTTATTGTGCTTGGTGTGAACAGGCCTTAAGACACCTTAAAATATATTTTACATAAAGAAATGCTTCAAAAAAATGAATGTACTCCACCATTGCAAACGTGACAGACTTCAACAATGACAACAAAATATTCACGCCATTTAATACACACCTCATCAATGAGCTGAATGCCATAGTCTCGTTTCAGAGGCTGGATTGCAACTCCTCTGCAATTGACGAGTTGGGTCAGATCGATGGGTTGCATGGGGTCAACACGACCCAAATCTATTAGATACTGGAGTCTGTGTAGGGATAGTGGGGGATACTGCGGCCGACGACTGGATGAATAAAACACACAGGGTTGCATCTTTATGAGCCATGAAGGTGAAAGATGTATATGTAACAGTATATCTTGACCAGTATGAACCATAACACCTGTGATTGGCATTGTAGCCATATTTTGGGATGATCAGATAGAATGGAGTCTGTCCACCCTCAAAGCCCAGTCGGGGTCGATTACCACGTTGCCGTTCACCCTTATGGCCACGTCCACTTTTATTGCCTCCATGCATTCCACGACCTCTGTGCTTTTCCTTTAAAGTGATAAGATATAGTATATTTATGAAATCACAGGATAATTACAAGTGTAATAAATTATTATTCCAAGTGTAACAAGCACTGTAGTTTGCTCATTAGCTAAAGTTAAATCTACTTATTAGCTGATTTTGTGCAATAATGGTTTATGTTTACATAATTGTTTTGCAATATTTGCAATACCCCCCGAAATTTATAAAGTATCAATAATATGTGTTAATCATTTATGATTTTGAATGTAAACAACACTGCACATTTTAACAGGAGCTAAACTTACAATTTGATTTTTAACCACATTTAACATTAGCTGACACATTTACAGAGACTTGCTTGTTTTCCCTCATCGTTTGAAAACCTCTAGAAAGTTGTACAAGTCTATGAAATTAATGCATCCACGCCATTCTCTAAATCTAGACATTAAAGGGGTAAAACCATTTTTTTTTCACTTTATTTATCGCAATTCTATTTTCAAATAAACTTTATTTAAAAAGCTTTTCTTCATGCTACACATGGAAATTATCAGTTTCAACTATACCTGGCAATTCAGCTCGACCTGATAGAATACCCCACATGAAAAAATACTATAGTAATTTATAGCAAATACTATAGTGTTTTTGAACCATACTATAGTGAAGTACTTGAATTAATTTGTTGTGGTTATTCTATAGTCGCTGTGGTAACATAAAAACTATAGTAATATAAACAAACTACTTTACCCAATGCAGTACCAAGTTTTCTACAACTGTAGTAAAAACTAAAGTATACTGCAGTATTTATTACAGTTTATCAGTGCACTACAGTTAATACTACAGTGTCCTGTAGCATTCATTAACAAAGTGTTGTAAATACTATAAAATATACCGTATGGTGACTTTGGAAAATTATAGGAACGTGTCGCAACTATAAACCTACATTTTGGTCATCTGACTATCATGCTGCTGCTGCTCAGCTAACACGCTAAACCACCAATCATCTACATTGTAACTTCTCACAAATGAATAAACTTACATCTTTTTTTGCTCCCGGGTTTGGTCGAAGGTTTGCGAGTGTAATGCGAGGTAGATTCTTTACTATGTCGATGGTTTTCCCCGCTGTTGTCTTGCTCAAAGACATTATAGATCCACAGAAATGCTACTCAAGGACAGTTGACATGGAGATACCCACGTGGTACGCTAAACCGGAACCACATGCAGGGAACAAAAAATAATAAAAGTAAACAATTATGAACATACGTAATGAACAGTGAAACGTAATGAACAAACATTTGTTTATGGAATTACAAATAAATAGTAAACATGCGTAGAACTCTGAAGTTACGTCACAATCTTTTCACTACATTTCGGGACGGCGCCGCCATATTAGCAGGATACGCTATCCGTTCCCATGGTTACTTCTCATTCTCTATAGGGATAACTGCTTATCTCTTCTTTTCTTTTGTTTTTGCCTTTAAGTTGTAGTTTATTTTAATTATTGTAATTTCAAACAGAGCTATTACAGCACTTTTCTAATTCTTGATTCCTGTGTATTTGCTGCAGATCTTCTGTGGTGGAGCAGGACCGCAAGGCAAGGTGACAGTGACATTTGTGAAAAAAGGGAAAACCTTAAAAGGATAAAGTAAGATCATTTTGTTACTTCTAATACAGAGATCAGATGACATTGTGCTGTTAAAATGACTGCTTTTGTATAATGTTTGGGCGTTTTTGTATGATCTTGAAATGTCTGCAGACTGCTGTGAGCGCTGAGGATGGAGAGTCCACAGCAGCATCCTGGAAATGATCCAGTGTCATGAATGAGACGCTCCATCACTCCACCTGCCCTCATCTGAACCAGATGCTGCTGTGGTTTCTCTGTCATCAGTGACCCCAGAGCCAGCGAGAACATCTAGAGAAAGACCAAAAGACATTGAGGATGTGATTTTGGTCAAGTTTATTCTGCTGGTTTCTGCTCATACAATGAAGACTGACTTTCAGAAGCTTCAAAAGTTTTATCCAAAGTGATTTACAGTGCTCTTATTACAGGGACCTACAATCCCCTGGATTAACCTGGAGAAAAGAGCCTTGCTGAAGGACACACCTGTGACGAACCAGCAACCTTCTGCTCACCAGTTCAGTGGTTTAGCCAACTACAAAAGTAATAAAGCTACACCTAAAAAAATGCATGTAATTGTAAACATGAAATGATATTTGGCAAGAAATGGAAAGCTGACAACATGAATTGTAAATGTTTAACTCTGTTTAAATGTTTAACAGGTAGTCATGCTCATGGAGAGCAGGCACACGAATGTTTGGAGCAGACACAGCGGCAGCCAGATTGTCCTGCATATGTTCTCCTTTTCTTGCCTCAAGGTTGTGTGGTTCTGGGGTGTCATCATGGTCTTCCTCATCCTCTGGGTCAACGATGTCCTCATTGAGAAGAGCAAGATTTTGAAGCACAGCGCAGCTGCAGAATTGACACATCTGTGTTGAGATGGCAGTAGGATGTGGGGTTCACCATCTGTAAATACATGATTGTTAGAACAATAAGTTTGAATGAAGCTTTGTTTCATTTGTTGTTGACTTGTATATTGTATGTATTTATTGTGATGCTTGCTTTTATTCATTCTTTTACTCATTTATTCATGTTTCTTATTGTTGTCATTAAATAAAATATATTTTATTAATTTATGTATTAATTACTTGACTGAAAATTGATGTATTCACATCGAGTCTTAGTACACGATATAACTACAGAAGAGTCAAGTTTTAAATAGGAAAACTATCAAAACTCTTTGGTCATTTTTGAACGCGATGCTACTGGTCTAATCGGATTCAATGATCTACGCTAAGCTATGCTAAAAGGGCTATCGCCAGAACCCGGAGATCGGCTGAATGGATTCAAAAACGGTAAAACTCAACTTATTAACTCTGGGGGAGTTGGAGAATGAGCCTATTTCCAAAAAAAGTGGAGTGTTCCTTTAAGTGAAGATATATCCAAGCAGATCTGAACATTTCTTTTTTTTTTTCATAGGACAATGTGGAATCAAAAGATATTGTCATTTTGCCAGCATGGTCTAGGGGGTCACAAACAGCAAGCCACTACATGCTTTGTGTACAGTTACATTTTTTAGTGTTTCCTCTATTTTTTTAAACCAGTTGGTGCCCCTATAGCTGGCATTAATGATGTATGATCTTCACAGGTATTATTAGTTGCTAAGAAGGAGGCTATTTTTCTGGATTCATTATGTCCAAATGGGTTTGGAGATGAGGAATACCGAACCATATTTAGGTTTGAAACACATACGCAGAGGACATTAGCAAGGTTTGACCTGTGATCACTTAAGGCTAACACAGAGAACAGACAGTGCATGTAGTTACATGTTACTATGGGAATTAAAGTTAATACATGATGGGTGCCTTTTCTACAGTTCTTTCATCCAGTTAAGCTTGAACAGCACTCTGAAAATCTTCAATCTGATGACACTGTGTAACAGCCTTAACAAATGCAGATCAAACTGAGTGAAATATCCTGTTCAGGCAAAGCCTTGTTCTATGGCTTCAGGTTTGAGTAAAAGCCTTGTTCTCTGAAGCCTTGTTCTATGGCTTCAGGTTTGAGTAAAAGCCTTGTTCTATGGCTTCGGGGTTGGGCAAAGGGATTGTTCTATGGATTCAGCAGTGGCTAATGGACCGTGGGTGGAGAAGAATGGCAAAGATTTTTATGTAACTTTGCTTACTATGTAATTTTGGCATTTCATTTTGCTCAGCGGGACACTATATACTGCAATGGTTGTCAGCATCACATCTGAGTAACCGTGTATTATACTTTTCAGCCATTTCCAGTTCAGTCAGATGGACAGAGCTGTGGGATCTTCATGCTTATGGTAAACTTATACAACTTCTACTCAATTTTTCCCGTTTGTCCTACATCTCTGTAATCATTATCTTTCTCTTTAACAGTACGCCCTCTGCATCTGTACTGGTGCCCAGTTTCACTTTTTGGATGTAAGTTGTAATTCATGGAATGTATGTATCCAAGAATGTTAAAAAACAAACAATGCAAGACTCCAATATTACAGGCTGACATACCATCTATTTGGAAGTGGTGTTGTCTCCAGATTCTGGAGAAATTCTCAGTTGCAAGGTAGGACACATTTTAAGCAGTAAAACCTTGGTCTGCTTTACAATTATGCTATATTAAAAGTACCATACTCTGACTTTTGAAAAGGCATGGGCAGCACTTCGGACAGGGCTTTGCCTTCTGGACAGAGGAGGCAGAACAGCTGATGGCAGGCACCCTACCACCTATTTATAGGATTCCTTGACCCCAAATAGTCAAGGTATGGCCAAACTAACCAGACAACCATTTTCATGTATGCATTCTATACAGGTAGGTCTCCAAAAATTTGAATATTGTGGAAAAGTTTGTTAATTCAGTAATTCAATGTAAAACTTGAAACTCATACATTATATAGATTTATACAACAGTTCAAGTCAAGTGGGTTTTATTGTCATTTCAACCATATACACTGTGTATAGTGAGACAAAACAACGTTTCACCATGGGTCAAGTGGTGTTACATTTAAGGTATATAAAAAGACATTTGGGACAGGTTACATTTAGTGCACACAGGCTAAACAAATAGTGCACATACATTACTACAGTGCATCCGGAAATTATTCACACCCCTTTCAATGTTTCACCCTTTGTTACATCGCAGCCATCTCCTAGAGACATTTATGTTCTTTTTTTTTCTCCTTAATCTACACTCAGTACCCCATAATGACAGCAAAATACAGAATTGTAGAAGTTTTTGCAAATTAATAAAAAATAAAAAACTGAAATATCCAGAATTTCAGAAATTGGAACCTGCCCACACTGCCAAAAGTACCAACACCTGGTTTAATGACCATGGAGTCACTGTGCTTGATTGGTCTGCAAACTCATCTGACCTGAACCCCAAAGGGAATCTATGTGGTATTGCCAACAGGAAGATCAGAGGTACGAGATACAACAATACAGGTGAACTGAAAGCTGCTTTTAAAGCAACCTGGGCTTCCATAACACCTCAGCAGTGCCACGTGTGGACTGCCTCCATGCCTTGTCACACTGATATAGTATTTCAAGCAAAGGGAGGCCCACCCAAGTATTTAGTGCATATACGTGAACATATTTTTCAGAAGGCTGACATTTCTGTATTAAAAATCCTTGTTTTTTTTATTGGTTCTATGTGATATTCTAATTTTGTGAGATACTGAATTTTGGGTTCTCTTTAGCTATAAGCCATAGTCATAAAAATTAACACAAATAATGGCTAGAAATATTTCACGTAGTGTCTAAAGAATCTATATAATGTATGAGTTTAACGTTTTACATTGAATTACTGAAACTGACACATTTTTCCACAATATTCTAATTTTTTGAGACCTACCTGTATTTTCTTTGTGCATTAGATGGTTATATGAGTTAGCAGGTGCTTTTATCAAAAGTGGCTTACAAATTAAAACAATACAAAAGTTAGCAATCAATAGTCTAATGAAAAGACTGTGATATACAAACCATAACTCATAATAACTATTTAATTTATGCTGAAAAGATGTCTTTAGGCCCCTTTTGAAAGACACAAAACATCTTATGTTATAGGGTAGTCTTAATTTATGGTATTTTACTTTATCAAAGGAGGAACAGGTAGAAGTGGAGGAGCTGCCCCTCACATTGACACATATGTACCAGGCGCAATACATTGTGAGGAACAGTCCTGGGCTTTTCACTGGCCAGGTGCAGGAACCGTCATACATGTTGATGGATCATGATAACCAGATGAATGCATGGAGGGTGCTGGAGGAGTCGACGGAGTGGGCTGCCAAGGAGCCTTTCATGTTCATTTTTGAAAATATCCAGGACATGGAAGCATTCATGCTTATTTGCAGAGACAACCTCAACCAGAGTAAATGCTGGATGTGGGGTGCACAGTCACCCATATACAGTTTGTTAGTGTGAGAGTGTATCTGGGTGACTGTGCACCCCACACACTGTTTGTTAGTGTGTGTGAGTGACAATTTGTTTTTCTTTTTTTCTCATTTCTTATTAAAAATACTCTGGTTCACTAGCTCACCAATACGTCTCATGTCACTTCTGTGTGCACACTATGCTTTCTTTCAAGCCATTTCCATTGTCAGTTTGAAATACTTTATAATGTTTCCCCAGACTTGTTTGTAGTTCTTTTTTCATGTAAGTGCAGATAGTCTAGGCAGAAATGCATATTGTGTTGTCTTCTGTAAACACCATTGAAGGGATTATTTTCCTCATTTAGATTATATAGATAGATATATTAGGCTATATAGACCCATACTAATACAAAATTACTCAACTTGAAGCTAACTAATATTAGCAGCTTTTAATAAAAAAAAAAAAAAAATGGCACAAACTGTCTTTGACGATACTACTGACCTCAGATCGAACGGATCGTGTACTCGCAGTCACTTCACGGAAGTGGTTTCTGTTTGTGATCATGTGATCTTCACTTAGGAGATCTTGAGATGCATTTTAAAGCAAAGTTGGAGTTTATTTTGACTTTACATACAAACGTAAGTAGAATAAGCTAATTACATTTTTCTTTATTTTTATGTAATACAAAATATTTTCGTCAGTGATTAAAAATATGATTTAAGACTATTGTTAGCAAGTTTAGTTTGAAAAAGTTTAATAGTAAATAAGACACAGTTAGACAATATTGAATTGAATAAAATAATAACAATAAGAAGAAATATTTATTTGCAACAATTGTTGGAGTGCTGAATGGTGCACGCACGCGCAGCGTTGTCAAGGTAACATTTTGTCCGTCATTCCCTTCGCCTAGGGACTTCCAAACGCTTATACGAGACTGTAATGCCCTACACCCTTTAAAGAACACACTTCAAGGGCTCTGCCCTTCGAAGGGAGTAGGGCATAGGGATGCTCACTTCTGTTTGGAATTCGCCCAAATTTAATTAGTTTATTCTACTTACGTTTGTATGTATAGTCAAAATAAACCCCAACTTTGCTTTAAAATGCATCACTAGATCTCCTAACTGAAGATCACATGATCACAAACGGAAATCACTTCCGTGAAGTGACCATCGCATGTTCCCTTATAACGGACTTCTGGAAGGGCCCTTCGTGAAGGGATTAAGTTGTTCTCTTTCGTTTGGAACGTCCCTACAAATGGCGCCCCCTTCCCGAAGTGCCCTTCAAGGGCGCAAAAAAAGCCGTTTGGAATTTTTTTTTTTTTTTTTGCTGAAATCAAGAACATACAAAATAGTACAAAATGCAAAATACCCACATAACACTTGAAGACAATAATAAAATAAAACAGTAAAAAATACATTAAAAAATAATAATAATAATAAAAAAAATAATAATAACAAATGCAATAAAGGGCCATTGTTTGACATAAGACTTCCTACATGAAAACTTTAAGTGCAGAGCAAATTCTGACAGTCTTCATAGCTTTCTTATTATTAGATACTGAAATCAAATTAATATAATTCTCCATGTCTCTTAAAAAGACCACAAAGACAGGTTTACAATTTGAGAATTTGCATTTATGAATATAAAATTTGCTTAAGAAAAGAAGTAAATTTATAATAAAACAAATATTTTCTTTTGTGGGGTCTGAGTCAAAATACCCCAAAATAATATTTCTCATTTGTATAGAAAATTCTGGCAAAAGCTTCAACTTAACAAAAGCACCAATATCATACCAAAACTCCTGAGTGTATTGACATGACCAAAATAAGTGATCCACTGTTTAATCAGCATTTAAACAAAAGGAGCAAGATAGCTCTACATCTGCTCTAAACCTTTGTAGAAATTTCTTAACAGGATAAAACCTGTGGATCAGTTTAAAAGACACTTCTTTCACCTTATTTGTGAGAAAGAATTTTTGCTGTAGAGACCAAACTTTTTTCCAATTGAGATTATCAAATAAATTATTCCAAAAAAAAGTTACATGTGGAACAGAAATTAAGCTCTCAAAAAATAATGATCTTATTTTATGGTTCTTGTTTCTTGATGCAGAAAAGCAAATTTGACCAACAGGAGTGTCACAGGGATTAAGAAAAGATGCAGTAACTGTTGAAGAGTACCTACAGTTTTTAAGAAGCATACACAAACCAGAAGGAATAGCTCCCATAACTAAAGCAAATTCTTTTGGAGTTACAGGTATTTGATATTTCGAAAGAAATTCTGAATACCTGAGCAAAAGACCTTGATTGTTAAACAACTGCTGCACCAAAACCAAACCATTAATATACCAATTATCATAATACAGAGATTTGTTCTTAAATAAGATGTTCTTATTGTTCCAAATAAAACACCTCTGTGGTGAAGAACCTGTCGATGAAAGTTGGAAAGTTTGATTGGGAGTTTTGATATATCATAATTACACATTAAAAGAAAAGGAAGACCACCAAACTGTGAAAAAAATAAGTTGAGGAAAAGCGTTCCAAATAGAAGTTGGCTTAGATAGTTGCTAGTTGATAGTTGCTTCAGCCAATTAATTTTAAATGTATTGTTAAGGGAATCGAACTCAATGAAATTCAACCCACCATTATTATATTGTTTAATATGACTCATTTTCTTATATAATGAGTTTTGTTTTTCCATGAACATTTTATTAAGACATCATTAATTATTTTACATGTTGGCTTATCCACAAAGAGACATTGAGCTGCGTACGCCAAACGAGACAGACCTTCTGCCTTGGTAAGCAGAGTTCTGCCTTTTAGAGACAAATCTCTTTGTAACCAGCAATTGCATCTTCTTTGTGTTTTTGTGATAGGTTTAAAATTGGCTGAGCACCTTTGCTCCTCTTTAGTTATTTGTATCCCAAGGTATGTTAAACTATTTTTGACAGCAATACCCTCAATTGAGGCAACAGAGCAATTCTTAATTGACAGCAGTTCACATTTATTAATATTTAAATGTAATCCTGAAGCCTCAGAAAAGGGTCGGAGAATACTCAATGCTACAGGAATTTGTGAAGAATCATACAAGAATAAAGCTGTGTCGTCTGCTAATTGGCTTATTATAATTTTATTGTTTCAATTGTTTCCAACCCTTTAAGTGGCTACTATTAATATGCATGCTAAGGAACTGTGTTGCAATAAAAAGAAATATGGGGAAACCGGACATCCTTGTCTAACTCCTCGATTTAAAGAAAATCTAGGTGAAAGCCGTTTGGAATTCGCCCTGTATAAAAACAGGTGATGACGCGTTTAACGGTCATCGGCATCATAAATCCTCAAAAGTTTTTCATATTTGTATTTTTTTTTTTTAAATGTATATACATTTATAACACTATTCTTTGTATTGTATTACCTTGCATCAAATTACAAAAAAACTAGTTTACGCTAATACGAGAGTCTTTCTAATGCAGCGTCTACGGGAGGGATGGTACAATTGACATCGTTCTCTCTTCTGACTGCCGTTATCAATCTCTCTCAGTTTTTTTTTTCCTTTTTATTGAAAGTCATGAAAACACTATCGTGGAGTTTTTCAATTGCTATTTGAGCAAAGGGGAGTGCAAAAAATATATTTGTGGTACCCTCCCATTCACCGCTCTTCAAGTTAACCCAACTATGACGACTTCCTCTGCATTATCATTGTACTCAGCAGAACTGATAGCAATTGTGATGGCGTTGCAGTGGGTAGAACAAATTAAACCACTAAGAGTAGTTGTATGTTCAGATTCGTTGTCAGCCTTAGAAAATTTTAAATTAGGCAATTCAAGTGAAAGGTATGATATTGTGTGTGAGATACTGACTTTGCTTCATAGTATTCAAAATGGGGGGACGCATGTAAAGTTTGTTTGGGTTCCGGCTCATGTAGGTATGGTTGGTAATGAGTTGGCAGGCCAGTTTGTTAAACAGGCTTTGAAAGCGACAAATGTGTCTATTCAATGTAAAATATCAAAGTCAGAGGCTAAGTCAATGATTAAAAAAACATATTAAAAAGCTGTGGCAAGATAAATGGGATAGGGGAGATAAAGGGAGGGGTTTTTACATTGTAAACCCTGAGGTTGGTCAGGGTCGTCTGGTAATAAGATGTCGAAGGGAAGAGGAAATTTTTACAAGAATGAGAATAGGGCACACCGGACTAAACAAAACATTACAGCTAATAGGAAAACATAATTCAGGAAAATGTGAGATTTGTAATGTGCCAGAAACAGTGGAACATGTCTTTATGATGTGTAGGAAATTTAACAGAGAAAGGGTTTTAATTAAAATGAAAATAGAGGACAGTGGGGAAAAGTTTATCTTTAGAGATATTTTGTCTAAGGCTTCTGATCATAGAGTAATAAAATATATGTTTGAATATTTAAAGAACACCGAATTGACAGAATACAGTTTTTTTTGGTATTTTTTTTTTTTTTGTGTGTGTGTTATTTTCTGTAGCTTGCAGGCTACATTATTCCCAAAGATGTAAGTCATAGTGATGATCAAGCACAATTTATCTGGAGGGTGGCGGTAGTGCGCTAAGTTAGTCCGCATCCGCCGTTAAGCAACCAAAGAAGAAGAAGAAGAAGAAGACTTCCTCTGCAAACCCGGAAATGTGAAAAAGGTCCATTGTATTGTGTTTTGCTGAGCTGTAGGGTGGGACTTCCTGTGTCAAATGTTTGTTGTGGTAATTTAAAACCGTTCCAGGAAAAGCTATTCGGATTTTATGTAGCCTGCACAGCACAAGAGAAAACTGTAATCTGACCTGAAGTGTAGTACGCGTTTAATATCGGTCATAAAGCGAAAAGGTTAGTGTGCTTTTTTTTTTATGCAATGCAAAATTATAACGTTGTTGTGAGCTGTTGATATTGAGCTACAGTAACTTTGCTTTCTGTTATTAAATGCAAAACTTTAGGTACTTTTATGTGCGGTAATATGTCAGCGCCCCTACCAGCAATTGTGCCCGCCGCTTGTAGAGCCACGGCCGCGGTAAATCATCATCGGCACAAGCACACAGCGCTCTCAATAACGGAAACAACCCTCTTATTTCGGATTTTACGTATTTATATATTGCATGTTATTTTTATTTTTCTCCAGGTGATATTCCTCCATGGCCTAGGAGACACAGGGTAAACTGTAACATAATTATATGGCATGACTGAATGAAGTTCGTGATGAGCGTCAACTTTTACACTAAGTTACCTTTTTTTCAGACATGGATGGGCTGAAGCTATGGCTGGGATCAGGACACCTTATGTAAAGTACATTTGCCCTCATGCGTATGTATTGAATATTTTTTATTCATAACTTTAAAATAAAGCACGTTGGTGTGTACGCTATACCTTGTGACCTGATATTTGACTGTGTGATTATGCCTTTGTTGAAATATGCTTAACTCATTAAATCAAAACTGGAATCGTCTTTGATTTAATACTGGAATATTTTATACTTTAAAATGGTTTTCAATCCTGGTACTGGGGACCTATACGTCTTCACGTTTTGTATATCTCCCTTATCTGACACACTCTTGAGTTCATGGAGCTCTCTTCTAATGAGCTGATAATCTAAATAGTGTTAAATAATGGCAACATACAAAATGTGCAGATCAGTGGGTTCAACAGGACTGAAAACCACTGCTTAAAACCCAGGGCCGTGCAGAGACCTTTGGAGGGGCAGGTGTTCAAAAGTATAAAAGGGGAACATGGAACACGCCTTTTAATAGGGCTGTGCTCCTTGCTGATATGTGTATCAAAATGGATGCATCTGTATTGATACAGCAGTAAATGCCATTTTTTGCACTTCTTAATTACTCTGGAATTATATTATTATTATTATTATTATTATTGTTGTTGAGTTTACAGGGTATGGTGATTTTGCTGTTGTAGAAAAAAAAATCCTGTCTTATTTAAAATAGAATTCTATTCTAATCCTGTTCTGAATTTATTCATTTTTTGAATGATAATGATTATAAAAACAGGATTGATAAGTATAATTCGGAGGACAAGAAAATCAGTATAAGCCTGTTTTACCAGTGTTGTGATAATTATTTTTAAGGCACTCTATGGTTTTTAAATAAATACTGTAATAATAATAGTTGAAAGTATGAGTAGTTTTTAGTCAGATAACATAAAAAAGATGACACCTCGACATGCTTTAAATTTTTCCCAATTAAACCGCAAGAATGAAAGAGAACAAGCACCTTTGTTTATATTGCTGTGTAGAACTACGTTAGCTGCATTTTTAATATTTAATATTAATTTTAATAAGATGTAAATTCGTCCCCGTAGTTTATTCGAGCTCGAGCAAGTGTTTTCACATAGAGAATTCTAGATTTAAATTAAAAGAGACATCTCACGTTTTATTTATATCCAAAATGAGGAGATACAAGAGCTGAATGCTCTTGTGCAGTGCATGTTTCATTCATACTCGAAGCCAGAGGGTGCTCTCGCGGAGAAACTTATGACGTGCAGGAAATTCCTAATATGGACAAACGCACACGGCTATCGCTGTAGCTGAGCTGAATAAAAAGCAGAAATGTTTTGTACTGATGAAACCTTAAGACAATAAACACACGATTGCGAAAAATATATGGTTTGTGTGTTTTTCAAGTTATCTCCAGGTAATAAATAAATAAACTATATGAAAAATGCAGTACTGATTGACAATTTAGTATAGAAACTATAAAATATATTTCCTGAATTTTTCTGTGATTAAAAATGGGAAAAAGGTGTTCGTAGTAGCCTTTATAAACCAATCATAAAATTGTCATTAGGAAAACATTTAGGGCTGTCGCGATTCATCGATTTTAGTCGACTAGTCGATTTTTAAAAATCATTGACATCGACTAACTGGCAAAATACCGGAAATGGTGTATTTCACGGACGAGAATCCATAAAACACATTTTTAGACAATTTTCCAAGGCTGCATGATATATTAAACCCATTTAAATATAATAATTAAGCATAATTGTGAATTCACAAACGCTGTGATTTAATAAAATAATTATATGCGATGCAGTTCTATACAGTATATGCCCTTTAATTATTTACAGGCGCATAGGTTAAAGGTGCTGTATGTAGGATTGTTCAACCTAGCGATTGAACTAGGTATTGCAGTCCAAATTCAAAATATTGGAGACGTTTTTTTTCACCCGGCCCCTCCTCCTCAGACTTGACTCACAAGCAGGTTGCCAGAATAACGACACCAACAGGAACGAGCGCACATGCCTACAAATGAAATTAAATATGCTGTGTTTTCCGTCAACTGGCAACCCGGGTTGCTGAAATACAATTGGGTAAACTGGCAGTGGGCAGGTTTCACAAACCATAACAAACACAGACATTCCGGGCCGGAATGCACATTTTCAAAGGAGAATAACTGACTGTAGAATTTGTTTTTCAGATACACAAGTATGTTAACTTAGCCTGTTTTTTAAATATCTGCAAACATATTATGGTATTTTTAATGCTTTAGTAGAGTCAAAATCCTACACACAGCACCTGCGTCGTACAGCAGCTCCGTTCATAGTAGTTCCACAGAAACTGTTATCATTTACATGTGTGGAGCATCTGAAACTCCTATCTCTGCATGTTGTTGTGAGTTTGGGTTTATTATAACCTTCATCTGGGAACGCAATGTGCACCATTTCATCAGATTTGTAAGGTAAATCATTTATAAATCTACATAAACTAAGATGGCACCGCAGATGGCAGCTACAGTGCTCTCATTCTCAAACACAGGAGAATACATCGCAATTTCAAAATTAAAGCTTAAACCCTTACTCTGAGTTTACAGGTTTTGATGTCCACATATTCATTTAATTACAGTGGCTATAGCATTTCTGTCCTAAAGAAATGGCCAAATATTAAAGATTAAGTGGACATTTAAATAAAATGGTTCTTGGTCAACATTAAACAAGGAATATTAGGGTTAGGGTTAGGTAATGTGTAAAAATAATCATCAGGCCATCGGCGCCCCCTGCAGGCCTTTGTTGTTATGCGTAATGTACATTAGCTCTATTGTTTATAATACTTTATGTATTTCAACAGTTTTGTTCAATAAAACCATATGATTTCTTGCTTTTGATACTTTATTTGGACTAATTATTATTGCATCATTGCTATTATATAGGTATTTTAAGTCATTTTATAAGCTATTGTTCACTTAAATCTATTTTTACCACAAAATTTTTTTAAAAAAGTAAAAAAAATTATAGGGCCCTATGAAATCCGTTTTATTTCCAAATTCAGTTTTTTTTTCTTCCATTTTCATTTTTCTATACTCTTTCTTTTAATAATCAAAAGCATCTCCAATTAATTGATTTTATATTAAAAAGTGTTTTTTTTTTTTTATAATTAAAAAAAAAAGATTTTTTTTCAGAAATACTGCACATTTATGTTTTTCACCTAAATAAATTGTGGTAAATAATATTTATGGTAAATACTCCTTAGTGTTTTTTGATTATAATTTTATTATTAGTAGACTAGAACATGTGGATATGTTGTCATTCTTACACTACAATACTGAACTTTGATTTCACTGATTTGGACTATGAGCTGGACACTTGCTTCTTGTACTCCGTTGCACTTTACTTTTGCTTTAAAAAAGGATTTAATAGAAATTTGGATTTCATTTGGTTTAATAAAGTATCCTTAAGTAAAATTGTTGACTTTTTTTCTTTTCTTTTTTTCTTTGTGGAAAATTAATTGTTTAGATTAATTGATAAATTAGTCGATAGATTAATCGAAATAAAAATAGTCGTTAGTGACGGCCCTAAAAACACTGAACAAAAACATTGTAGTCCCTTGCTGCAGCTAACCTTGCTTCCAGGCTACACACAGCAACAGCTGTGCATGATCTCTTCACGCCATTCTCGTAAAATAATAATTCAATAATATAAGTTTACAAGCACACCGCTTCGCTGAGAATTCCACATAGCCGCGAACGTTATTGAAGGCATCCTGGTAGTGCCCTAAATTACTAAGGTAATTTCAAAGGTGCCTGAACGTGAGGGATCGCCCCGGATGAGATCGTCAGGTGAAAGGTCATCATGTGGTTAATTTTATTTGTGGCTAAATTATTATTAATTAATTTAACTAATAGTTAGATTGGGCAGGCTTTCACAAAAGGGTGTTTCATAAAATAAAATGGCCTTGACAAAAGGGCACTTTGGGCATCAAGGGGAAAAGGGGCAGGTGCTGAAGCACGCACCACACCCCCCTCTGCACGTGCCTGTTAAAACCACTCATAGTCTTACCAAAGTTGCCTTTATTTGGTTAAATACACAGTAAAAAAACCTGTAATATTGTGAAATATTTTTTAAAAACAGGGTGTCTACAGATATGAACAAGTTAGATTTAAGACTTTTCAAGACCTTTTTAATACCACCGTATGTAAAATTTAAGACCAAACCTTTGAAGGAAATACACATTATATTACATATGTAAATGTAATATTTAATGCGTTTTTAAATTTAAAAAGAAAACAAAATATCATCGCTGTCAAAAATGCTATTTATTATTACGATATACAGAGAACTTTTCATATCTGAAGACAATATCCCATACAAAATATCCCTCAAAAGATCCACATCAGCAATATTTTTGGAGGTGTAAATGAAGCAATATTTTCATCAGTTTTCTATTCAACATTTACATATTTAAATCTGCATGTTTCTAATGTTTAATGTCCAATATTTTTTAACCTTATTAAATGTATGCGTCATCTTTCATGTCAAATTCTTACAGCTGATGAAGAAATTTAATATACACAACAGGGCTGTTGGCAATCAAATTAAATAATTTACACTGCAAATTTACAACCGCAATAAATAATGTTATGAGATTAATGTTTTAAATACATTTTTTTTAATATACAAATAAGAAATGTTGGTGGAACAATGCATACTTTTAAACTAACTAAACCACCAGTAGGTGGCGGTAAGTCACTTATTCATTCAACCGATTCATTCAAAACACTGAATCATTCAGTAACAAAAACGCGAGTGCTGCTTGGAGAATGTGCAATACTTCTGATCTTTGTTTGGAACTAACAAAACAGTCAATATTCTGTCTAAAATTTAAGTAACTACTTAACTATTTGTTTCTTGAGTCAAAATCAATGTAACATTTGCAATCATGAAAATATTTAGCAAAATAGTCCCCTTGTTATGGTATGTATTCATCATCATCATGTTATAAATAAACTAAACATTTTGAATTTTTACCTCAGTATATTTGTTCTGTGAGTTTCTTTATGTTTGCCATTATGCTCATTTGATTTGATTTCTCCATATACATCTCTCACAGAGACAGGCAGCATGAGCCTCAACAGCGCAACATTGATACCAGAAATACACTATCCATTATCATTCGCTGTTTATGCTGAATGTAATAAAAGTCACTTAAGTTTTATTCAGGCTATTTGTCCCGTCGGGCAAGTAAAATCCTTGAGCAATTTTTCAGTATTAAACCATTTAAAGCAGCTAGGAGGCTTGTCAGCGAGCTCGTGGTATTCGACCCTCATTCTGCTACCGCAATTCTCTCTGATGACGCAGTAACTACGGGGGCAATCTTCCGTCTATCCAGTGATTGTAAACAGTCACTGGGTCCGTCAGACTGGTGAAACTTTTGCGGTAATGAGATATTTAAGACCCACTTAATCTGAATTCAGGACATTTCAAGACTTTTTAAGGACCCGCGGCCAACCTGAAAAAGAAATGTTTTCTATTATAATATTGTAAAATGTAACTTATCCCTGTGATGGCAAGGCTGAATTTTCAGCAACCATTACTCCAGTCATTAGTGACACATGGTAGTTTAACAGGGTTCCCATGGGTTCTTAAAAAGTCTTAAAGGGTTAGTTCACCCAAAAAAAAAAAAAAAAAACTTCATTAATTACTCACCCTCATGTCGTTCCAAACCTGTAAGACCTTTGTTCATCTTCGGAACACAAAAGATATTTTTGATGAAATCTGAGAGCTCTCAGACCCTGCATAGACAGCAACACAACTACAATGTTCCCAGACACAGAAACGTAGCAAGGATATCGGTAAAACAGTCCATGTGACATCAGTGGCTGAATTTAAATTTTGTGAAGCTACGAGATTACTTTTTGTGCAAAGAAAACAAAAATAACAATTTATTAATCAATTCTTCTCCCCACGTTTCCGTCTTCCATCATTTTGGAGAGTTTCTTTCACCAGAATGTAATCAGCGTTGTTTACTTTCAGGAGAAAATGCACGCATGATGAACGCAAACAGCGCTGAGTGCGTTCTGGGAAAAGTGTGCATATACGTCGTGGTACTGTCCAAAATGGCGGAAGCCGGTAACTCGTATTCTCCAAAATGGTGGAAGACGCCATGTTGAACATGTTTTGCACGGCTAAATAAACTAAATGGAGATTGCTCACACAGGTCAAGTTCACACCATCTCTTACATTAAAAATAAGATGGAAAGATAAAAATGAATAGTTTCCATGGAACTAGTCTTTGCATCTGTTTGCATCTGTAGTGTTAATAAGGCATTCTCTGTTGGAATAGAATTGGCTAGGTGGCGCTGTCACAAAAAATAAGGTCCTTGAAATGTGGACCTGGAACTGCAGCCTTGGGTATTGCAGGAACATAGTATTGGGTAGTGTTTGTTCAGACAAATGCAAAAATCGATCCATGTTTTTATCCTGCATTCACACAGAGCTGTAAATGTGAACTGGTGGATCGATAAGAAGATAACTCGTTATAAAATGTGTTTACATGTTATTTAATTAAAATATTAATTTATTGATAATTATTGTTTAATAATAACGAATACTTCTGACTCATCCATTTTCTTAAAAATGGTTTAAAGGCTGAAATGTGAAGTGAACCTCATAAAAACTTCATAACTTCACTTCATAAAACTTTTTGTTTTTGTGGAAACTTGTATCTGAACTGAAAATCATGCTTTTTACTGTTTAAAAATTTAAGCTATTTACTCTCTAATCACTTGTGGCATTTTGATGTCATACATTGATTGGTATGTGCAGCACTGCTTAAAATAAATCACATTGCTTTGTCAATTTTTATTTTTATTTTTTTTGGGACAATGGACAGTTAAAGACTACCCCAGAATTAGCTACAGAGCTTAATTTCATCTGCTGTCCCTGGGCAGGAGAGTACCAAAACACATTAAGTAACAAAAACATCAATATAGTAGCATGTACAATAAAATCCACCCCATAATTAAAATTCTATATAAAGAAAAAAATTTAAGAATATAATCCCCCACATAGAAACTACACTCCAGGTTACTACAAAATATCCCCTATAGATACTACATCACCCTATAATAAAAAATATAAAAAAATGAAGACCGCCAAAGTCATTTAACCATTTCAAAACACAAATATTAAATGATCACAAACATTACTCGCCTTTAATCATATTTTCAAATGTAATTCAAAGTGTTCAAAAGTAGGACACTGTTCCAGTTATTAACAGCTCTTACAGAACAGCCAAAATGCTGCACAATCACTTTTGATGAAGCTTGTGTGTCTTATGTTTTCAGTACATGAATAAGCTAATTATTTTAAGGAAGAGGGTGCAAGGTTATTAACAATTTTGTACATTAAACGTCAATTGTGAAACATAACAAAATTGTCAAAAGTAAAGAAACTGTACCTTTTAATGATAAAACAACGATGATATCAGTTTCTTGTCAACTACTTTTAAAGCTAGTTTATATAAGGTATATAAACGAGTGCAAATACGTTTTTCAGCCTGGTTCTCATAGGAGCACCTGGAGATTTGGTTTGGTCCTTACTGCACATAGTGTGACCAATTAAATATAACTATAAAAAATTAATTAATAATTGTGATGATAATATTATTGCACTTTTAGTGCACTTTTTTTTTTAAATAAACAAAATAAAGTGTGATAATACTATACTATTATATTTGAAAATAAAAAGGGAGTATTAAACAAAAATACAGTTATTTTATAGTAAACTTAAAAATTAAATGCTAATATTTGCTTTTTTAAAATTAATTTTCATTATTTTCATACTTAAAATCAGCAAATTTTTATTTTAGCGGGCTGCCGGTAAGTAAGTATATGTGCTGCCGATTGAAGAACGTCAGTGCATGAAATATCACAGTTTTGCATTGTGCTTTGACAACGGCAGTGGATAGCCTAGATCTATGCTTTCAGTTTAAATGGAATGTAGATGTAGTGTTACAGTTTGTCGATCCAAAATGGTAATTGTGCATTAACAGCTGTCAACCATGTCAGTACGCAAATGAGCGGTCTGAACTTATTTGCTCAGCAACTTATTTTATTTTGGGCAGAAAGTGCACCCCTGTATATAAAGGTAAAAGAGTAGATTTTCCTGCTTGTGACCATGAAGTACAATAGGAAAAATTATAAAAGCTCAAAGAATGCAAGAAAACTCTTGCAGCTTCTATTGAAAGTTGACTCTGTATAAATTTAAAATTTATAAGTTGAGGTGTCACTCCACATACTTTTCAAATATAAAAATGAGAGTAAAATAACTCAATTTGTAATTTTTCACCATTAACTAATATATCTGGTCGGACCGCCTCCTCCTTTTTGTTTTCAAAATAAGTAGGGGCCCTAGGGTTGATCCCTGATCCCTGAGGAACCCCTGTGGAACAATCTCTTTAAAAGGATATGTGTTTTAATCCTGATGCACTGTTTCCTTGATGTAGGATAAGACTACCAAAAAGTTAAAATGTAATAATTTAGATAATAAGATATTATTATTTAGAGTGTTAAATGCCTTTTGTAAATCAATAAACACAGCGCCCACAGCCCCACCCTTGTCTAATTTTGACCAGACTTGCTCAATAAAATGGCATATGTGTTCAGAAGAGCAGGAGAATAGTTCTATCCTACATAATTATTCATTAACATTGGGTCTCATTCATGAAACTGGCATAAATATATGAGTAAATTCTGAGTAATTTGCATGTAAAACAGACCTTCTCAAAAACTTTCCTCTGGATTCACAAACACTTTGTAAACTTCCGATTTGATAGTTAACCCTCATTCACCTCTCCCGAACCTCTAACCAAAGTGTCCCTCTTGGGTCAAAATGACCCGAAGACCTACACTTTTGTTTTTTTTTTTTCAGTCCTGAAATTTAAAAAAATATATTTTAATTTTTTTTCTAATTATTTATGTAGGTTTTGTTATTGTTTTTGGTGATATTTATTTTATTTTCCTTAAATTCTGGATTTTTTTCATGTAAATTAGCATGTTTGCATACATAATTTCACCCCCCCCCCAAAAAAACAAACAAACAAACAAACAAACAAAGAGACAGTTTTTACTTTAAACATCATTATCCATCAGGAACTGGGTCACTGAGTGTCTCTGAGGCCATCTGGCTGTGAAAAATGACAAAAATATTGCATTTATATTCTCAGCCACTAGATGGGCATATTGAATCCTATGGAGATTCTTAACTAAGCTCAAAATGTGAAACCTTTAAAACTACACAAACTTGAGGCTTCATTTAGCTTTCAGATTTATATCAAGGCTTTCAGATATATATAAAAACATTTAAAAATGTATATTTTGTAAAAAAAAAAAAAAAAAAAAAAAAAAAAATTCCAAATTTATATTGGATTTTAATCCAAACATATGCAAATCCATACATTTTCATAAATATGTAATAAATATAAAAGATAAATTTAAAAATATAAATATGATATCAAATGATTGGTCTTTACCTCATCACTCAAATTTAACTGTGTTTGGTCAAAAAAAGTCAAAATGATATTCATTTCCCAGCAGAAACATTATTTATGTTATAATGTATGTCTATGGGAGTGTGTGTATCTTGTGTGTGTACATGCCTGTGTGTATGGATATGTGAGTTTTTTTTTTCTGCATTGGGGACATCCTGCAGTCTCAGCCCTTTATTTGGGTATGCATCTTTCCTGGATTGTGTCAGATTTTTTATGGTAAAAAATAATGCTGTTTTTTTTTTTTTTGGACATTAAATTGATTCCTATGGGCGGGTCAAATTCCTATGGCCGGGTTACATTTCTTTAAACTTTTTTTATTACACCCACGTAAAATCATCGAATTGACTTTTTTGTTTGTGTGTTCCAAGCAAGTGCGACAAAATTCAGTTAAAAAAAAAAAATCTACAGTTTTGTCATGAATTCTAGTTTTTTTTTTGGACACTTTTGTTACTTTTCTTTTCATGCCCACTTAACATCTTCAAATCCACTCCAATTTTGTGTGTGTGTGTTCCTTTGTCAAGTGTGACAAAAGTCCTGAAGTCTTGGATCATAACAATCAACGCTCGATTTTTAAAAAATCTTTGAAAATCAGTTTGGGTCGTTTTGACCCGAGGGAAGGATGAGGGTGCTAGGGATGTTAATGCATTCCAATCGTTTGTAAATGGGTTGCTCGTGCACGCTCATTCACAATTAGCATAATCCCCGCCTGTGAATTACATCTACGCAAATTACGCAGTGTAATATTCTGGTCTACTTTCTGATGTTTGGCTCCAGTATATTGCATATAAGTAAAAAAGACTAATAGGCCATATACCTAACAATAAATATTCAATAACGCGTGTCCAGTAACCTGTAATATTGACTTCTCCATTGTTGTAGGCAGTCATTGTACAAGTAGGATGGTTGGTCGATATTTGTCCCATCTCTCTTCTATTTACGGCTGGGTAAATAGTGACAGTGACGAGCGCAGAGTTTTACAGTTATCAACTCCTCAACAAAAAAATAAAAAAAGAGGACAAGGGCAAATGAAATTGTAATTATTATGGCAGTGCATCAAAATTCAGTGTCATCGGTTTGCCAAAAATAACACAA
The DNA here is from genome assembly GCA_036784905.1 of Acrossocheilus fasciatus. NCBI lineage: Eukaryota > Metazoa > Chordata > Actinopteri > Cypriniformes > Cyprinidae > Acrossocheilus > Acrossocheilus fasciatus. The sequence continues at coordinate 36,193,360 of CM071944.1, forward strand.
TGTTTTATGCACCATTTACACCTGGTAGGGAGCAGGTGTACATTTCTTTCATACCAACCAACATTTTGAAAATACAAACATTTTTTATGAATTTGAACATTTACATCAGAACGGTTTTACAAATGATTTACACAAATTTGCTTGCGTTTCTTGAATGAGGCCCATTGTTTAATTGTCCAGTTTAATGTGTATTGGACATATTAAATGTTTTACTAAATAAACAACATAACATGTAAAAAACACGTAGGATTGATTTAAAAAAAAAAAAAATTATATTTGAGTATTGAAATTCTATATCTTAAGATATGTTTTTTAAAACTTGTTCTGAATCACAAGACATATTGAGTGGTCTGCATTTATCAGTTCCTCACTTACTTTTGGAATTTGCCCATAGACAATACCAGTTTCTTGTTCTCCCCACCCCCAAAAAAGTTTGTTTTAGTCATTGCATGCACATGAATGAGACAAGCAGATAACTACATAGATCAAAGATTAGTCAACCTTCACTGAATTTTATATAAGCACTATATTCCTCAACAATTCTGAATTAGATTGTGAGTATGGAATTAATTTTCCACCAAAAGTATTGTGGTTGTGGATCAAAAGCAAAATTTAAAAAAATGCATGTAGAAAAAAAAATTTGCCCAAAACATAAAAATGAATGCAAAGTTATCAGATTAGGAAACAGCATGGTCACTGATCGAAAAATAATTGTAGTAAATCAAAACTTCAAAAATGCAATAAAAATAAACACCATGAATCTGTAAACATATTTAAAGGGTTATGAAAATGAAAATTTTGTCATTAATTACTCACCCTCATGTCGTTCCAAACCCGTAAGACCTCCGTTCATCTTCGGAACTCGAATGCATTCTTAGATGCATTCTTAGAGCTGTCTGACCCTTCCAAAGACAGCAATGGAATGTACAGCATACACCGTTTGCGTTCAGTGGATACTCTCCCAAATCTGCAGTGAAGCAGACAAATTGTTGAAAGTCGTTATTTTTCTTTTCACAGGCATAGTTATTTTAATAGCCTATATTTACATCATACACTACATCCCCCCTTTTTTAGGACATTTAAAAGAAATGGCACGAAAAGAAAAAAAAGTTAATTATTACCATTAAAAAGTTAAGTATTACCACTCAATTATTATACAGCTCAAGACTAGAATAATAAACAGCACCTGCTTACATGTTTATTTCTCAATCAGAACACAAACATAACTTATTTTCTGACTTTTTTCGTCGTCATCTTAACCCATTTCAAAATCACTGAATCTAATTGGCTTTTTTACAAGCCTCCCACTCCTAGTACAATATCCCTGCTCAGTGTTTTCAGTCCCTACAGTTTGATCTTGCACATTGTCTTTCTATACTGACCATTCTGTGTCATTTCCTTCAACTTCCTGTACAAAACCTTTTAGAGCTTTTATCTTTGCTTATAGGCAAGTGTCTTCTGTTTGTACGTCATTTATTACATCTGAGATTATTTGAAAGATTCCAGATGTTCTAATCCTAATAACTGAACTCTGGCAAATTTGGTTCTTCAAACGAATTTGCAGATTTGATTAAAATATCTGGATTAAGTTCTCTAAGATTACTGTGCATTCTCGTGTTCTCTGAAAAGGGCAGATGTATCGATACTCAAAACTTCGATCAGCAATGCAGTGATTGGCTGGCAGCAAGACAGCAACGTAATGACTTCATTTAATTAAAAAAGACACCTGATGAAAAAGTTGACAAATTTCTGGACCTTTATAAGGAAACAGCAAAGCAAACAAAATTGCATAAATGTTATAATAGATCAATTAAATGTGCACTGTTTTTAATTTATTTGTAATTATTTAGGTATTATTTATATTCACAATTTCTAGTATTTGTACAGGCTTTACATTTTTATTTCAGTGTTGTAATTAGCAATTCATTTAATTTTATCTTTAAAGCAGATTCGTTACGTGACAGCATTAATCAAAGTTTCTTAAGGGTCAAGGTCAAGTTATCTGTATCTCCTGCACTTCATCAAGCCACTCAAATGAATGCATCACTCAGATTAAGATGCCAATGCAATTATAAAGTAATTATTTAATCACTAATAAATATCAATGAGTTATATATCAATCACTAATAAATATTCAATGAGTAAAACTGTTATTATTATTACAATTAACTACACAACATTATTATATTATTTTTAAATTAATTTAAATTATGGGTGGGACAGATTTTAAGTAATAATTCTGCTTAAAAAGATGCAATCAAATCCTGTTTACATGAAAGAAGCATGATCTGCTTACGGATCTGTTGTTATGACAGCAACTCTGTGATGAGCTTCGAAGAACCAAATAATCTAAGATCAATTGAAATCGTCAACAGTCAAGTCCAGCTAACAGGCCCCAGAATCGGTCATAATCTTGTAGGCACGAGGCTCCAGCCTTTGTTCTGTCACCACTGCTGGCTTCCAACCCTCTGATATTTCCACCCTGAATGCTGCATCATGCTCAGGTATCCATAGCCAGTCTTTTCTGAGCAACTGTAAAAACTGCTTAGTTTCTTATGTAGGCCTTTTTTGAAGAGGAATTTCTGTGTGCTCCTTCTCATAATCCACTTCAGGGATCAAATCATCAGCAATCACATGCACACCGCTTATGCCACCAAAGGCTTCACTGTTCTTTTGCTGGAACACTTCACTGGAGGATTTGAGGCCAAATGGAAGACGTTTAAACCTGAAGCATCCCCAAGGTCTGTTAAAAGTACACAGCAGTGATGAAGCTTTGTTTAGCTTAATCTGCTAGTATCCATCCTTTTCGGCCAAAATTGTCAACAATTTGTTACCAGCCAGTTTGCGAGTTCACGAGGACCAAGGCATAGTCTAAGCGCACCATTTTTCTTTCAGTTACCACCAGACTGATGACCCATTTTTTTGCTCTATAACAGGTGCAGTGATGTCAGTCTGCACTAATTGATCCAGAGTTTCTTTTAGTCTGTTCATTATGGTCAGGGGAATCTTTCTTTTTCTTGAACCACTGGAGGAACCTCTGGATCAATGTATATGTGATGCTCACCTGGAAATTTTCTTAGCCCTTGGAATACCTCTGGACATTGCTTCACCAGTTCATCTTTTGTAGCAGGCACGGTTGCTCTCACCGACTTGATACGCTTGACCAGTTTCAGTTGTTCACATGCAGCTCTGCCAAGTATTGGTGTTGACTGTACTGTAAAAAAAGACAACAGCCTTGATTCATTTTTACCTTTGTGGCATGCATAACCAGCCAGTTTGATCCTTGCACCACCATATGCCACATGCATGGTCTCTGTGGGCTTGAGTGCGACATCGCCAGGTAGCTCTCTAATTTTTCAAGTGGCAGGACATTTGCATCAACACCGGTGTCTAGTTTCCATTCAATAGGGATCCCTCTGATAGTCATGTTTGTGTACCATGATCCTTCATTTTTACAGATTGCATTTATCTGTGTGCATTGAAGGTTCCCCATATACAAACTATCAACAGCTTGGAGTGTCTGCGCAGATTTGATCTTGCACATTTTTGCAAAATGGTTGGCTTTGCCACACGCTCTGCATTTAGCCCCTTATGCTAGACATGATCTTAGCGAGTGTGTCTGTCCAAATCTGGTACATGCTTTTGATGTGCCACTTCAAAGGGCTTAATTTTGTGTTTTGTTCCCTTAATCATGTTGTCACAAACAGAGACGTTAACCAAAGGTGAGTAAACGACAAGTATGTTTATTGACAGGTACTGGATATGGATCTTGATGAGAATCTGGGGTGAGTAACTTGGTGAATGAGTGAATCCAATGGGTCTTTGTGGAAGGTGACTAAATCCTCTGTTTGCAGGGTAATAGCAGATCGGGAACCAGGAAGCTTGGAAATCCATCGCGGGGAATCGTAGGAGAGACTGGGGAGAAAGTCTGCAAGACAACAGGTAAGTATACACACAGGTAAGTATGCGGAGTGTCAGGTTACTGTTCTGGTAGTGAACCGTAAACTGGACGATGAATGTCAGAGAGCGTGGGTGCTTTATGGGAGTGCTGATGAGGGTGAGCAGGTGCAGGTGATTAGAACTCAGGTGACTGTGATCTGGTGATTGCTGTTGATGACGGTGACTGTTGCTGCGTCCCAATGTGCATGCTTATACTACGCCCTTAAAGTATGTACTCTTTTGGTGAAGAAAAAGTACACACTTTTGAGTGTGTAGTAGAAGAGTAGGCAAGCTTTGGGACATACTATCACGTCACACAACTGCGTCTTTAATGGACCGCTCTGTCGCACCTGTTACACGCACCCTGTCACTGTAAACTACTGTCAATCATCCTGTCACATTAACATCCTCCACATTTAATTTCATTTAACTTTCTACCGTATTGGAGAAAAAAGAAGTAGCTCGTTGATCTTCCAGTCTTTCATGCGGAGAACTGCTATTTTCTGCATAATGATGCATTTAAAGGTTAACGACCAAATGGATGTTTATAAAAGTTCACATTGCTGTTGCAGATGAAATATAACACAGACAACAATAAATAAATAGTTTTTACCAGTTTAAATGTTGATTAGTAGTAACTTAGACCCATTTTTGTAAACCTCTCTACATAAAGATTGATCGCGTGCATCCTCCACATTTGTAGTTTTTCTAACACTTTTTATTCGTGTTTGTAGTTCTGGACCGAATCCTTCGCCAAAGCGCAATGGATTGTGGTCAATTTTAGCCATTAGAGTGTGCACGGATCCACACTTCAAAAATCAACCTGAAATAGTAGACCATCCGGGCATACTCTTTTCAGCATACTATGCTTTGGGACACACTTATTGCAGTCTCACATACTATTTAGCATGGATAGTATGAACATTGGGACGCAGGGCGAGACTCTCTGACACGTCAAATGCATGCACTTCATTTTCTTTTTTCACTGATGCCATTGTTTATTTTTTCGTTGGCAATCAGATGTCCTGCATATGTCTATGGCCTTTTACAGAGTCAGATTTGGTTCTCTCAGCAGTTTTTCTGTCACACTTTTGTCTGTCACACTAAAGACAATTTTGTCTCTTATCATGTCATCCTCTGATGCTCCAAATTGACAATTTTTGCTTTTTTACCTGAGTTCTGTAGCAAACTTATCATCATGCATTGGCAAATGTATCATGCATGTCCATAACTGATGTCTCTTAAATAATTTTTAACTGTGCAGTAGTTTCTGAAAGCTTTCAAAATCTTGTCTACAGTTACTTCTTCTGGTGCTTCTTTTACTATTTCAAAAGTGTTGTAAATCTCTAGTGCCTCCTCACCTGAATGGTTTGCTTCCGGCTTCGCTACTGTTCTGACACTCTTGCTTACTGCTCTGCGCTTTGCTCCCTGTTTATGTACTTTTCTCAGATTTTTCTAAGATTTTAACTTCAGCATATCAGCACAGTGTTCAAACAACACAGTTTTGGCAAAAACACCAAACTAAATACTTTTTGGGACTGGAATAATACTATGAAAAATATGTCTCTCTGCCCCCCACTGCCAGCAGCTTACATTCCAGAGACCGGAAAACATAGCTGCCTACATTTAAACAGACGAGAAAGAAAATGCCTCTTGTGGAGTGTACTTGCTGCATGAACTTCCACAGACTTCTTCAAAAGATTGTGGTTCTTGAAACAAAGTTACTTGCTGGACTTCCAAAACAGGCGGAACACATAGCAGAGAGTGAGACCCAACAACGTGATCTCACAGAATTCCGTGTAATGTTCACAGACTTAATTAACCTCTGAATCTGTGGTGGCATCACGGAATCGCCGAAAATTCCGTGCTGGGCTCACAGAAGTGATACCAATGTAAGTCAGTGACAGGCATCAGCCGTGCTCCACGCACGGAAACCCTTAGCATCAATATGCCGATGCGATACTGGGAAATTTATCATCATCATTATTGTTCAGAACTGGGTAGGTTTAGGGTAGGGGCTGTCAGGTACTCCAGTGAAAGTATAACTGCATCGCAGTCACTCTTTTTACGTTGAACCAGTGAATCCGTGCATGGACCACGGCTGATGCCTTCTGTGAGCCCAGCACGGAATTTTCGGCGATTCCGTGATGCCACCACAGATTCGGAGGTTAATTAAGTCCGTGAACATTACACGGAATTCTGTGAGATCAGGTTGGACCCAAAGGCACTCGAGACATCAGATTGTCACGAGTATCTCGTATTGCTGCGGTTGCATCCTCTACCCCAGATACGGCTATGACAAGGCTTGCAAACACTGGTATTCTACCACCCCCTATACATCTTGAGAACAGATTTAAAGCATTAATGAATGTGGGTGAGGAATCCCCAAATGTGACTGAACATAGATTGTATCAGCCAGCAGCTAACATTGCTACTAACAGGCACTCAAGGTCGAGCAGACAGCGGCGTTCAGCTTAAAGCACAGCCGAGCTCAGGACTCTGATAGTGGGCGACTCTATTATCAGAAACATCAGTAGTTGGACTACAATGACATGCTGCTTTCCTCAAGCAACCATCTCTGATGTGAACAAGCAACTTCCGAACATTCTGATGAAGCACAAGACTGCAAATCATCCATGTGGGGAAGAATGATATTCGGAAAGATAAGTCAGAACTCCTTAAGAAGGATTTCAGTGAAATCTTTGAAACACTTCAAAGACTTGAAGTTCAGCCGTTCATCAGTGGACCACTCCCAGCAAGGGGAACTAACATGTTTTCACGGCTGCTTGGGTTGAATACATGGCTACAAAGAACCTGCAGTACAAAAGGTGTCAAATTCATCTACAACTTCAATCTTTTCTGGGGCCATAGACAACTGTTTAAGCTTGGTGCAAGAGTTCTAAAGGACAATATCTACTTATCCCTCCATCATCCTTCAGTAGTGTATGCCAATCCATTCAGCCTGAATGGCACACACATCTGGATAGAGAATGAGTGACCACAGGACTTCATATAAGCTTCTGAGTCCCACAAGGACACTGATAACGCCACGAAGCCACAACAAGCACTGCTCATGGAAACTATCCCGGCTGAGCCCTGCCAGCATAGCTAATCACAGACAGAGTGTGACATATTACAACAGCTCCAAGACTCAGCACTCAAGGACGACTTTTTGGAAAACAGCCAGGGAAGCCAAAACATATCACAGCCCCCAGAAAACACCAGAGCCCATCTCACCAGATACATTATCCCTCTCTCCAGCATCTCCACTTCTAAGCTTCTCACAGAAAATGTACTAAAAAAACGGCTGGCCCCACAACCACCAAAGCCTGTGGGCCCAGCTCGCCCTCCTCCTCCAGTGAGAGCTCTCCGGCCGCTGCCACAACGCCAGGGCCCAAATCCTCCTCCATCTGCTGTAGGTGAACCAAAAACAATTGATAACAGCTCTCAGTGATATGTCGGGTCCCCGCTATGATAGCAGCAACTGTCACAAAAATTTACAGAACAGGCGGGATCCCAGTGTGCATGTAGCTTTCTCTATTTCTGTTTTATCACATGATAGAAAGTCTAAGGCCTTCTCAAGCCGTATGGGTGACCTATCTACTCTGCGGCCTATAGGGGTGTCCGCGAATAGTCGACGATTCGATGCTTCGATTCGAGGAGCCTGATTCGACTCCCAATTTCACAGTCGAACATTCGCAGGGTGTTATACCATTTTGGCTATATGGGGGTGCTCAATGTCTGAGAGAACTACCAGTTTTATCCCAATAAGTTAAAGGGGCGGTTTACTGCTTTTTTTCTTTGCTTGATTGTGTTTATGGGGTGCAATATAACATGTCTTCGTGTTTCGTTTGTTAAAAAACGCCTTATTTTTCATATAGTTCACCTTCATTGTAAGCCGCTTTCTCTGTCATTTGAACGACCGGTTGACTTCCTGATTCTATGAAACCACTCCCTCAGAAACAGCCGATGGGCTCAGATTGGTCAGCTGGGTCGGTGTGTTGTGATTGGCTAAACTGCGTACTGCACGTTGCGCGGAAACGTCACGCCCATTACCTTCACGAGCGACAGCTGCACGTGCGGTAATGAAGAGAGTCAAGCAGAACTTCCGCAAGCGCGGAAACTCTTACAAACGTTTCTGAATGGAAGTTTGCTGTTGTGATTACATATCATTTTTTGAAGTTTGTACACATTTGTCTTATACACACAAAATAGCATCGCACTAACTGGCTACTAACCAAACAGCATTGGCTTGTGTTTACGTTCTTGATCAAATCGAAAAATTACGTCATAAAGTATACATGGAAAATACATTTACCAAATTAGTACATAATTACAAATTCGGGTCCAAAATGTTTGTACGCGTTTGTCATAGACACACGAAATAGCATTTAACTAACTGGCTACTAAAGCCAGCGTTGGCATTTGTTTACGTCCTTGATAAAACTAAAAAATTATACATGCAAATACATTTAAAATGATGAAATCTTACTTGCAGTTTGTGGCCCAACAACTGCTGCCTCTGGTTTTAAAGTTGGAACTGCTCCGTTTTAATAATAGTTTCTGTGTGAATCCGGCATTGAACTCGTGTAGATTCTGGAAGCTGTCTTCCGTAAAATGCGCAGCACAGAGAGCTAAATTAGGATTGTAATTGTCAGGAACATAATCAAACATAAATTTTAACCGTTGTTGATGAACTACAGCGTCTGTAGGAAGCCCGAACACAGAAGACCTGACAGCTGGGTGAAAATAACACCGTTTCGACGGCATGACTACAACTCTCCACTATAACTCTTCCTCTTTGACAAAGCCGCAGAACATGGCCTTGCCCCGTTTTCTGCATGTTCCGGAGGGAGGGGTTTGATGGTTTTTTTACGTATCCAACCCGGGAAGTAGTTCGTTGTAGTCCCATATGAGTCGTTTTTGTAGGCATTAAACTTCCTGATTTTTAAAAGACGATATCTCTGCTTACGTTGAACTTTCAGCGCCGCAACTTTGCAAATACTGTTCATGCACCAACAGCAACGTTACACACTATTTAAAATGAAAAAAGTGAAATCGCAGTAAACCACCCCTTTAATATACAGCCTATTATGATAATGCTGTAAATAAGAATCTGAAAAGAAAAAAGATTTAAATAAATATTTTAACTTGCGTGAATAAATCCAACCACCCCTATAGATTTAAGTTTCACTTTCCATAATCCGTGACCTATAGAGGAGAATCTTGGCGGCAGGGATTTAAATCTTTTAAATCAATTTAAATCTTCAAACTGACACAGAGTGAAAGACTGGATTTTTTTTCGATCAGGTAGGGTACAAGTGATTTCAAAATATTTCAGCCGGTTTATATATATAGTGTATATTATCTCTTATAAGATGCTTTTGAAAGTAGTCCCCAGTAGTCCCCAGCTACCGGGGACTACTTTCAGGCGCTGCGTAATATCACTACGCCTGCTGCGGCCATGTTACGGCAGCAAAGTTCCTTGATTATTACGCCGGAATGAGAGTAGTTCCTAATCATATCAGCCTAGAAAATCGCAACTTTTCATTTTCCGCCGATCTTAGTACACGATATAACTACAGAAGAGTCAAGTTTTAAATAGGACAAATATCGAAACTCTTTGATCGTTTTTGAACGCGATGCTACTGGTCTAATTGGATTCAATGATCTATGCTAAGCTATGCTAAAAGTGCTATCGCCAGACCCGGAGATCGGCTGAATGGATTCAAAAACGGGAAAACTCAATTTATTAACTCTGGGGGAGTTGGAGAATGAGCCTATTTCCAAAAAAAGTGGAGTGTTCCTTTAATGTTAACTATTTTTTAATCAAAACATAAAACATTACTCACTCCGTTTGTATCTGTGAGGCGTCCATTACACATTTTCCCTGTGTGTTAACGTCAGTATTTATGAGTGTGGAATGTCTGACTTGACTCTTGGTAATGTATTTTGCCCCGCCCCCAAACATATGATTCGACTATCAGTCGACTATCGGCGTGATTCGAAAATTCCGATTCGACTATGAAAACCCTTAGTCGGGGACACCCCTAGCGGCTTATTATGCATCAAACTAAGATTGCTGTAGAGACAAAATGTAATTCCATCAAGTTAGCATTTTTAAACATTCGCTCACTAAAAAAAAAAATAATAATTTCTGATCAATGATTCAATAACCACAAACAACCTGGATTTTATGTTTTGTGACGGGAGGAGCCGATGACAGACACAGTGGGTGTGGCGTCAGGCCTCGGAGAGGCTTTTATTAAACAAAAGTCAATAAAATAAAGTGTCCAGGGGCAAGAAGTGTCCAACAAAAACAGGGGGATCTGGTGTCCTCGTTGTGCTGCGGGGCTCGTGAAGGAGGGCAGTGTTCCGGGAGGAAGGGTCCAGGGAAGGGGCGGAGTCCGGTGGCCGCACGCGCTTCCGCTTTGGTCCGGTTACGAGGGGCGGCGGCTCTTCCTCTTCTTCCTCGGACTTTGGCGGGACTTGAACGGCCCGGCATCCTGGCCCGTCGGCCGTAATATGGGTGCGGCTTTCATCCTAACTCTGGATCCCGCGGCTCACATCTCTGGTGGCGCGACGTCCCTCAACGCACCCTTCCTGGACCCGCGAGGACACCAGCGTGCATGCACGGGGGAAGAGACCGGTCTCTAGAGGAGAGGCGTGCTTGGCATTTAACAGCAGCGGTGATGAGTCCAGCTGTGCCTCATCACAGGCCGCCAGCCCGCGTTGTTTCTACGCCCCTCCTCTCTTACACACCCACTCCCGTAGGGAGCCTGGTGAAGGGCGGCGAATAGGGACGGGGTGGTGATGATAATAAGGGGGAGGGCCACAACTCGTCACATTTTCTAAATGAAACGAAGACAGCTGCAGTGCAACAGTCCTCAATGAAACAGCCACTCCTAACTTTAATTTTATAAGTGTCTGCAGGACTGTTAGGAAAGGTGGTGTATAGCTGCTCTATTTAAAGATGTTTATCAATGCAAGCAAGTGTCATTTGGTCAGTTTTAGTATTTTGAATACCTAGGTATTGTGCTGAAATGTGCTCCACGCATTATGTTTAGGAACTGGTGTATGCTGGGACCAAACTCTCCCACTCTTTCGCTGCAAGCCCCCAGATATCAACTAAAAAACGGTGGGCCCCACAACCACCAAAGCCTGTGGGCCCAGCTTGCTGTCCTCCTCCTGTGATAGCTCTTAGACTTTTTACAGGCCTCCAAAATACTCTCCAGCCTTTGAAGAGTTCACATAACTTTTATCAATGATTTCCTCAGAGTCAGGGGCGGACTTAACCAATAAGCGAGGTAGGCGGCCGCTTAGGGCCCCGGGGAATCAGGGGGCCCCATCTAACATTGGCGAAACATATTTGCAGCGTTGAGCAATGTAGCCGTTCACAGACATATCCGCTGATTTCTTGAACGCAGTGACCAGAAGTGTTTAAGTTAGAATCCACTTACCGATCAAAATGTCGAGTTTTTGTCATGTGCTGAGTTCTGCAAGTTCGGGGGGTCATTTCATTATAACAAAGTGTAAATATGTAAATAAGAGATTCATTGTTTAGTGTAGAGCCTATTAACAGAACGTTGTGAGATCGCAATGAATTGAAGTGAGAGACAGCTATAGTGATTATGAGGGAGCGCTCTTTGTGCGCATTCTAGGCTGTCTGACTGTCTCAGAACAGAGATATTCACCCCAGTAAAGAAAGTATTGTGTTTCAAGTCACAATTTTATGTATCTTGATGTTTCTAAATGACTCTCTTGTGTGCTTCTCCTAGGCGCACCAGCGCGAACTGCCGCGTACTCATATAAATGCACGAATGCAATGACTGGAGATTTTCCCTTAATAATAGGTTTCATTTTCGATTTGTTTCTCGGCAAAGCCTACAGTATGCCTTCATAACACTTGGAATATATAATGAATTTCCTGGGATAATTTTATGTTTGTAAAAAGATTGGAAAGGTTTACAGTTCATTAAATGGACGAGAGCACTTTTTTTTTTTTCGGATGTCTTCATTTGTAATCTCAAAAAATAAGGTAGCCAAATTTGGCTTTAGAACAGCATCAGGTTGACAAATTACTGGTTGTGACGGTACAAATAAACTGTAAACTAGAGCGAGCAAGCAAAATAAGGGTTATAAACACTTGGAATATGGAATGAGTTGCATGGGATAGTTTAATGTTTGTAAAAAGACTGAACATTTTTGCAATTTATTAAATGGACAAGTGCATGCATTTTTCTTTTCTTTATTTCTTTATTTATTTTTTGATAATGTCTTCCTTTTGTGATCCGCAATAAATAAATAAAAATAAGGTAGCCTAATTTGGCTTTAGAACAGCAGCAAGTTGACTAATTACTGGTTGAGAAGGGATAAATAAACTAAAAACTTGAGCGAGTGAGCAAAATAGGGGTTAAGCATAAAAGGACACATGTATGGGGGCCCCATACCTGGAATTTGCTTAGGGCCCCCAAATCGCTAAGTCCGCCCCTGCTGAGAGTCCTCGTGGACCAACACACAATAATAAATGATATTCGCTTTAATTCTGATTCTGGCAAAATATCAGTGCTGGTACTACTACATCTTAGTGCTGCGTTTGACACTGTCGATCATAACATACTTCTAGAGAGACTGGAAAACTGGGTCGGGCTTTCTGGAATGTACTCAAATGGTTCAGGTCATACTTAGAAGGGAGAGGTTATTATGTGAGTATAGGAGAGCATAAATTTGAGTCAGGCCCGGATTAACACCGTGAAGTGCCCTAGGGTGACCACATTTAAAATGCCCCCCATTTAAAATATTTAAGAGCACTGTCAAAAATTCAGGAGCACATTCTGATCAATAACAAAAATTAGCCTTCCCATTACAAGGTAATATTTGACTACTGATTTACAGAGGCATTTTTTTTTTCTAATGTCATTGTCAAATTCAAAAATCTGTATTTATAAGCTTTTCCAAAATTTCTAATAATAAAAAATAGAATAAGAAGAATAAGTTACCAATCAAAAGAAATCAGTATTAACAAAATTAGTTTCCACTACAAAGGTGGCACAGAAGAACACAAAAGAGGCATATAGGTGAATTTACAGACATTTAGAGAGGCTCAGAGGTGGCATGGATGTTTTAAATTCATAACAATGTTGTGAGATTAATGTTTTAAATATACAATTTCAAACTATTGTTTGATTGAAATGATTTAAATAACTGAAATGACACTTTAAAAATAAAAATAAAACTGCCAGCAGGTGGTGGTAAGTCACTGATTTTATCACTAAATCATTCATTCAATTGATTCGTTTGAATGGCTGATTCATTCAGGAACAAAGCAAGTGTCTTTATGAATGGGTAATTGAATCATTGACTCACTAGATTCATTTAAAAATGCAGGTTCATTCATAAACGAAACACCGCTTGGAGATGCGCATTGGCTCAGCTGTGACTGTTTGAAACTATTTTTGTTGAAGAAATAGAGCAAAACCAGGCAATATTGTTAAAGTCATACAATGTATGTCACTTAATATTAATTATTGTTTATTAAACTGTTGTATTCATTTAATGTCACATTTGCAAACTCCCTTAATAACCTTTAAAAGCTGTCACTCACTTCAGTTCATCACGATCTCACAAAGCTCCATTATAATCAATGAAGCTCTCTACACTGCACAGCAAATCTCTTATTTACACCCTGTCTACACTTTGTTTGTTATAACGAAACGAGAGGATTTGTGAGCTTGCATAACTCAGCAATGAACAAAACTCCAGTATTTTGAGCAGTGAGTGGATTCTGAATAACATTGCATACAAGGAATCAACATATGTCTGCGATACATTACTCAACGCTGCAAAAACACGTTAAATAGACATCTTTGAAGCTCCCTTGAGCTCAAACACAAATATGCTGATCAGGTTAGTCACACAGGTGCTCTTAAATATGTTTTGATAGTTGCACGCAGTACTTTTCGGTCGCAAATGTGACTAAAATGGTCGCATTGTAGAGATGATATTTTCTCTTTTTTTTTTAATTTAAGTTTTGCACAACTGCGATGCTGCCTATCCACTCTGACGGGGGAGGGGGCAAAGCTTTGACCTGACCCAATCGCAATTCTTTATGTATATATTGTGTCATTAACTGTTCATTTTGTATGTATTTGCATCTCTTCCAGCAAAATAATATATTTACAAAACATGAAAAATATTTTAAAGGTCTACTCATTATCTTAATTACTTTGTGCCCCCCTATTGGCTGGTGCCCCAGGGCACTCGCCCAATCCCGTCTATGGATAATCTGGCCCTGGTCTGAGTGGACGTCCATGACATGCGGAGTCCCACAAGGCTCAATTCTTGCACCGCTCTTGTTTAGCCTGTATATGCTCCCACTAAGTCAAATAATGAGAGGGAACCAAATTGCCTATCACAGCTATGCTGATGATACCCAGATTTACCTAGCCTTTATCTCCAAACGACTATAGCCCCATTGACTCCCTTTGCCAATGCATTGATGAAATTAACAGTTGGATGTGCCAGAACTTTCTTCAGTTAAACAAGGAGAAAACTGAAGTCATTGCATTTAGAAACAAAGATGAAGTTCTCAAGGTGAATGCATACCTTCACTCTAGGGGTCAAACAAATAAAAATCAGTGGCAAATCTGGGGGCGATTCTGGAGACAGACCTTAGTTTCAGTAGTCATGTCAAAGCAGTAACTAAATCAGCATACTATCATCTAAAAAACATTGCAAGAATTAGATGTTTTGTTTCCAGTCAAGACTTGGAGAAACTTGTTCATGCCTTTATCACCAGCAGGGTGGATTATTGTAATGGTCTCCTCACAGGCCTTCCAAAGAAGACCATTCATCCAGAACGCTGCTGCCAGGACTCTGACTAGAACCAGAAAATCTGAGCATATCACACCAGTCCTCACGTCCTTACACTGGCTTCCAGTTACATTTAGGATTGATTTTAAAGTACTTTTACTCGTTTATAAATCACCCAATTGCCCAGGACCTAATACATTGCAGATATGCTCACTGAATATAAACCTAACAGACCACTCAGATCATTTGGATCGAGTCAGTTAGAAATACCAAGGGTTCACACAAAACAAGGGAAGTCTGCTTTTAGCTATTATGCCGCCCGCAGTTGGAACCAGCTTCCAGAAGAGATAAGATGTGCTCAAACATTAGCCACATTTAAATCCAGAGTCAAAATGCATCGGTTTAACTATGCATTCATTGAATGAGCACTGTGCCACGTCCGAACTGATTGCACTGTATTTTATGTATAATCATTTTTATTTCTAACTGTTCTAAATTCATTTTAATCAATTTTCAAATCATTTTAAACATTTTACAATTTTTGGTTTTATTGTTATTTTTTTTTACGATTATTTTACTTCATTTTATGTATGCACTTTGAATTACCATTGTGTATGAAATGTGCCACATAAATAAACTTGCCTTGCCTAATGTGACCCATGCTGGCAAAATGCAAATTGTCAAAAATTAGTTCTTCTTATTTATTTAATTAATTTATTTAAATTACATTCACAGTGATATATGACTTGTTGGAATAAGACGAACAATGACTGAGCTACAGCAATAGTCAGCAGAGTTGATTTTGAGAAAAACGGAGTTAAAGATTCCAAAGCAAAATCACCTAGAAACGCTGCATATTTTCCTACAGTTCTTTTCTTAATAATTATGAAATATATTTTAAATATGTTTTTAATGGCATCTTTGTACTAAGTAGCCTATTATTAATGAAGCATTGATACCAATACTGCTACTGGTGTCTCTATTAAATGCATTTTCCCTATTAATTATAGACATTCAACATTACAGTATAATTGATTAACATTTAATAAGCTCTGAAATACTAAGTGATTTTAAAACAATCTTCACATAAACTATAAATTGTATATGCATAAGCTATACAGATTAATATTTATTAATCAGTGACTAGAGCAGTCGATCAACCCATTTGTATCCTATTATTTGCTCTTGTCGCTGATGACAGAACAGCTAATCACGATGGTCTTGTCTTCGGAAAATATTATTTTATTCGCTTACGTCAGAAACAGCGAATCCCTTCTAAAACCGGCTGTTGTTCCCACTACATTGCATTGTTATATTTCGGAAAAGTTTTACCCACCAACTGGCGACTGACACTGTTACATACTCGCCAACGCCGATTTTTTCTCGCATTTGGCGCTTGGTGGGTGTTAATTTTAGGCCCTGCCCATATACATTTTTACCGTTTGTTCTCTTTTACATACTTGTTCTCTGTTCTCTTTTACTTTTGTTCCCTCTTTTTTATGCAACTGACCATGAAAGACCAGTAATGCCTGTCACCCTCAACATGAACATGGCAATGCCTTCCTGGTGAGTTATAAACACTATTTTATTATACTTATTTTTATTTCTCTACTCCTCTTTCCTACTACTTGTTTCATGTCTGTTTCAGTTTTTATAACCATTTCTTACTATGTGTAAGTAAGTTGTTGTTTTTTAGCATGTGTGTTTGGCTCAGTGTTATTTTTTAGGATTACTGATAAACTAATATAGTTTGATTTTTATTTATCTATTTTAATTTTAGTTCAAGTTGGAGTAATGTTTGTCATTTTATTATATATTTTTTTGGTAACACTTTATTTTAGGGTCTCTTAACTAGTTGCTTATTATTAGATTATTATTATTATTATTATTAATATGCATGCATATTATTAGAATATTAGCCATTTATTAGTAATAATTAAGCACATATCAATGCCTTATTCTACATGACCTTATTCTACATCCCTAATCCTACCCAATACCTAAACTTAACAACTACCTTACTAACAATTAATAAGCAGCAAATTAGGAATTTATTGAGGGAAAAGTTGTAGTTAATAGTGAATAAGTGTTCCCTATTCTAAAGTGTTACCATTTTTTTTTATTATTATGCCTGTATAGGTTTTTTTTATTAAGTTTTAGTTTTTATTTAATTTGAGTTATTTTAGTACTTCAACAAACTACATGGAAATGAAAGAATATTTAATTTATAAATGCATATATGTATGTATGTGTGTGTGTGGTTGTACATGTGTTTGGATTAGTGTTATGTTAGAATCATTATTATACTCTTATAACTTTTGTTCTTTAATATTTTGAATTATTTTTTTGTTTTTATTTAAATGTTAAGTTTTGAAATTTTGTTGTATGCATTTGTCATTTTTATTTAATTGCTTTATTTTTTTAAATGTGTATATATAGTGTTTATAAAGTTTTAGCAGTAACACTTTACAATAAGGTTCATTAGTTAACAACATTAGTAAACATGAACTAAGAATGAACAATACTTTTACAGCATTTATTAATCTTAGTTGATGTTAATTTCAGCATTTATTAATGCATTATTAAAATCACAAGTTAAAATCATTATTAAAATCACATTAGGTAATGCTCTGTAAACTAACATGAATAAACAATGAACAACTGTATTTTCATTAACTAACATTGACAAAGATTAATAAATAGTGTAATAAATGCATTGTTCATTGTTTGTTCATGTTAGTTAATACATTAACTAATGTTAATAATTGACACCTTATTGTAAAGTGTTACCGTTTTAACTTTTAGTTTTGGATCTGTTTTAGTTGTTTTAATACTATAATTGATTGATTCTGTTGTCCTCGTTTGTAAGTCGCTTTGGATAAAAGCGTCTGCTAAATGACTGTGTGTGTGTGTACAGTCGTGGCCAAAAGTTTTGAGAATAACATAAATATTAGTTTTCACAAAGTTTGCTGCTAAACTGCTTTTAGATATCGGTTTCAGTTGTTTCTGTGATGTACTGAAATATAATTACAAGCACTTCATACGTTTCAAAGGCTTTTATCGACAATTACATGACATTTATACAAAGACTCAGTATTTGCAGTGTTGGCCGTTCATTTTCAGGACCTCTGCAATTCGACTGGGCATGCTCTCAATCAACTTCTGGGCCAAATCCTGACTGATAGCAACCCATTCTTTCATAATCACTTCTTGGAGTTTGTCAGAATTAGTGGGTTTTTGTTTGTCCACCCGCCTCTTGAGGATTGACCACAAGTTCTTAATGGGATTAAGATCTGGGGAGTTTCCAGGCCATGGACCCAAAATTTCAACGTTCTGGTCCCCGAGCCACTTAGTTATCACTTTTGCCTTATGGCACGGTGCTCCATCGTGCTGGAAAATGCATTGTTCTTCAACAAACTGTTGTTGGATTGTTGGAAGAAGTTGCTGTTGGAGGGTGTTTTGGTACCATTCTTTATTCATGGCTGTGTTTTTTGGGCAGAATTGTGAGTGAGCCCACTCCCTTGGATGAGAAGCAACCCCACACATGAATGGTCTCAGGATGCTTTACTGTTGGCATGACACAGGACTGATGGTAGCGCTCACCTTTTCTTCTCCTGACAAGCCTTTTTCCAGATGCCCCAAACAATCGGAAAGGCGCTTCATCGGAGAATATGACTTTGCCCCAGTCCTCAGCAGTCCATTCACGATACTTTCTGCAGAAGATCAATCTGTCCCTGATGTTTTTTTTGGAGAGAAGTGGCTTCTTTGCTGGCCTTCTTGACACCAGGCCATCCTCCAAAAGTCTTGGCCTCACTGTGCGTGCAGATGCACTCACACCTGCCCGCTGCCATTCCTGAGCAAGCTCTGCACTGGAGGTGCCCTGATCCCACAGCTGAATCAACTTTAGGAGACCAAAGAGAATGACACAAACACATCCTCCGAGAGCAACTTCTCCCAACCATCCAAGAACAGTTTGGTGACGAACAATGCATTTTCCAGCATGATGGAGCACCTTGCCATAAGGCAAAAGTGATAAGTAAGTGGCCTGGGGAACAAAACATTGAAATTTTGGGTCCATGACCAGGAAACTCCCCAGAACTTAATCCCATTGAGAACTTGCAGTCAATCCTCAAGAGGCGGGTGGACAAACAAAAACCCACAAATTCTGACAAACTCCCAGCATTGATTATGTAAGAATGGGCTGCCATAAGTCAGGATGTAGCCCAGTTTGATTGACAGCATGCCAGGACGAATTGCAGAGGTCTTGAAAAAGAAGGGTCAACACTGCAAATATTGAGTCTTTGCTTAAACTTAATGTAATTGTCAATGAAAGCCATTGGCACTTATGAAATGCTTGTAATTTTACTTCAGTATACCATAGTAACATCTGACAAAAAGATCTAAAAACACTGAAGCAGCAGACTTTGTGAAAATTAATATTTATGACATTCTCAAAACTTTTGGCCACGACTGTGTATATATATATATATATATATATATATATATATATATATATTAGTCTTTATATAGTCGTCTTCTCTCTCTCTCTCTCTCTCTCTCTCTCTCTATATATATATACATGTATGTATATATATATATATATATATATATATATATATATATATATATACAGTACACACATACATACATACACACACACACACACACACACACATATATATATTTATTTTTTTTATTATTTTTTTTTCTACAGCATAAGCCTAAATAAGTCTTCATCTATTACATATTTCACCGATTAAAAGTTTGTGTTACTTTTAGGTTTGACATAGTTAGTCTCAATCCTGATGCAGAGGAAGATGAAACTGGAATTAAAAGAGCTGCTGAAAGCAGTTAAGTATAATATGAAACTGCAGTGTAAGAATAACAAGAGAATCTGCCATTAAATGTGTAAACTACTGTTTTAAATTTGTTCACAGTCAAAGCACTGATTGATCAAGAAGTTAAAAATGGTATTCCATCTCATAGAATTGTGTTGGGAGGGTTCTCTCAGGTAAGGCAAATCTCTCTTCTTTTTTCCCTCTCTCACTCTTAGTATACTAAAACCAGTGTTTAAGTTTTCAAAAATAATTAAAAAAAAAAACAAAAAAACTCAAAATTAAATAAAAACTACATTTCAGTCAGGACGACTACCATCCAATATTATGTCATCATAAGTGTCATAATATAAGTTTATTAATAAGTGGTAAGTTAATAACCATATAAACCAAAAGCAACCAATATCTTACCAACAGCTAAATAAGCAATGAGTATAAAATAGAGAAGTTAAGCTGCATTGAAGTATGGGGTGAATGTCACATCAGATGTGACATATGCTTTGATCTTCTTTGGGAACATTACTGGGAAGGCTGATTTTTATTCTGAATCTTTGCTTTCAAGGCTCTGTCAGATCAAAAAGGATTAGACCTGCATTTTGGTCAGAAGCACAGTTTAAAGTTAACAATGTGTTAACAAAGTTAACAAACCATTTCATGGCATACATGAGTGGACATGCATACAAAGTCCAGGAAAATGTACACGAAAATTGCGTATTATATGCACACCAACAAATTGCATATCACGCCAAAATCAATTTCTGCGTATCAATAGCATGACTTTCTGTTTGTATTTGGCATACTGTTTATATGCATTTTCATGAGACGGGCTCAAATGTAATGCTGCATTACAGCCACTTGTAGCAGCACTTCTTATTTTCTTTCCGCTATATAGGCCTACTGTAGGCTAATCATCCAGCAAGGTTCGTACAGTAATGAAAAACCTGGAAAAGTTTTGGAAACGTTATGGAAATTTATTTTACAAATCTCTGTATAACAGAATGTGTTTAATCAGGTCTTGAATTTCGGTGCGGGATTGCGCATATCTATCATGTAGTTTTACTCATTCCCGCAGATTTCGAGTTTAAAATGAGGGAAATTCCTGCATATATTTATTCAATATAGCGTGTAGGTTAGATGAGTAAAAAAAATAAACAATCCACACAGACTGTCAGATTAAATCAGTCATTTGAAAACCATGTGAGTGATTTGGCTGCATTGCGTCTCTCACTCTCTCAAAGTGGCTTCTCATCGGCTCATCTCGTGTGCTCTACACGAGTTGCTGCATGCTGTCATTTCAGGACAGATTACAGAAGTAATCGGGTGACGTTGCATCGTCACAAAATGAATAATTTTCACCTCTTTTTAAATACTTTTTAAGCCCTGTGTTGTGCCCATTTTCGACCCCTGCCAAATCATTACCCCCTCTAGTTGAAATCGCTACCTGATTGCCTAATCCTAAATCTACCAATACTAGGGAGTAGTAATCTGGCAGGGGTCAGAATTGGGCACAACACCAGTACTTGCGCACTCCAAAGGCACCTTTCCGTACGGTCACATCCAAAGCGCGTGTTTAAAGCCACTTCGCAAGTATCTGATATTGGGTTATTTTTCGCAGTTTGTTGCACTTAAAGGTGCAATAGTTGATTGTCTTCAGAAACATTTTTTTGTTATGCTGGTTGAAATTCTCTTCACATCCTGATAGCAATCATTAAGTTAAGTTGTCTAAATGTATTTATATATTCTGTGGAAGGCGTAGGACCAAGAAATGTCCGTCCAATCGAAACGCTCATTCCAAGCGTGTTTATTGACTTTCCTACCTGCCTGTCAACATGTATTTTGTGTGTACAACGTGTACCCTGTTCGCGCAGACGTCATCAGCGCGTTCACGTACGCTGTGCAGACCATGGTGCAGACAGCGAGAATTGCAGGCAAATATCAACAACCTGATCTTCCTTCCTGGTATTGTAGTACTTTTACTTACTGTATTATAAAGTTTTCTCACCGGTGAATGACATGATGTATTGTAGTAATGTTGTCTCTGGTGGTCTAATCTGTTCGCGTTCATGTGCTCAGCGTGGCTTTGGATGACGATTTGCAGGGAGGGTGGGACGTTGGCTTTCAGTGCTATTTTCTAAGATCTCTTACTGCACCTTTAAGCGGTAAAATACACACAAAATGGCCGTCCTGGCGAGTATCCTCGTAAACACAGTCGGTTTTGTCTTAAGTGAATGTAAACAATTGAGAAAGAAAACATTATTTTCAGTTATTGCATCCGTGCAGTCGGTCTTGTGACTGCAGCCTAAAACTGTGCTTTCTGTCATTAATGTTAAAGGGATAGTTCACCCAAAAATGAAAATTTGATGTTTATCTGCTTACTCCCAGGGCATCCAAGATGTAGGTGACTTTGTTTCTTCAGTGGAACACAAACGAAGATTTTTAACTTAAACCGTTGCAGTCTGTCAGTCCTATAATGTAAGTCAATGGGCACACAATCTTTTAGAGTAAAAAAAAAAACATGCACAGACAAATCCAAATTAAACCCTGCAGCTTGTGACGATACATTGATGTCCTAAGACATGAAACGATCGGTTTGTGCGAGAAACTGAACAGTATTTTTATCATTTTTTCAGGGCTCTCAAGTCTCACGCATTTCAACCAGTTCACACGCTCTCACGCCACACCTTGTATTTCTCACGCTAAGAAGGGATAACTTGTCCCACTACAATTACTATACAATTAATATACAATTAATAGATGAGGGAATATGGAGGTAAGTTTTCTGCCGAGTTCATAGCTCTCTCGACTCTTTGAGTTATAGAATTAAATACCACCTACCAGCCAATCAGAAATTAGAATGTTGTTGTTTCCGTTTAAATTACGTCATTCTGCCGCAAACGGGTAGGTTACTAAGCAACATGGATGCGCGTGCACATAGAGTGTAAGTTGGAAGAGACAGATCCGATGAATGTTGTAGGTAACCCCTTAATTTTTTTATTTTCTTTTTATTTTAAGATTCGTCTACGAAATCATTTGCCTGTGAAAAGATAGTGAGAGTTGATGTTGGGGCATATAGCCAAATTCGTGCTAAAGTATTATTGATGCAGTCAAAAAAAAAAAACTTTCCAACTGCTTTGCAACCAGAAGCTTTAACTTAGCTTTGGCTCCCTGAAAGGAAAGTACTAGAGATGTTATAACAGTGGGTGAATCTGATAAAAGACAGACAAATTCATCCAAATAAAATAGTTTTACATATTTAAAAAATACAAAGAAATTTGGCCCCAAACATGCCAACTGAACAGCAGTGCTCAATGTACATACTGTACACACACAGTAGGATTACAGAACTTGTCCTGAACATGTATGTCAAGTTCTGTGTGTGTGTGAGAAAGAGAGAGAGAGAACACATTTCAGCTTATGAATTATTTTTTTCTATTGTGTTTGTTGCACATCTTGATGCCTTGATGACAGGGGTAGGGGGCTCCCATATAAAGCACTGAGGCTTCCCCAAATTCAGATGCAGTGTGTTTTTCATGGTGGGTTTCAACAAAACCAAAACTAGAAACCGTTTGGCTCTGGATAGAACGCTATTATCATGACAGTGCTTTATGTGGGAGTCCTCTACCCCTGTCATGAGGCATCAAAATGTGCACCAAGCATTTACAACAGAAAAAAGAAACATAAGCTGAAATGTGTGTTCTCTCTCTCTCTCTCTCTCTCTCTCTCTCACACACAGTTTGACATACATGCTCAGAGTAAGTACTGTCATGTATATGTGTACAGTATGTGCATTCAGTACTGTTGTTCAGTTGGCTCGTTTGAGGCAAAATTTCTTTTTATTTTTGATACATTTGTATTTTTAAATACATAAATATTTTTATTTTATTAGAATTAATTTTGCTCCTCCCCTTTGACTTACCCCTCCCCTTTGAGTGACTCCTCCCCTTTGCATGGTCCCTCCCCTAATCTCACTCCAAACTTTCGCTATAACTTGAGAGCCCTGTTTTTTAACCACTATGTCCAACTTCCCTGAGCACGTGCGCGGCATCCGGTACGTGACGTCTGTATGTGCTCTGGCGTAGTTTACTCATTGTTTACACTCCCGGATGAGTTCGCGCGAGCAAACGTTATCTTTTAGGTTTAAGTCGGTTTGAACAATCAGGATAAGTGCAAGTAATTACCATTTTGATTAGCCGTCATACCCACAATCTCTGTGCATTGTGTAAACAATGAGTGATGTATACGCGCGACAGATCGCCTCCGGCGCTTGCGTAAACTACACCAGAGCACATACAGACGTCATGCACCGGATGCCGTGCACGCGCTCAGGGCAGTTGGACATAGTGGTGTATTGGAGGTAAAAAAATGATAAAAATACTGTTCAGTTTCTCACACAAACCGATCGTTTTGTGTCTTAGGACATCAATGTATCGTAACGAGCTGCAGGGTTTAATTTGGATTTGTCTGTGCATGTTTTTTTTTACTCTCAAAGATTGTGTGCCCATTGACTTGCATTATAGGACTGACAGACTGCAACAGTTTAAGTTAAAAATCTTTGTTTGTGTTCTACTGAAGAAACAAAGTCAGCTACATCTTGGATGCCCCGGGGGTAAAGCAGATAAACATCAAATTTTCATTTTTGGGTGAACTATGCCTTTAATCAAACAACAAAAGTCAGAAAATCACTCACTGCTCTTGACTGAATAACTTTTGTACCTTTTAATATGTTTTTAATTTAGTTTATTCAATTTTCTAATATTTTTGTACCTGAATACTATAGACCGAAACGAAATACTATAGACCGAACGTTTCCAAAACGAAATTCAGGTCCTGAGTTTAACTGGTAATATTGGTTAAACAAATTACAATATTCCGTGATGTCATCATGATATATTCTCTGCATGGAGTAATGTCTGTCACAGTTGCAGCTTGTATTTATTAACACAAATAGAAAGCAAACCAGTAGTCATTTATTTTAGCTAACATTTGCTATGATAAATTTGAACATTTTTATTCTTGTTGTAAAATAATGGAACATTAGGCTGAATGATACATAGGGCAACTTTTTGAGCAATATTTCTGGGCAACTTTGGTTAATGTTGGCATCAATGGGCAACCAGGTGAGACACAGGGCCTATGACCGATTTAATTCAATTCAAGTTTATTTGTATAGCGCTTTTTATGATACAAATTGTTACAAAGCAGCTTTACAGGAAATTATGTTTCATTGTAGAAACAATGTATTTAACTTATGGCAAAATTTGGTAATTCTGTATATTGTCTGAGAGTTGGCATCCTCTGAGGTCCTCTGAGGGGTTGGCATCATCTCTTCTCAGGTGTTTGGTCATCTCAGATTATTTAAGGGTTGGATCCAGACTGAAGTTTATGTAATACTGAAAGATATCTTTTCACAAGTTTTTTTCAGTTGGATTCATATCTACATGTTATGAAATCACAATTATAACAATAAAAATTACTTTTTGTTAAAGTTTTGCATTTTTAGAACGGAAAAATTCAGTTTTTCAATAATATTACATTATGATTCGAATCAAACCTAAACAAGATGTTACAAATAGAATAGTTGGAGTCTTTAGAGTTTATCATTTATTTCAATCATCTGTTTTTCATATAATTTTAAGTGTGTGTGCGTGCGTGCGTGCGTGTGCATTGACGATGTGTCAGTGTCACCAATTTATTTTTGTGGTGGTTCTGCATTTTGGATTATTTTATTTGACAAATTATAAGAAAGCCGTTTTTATGGTCTCACAAATTTATTTGTGTGTGTGTGTGTGTGTGTGTGTGTGTGTGTGTGTGTGTGTGTGTGTGTGTGTGTGTGTGTGTGTGTGCATTGTTGATTGTGTCAGTGTCACCAATTTATTTTTGTGGTGGTTTTGCATTTTGGATTATTTTATTTGAAGAGACCCCGCATAGAAAATGGACAATAAATTCATCCTCAAAATCAGAAACAACACAGAACACACAAGGACAGAAATGAAGTGGCAAAAGTCCAACAATGTAAAAAACATCCACAATGCAAAATTATCATGCTTACACACACACACACACACACACACACACACACACACACACACAGAGGGGAATAAATTTGTGAGACTAAAAAAACTGCTCTTTTATAATTTGTCAAATAAAATAATCCAAAATGCAGAGCCACCACAAAAATAAATTGGTGACACAGACACATCGACAATGCATATACACACACACACACACAAAACTCTGTATAGTTCTCTTTGTGAGGACATACATTGACACAATGCAATCTCTAGCTCCTTACTCTAACCCTAACCTTCAGAACTAAGTGCCTCACCCAAACCCTTACCCTAAACCTACCCATTACCCAATTATAACCTGACCTCTAAAACCAAGTCTTGACCCTCAAACAGGCCTTTCAATGGGTCCCAGAAAGTGAGGACCGGCCAAAATGTCCTCACTTTACAAGATTGTCCTCACTCCGATGGTCTAAAACTCAAACCGGCCCTCACAAAGATAGCTGTACAAGTGCACCCACACACACACACACACTTAAAATTATATGAAAAACAGATGATTGAAATAAATGATAAACTCTAAAGACTCCCAACTTTTCTCTTTGTAACATCTTGTTCAGGTTTGATTTGAATCATAATGTAACATTTTTGAAAAACGTCTCAGGTTACGTATGTAACCCTAGTTCCTCGAGGGAACGAGACGCTGTGTCCGAAGACGCTAGGGGAACGCCCTCAGCGTAACCGGCTCTGAATACAAATGAAATCTGTCCAATGGATGGGCGGGACGTCACGGGCGAGGTGACGTAATGACCAGCTGGTATAAAAGCACGTGCGGTGCAAACCGGCGTCAGCCTCTGGAGCGAGGCTAGCGCTGGCAGGGATGCCGGAAGTGTGGCATCGGGACGCAGCGTCTCATTCCCTCGAGGAACTAGGGTTACATACGTAACCTGAGACGTTCCTCTTCAGGAACTCGAGCTGCGTCCGAAGACGCTAGGGGAACGAGATGCCCACGCCGCCAGGCTTCCAAGTCCCTGCCCAGTGTGTATCCCTGCGGAGCACATCAGGGCGAGAGGACGGAAGAGCCCGGAGTGGCCCGCATGTCCAGGCCATAAAACCTGACAAAGGTCAGGGGCGTAGACCAACCCGCCGCGTTACAGATGTCCTGAATTGGGACACCTGCCTGGAAGGCCTTGGAGGCCGCCACACTCCTAGTGGAATGAGCCCTGACTCCCATCGGCGAGGGGAGGTCAGAGGACTCATAGGCAATGTTAATGGCATCCACTATCCACCGACTAAGGGTCTGCTTGGAAGCAGGGAGACCTCTTTTAGGGGGACCATAGCAAATAAGCAACTGGTCCGCCTTCTCCACAGGGCAGCTCTGTGGACGTATGCGTCCAGTGCTCGCACTGGACACATTCAATTAACCCTCTGGGGTCTAAGGGTGTTTTGGGGGCCTGGAGAAGTTTTGACATGCCCTTACATTTGTGCTTTTTTCAATTGCTTATAAACATATAAATGGCTAAAGTCTTATATCACTGTAAACAGCACAAACTGGGATACAATAATATGTGAGCAGCATTTATGTACATGATTTTGTTTTTGAGAAAGAAACGTTTATGCGTGGTTAGTGAAAAACAACAATTTTGAAGTCACTGAAATAAGGCCATAAAACACATACAGAACATTTGTTCACAAGACTTTTGAGAACTGGATCTTGTAGCCTAGAATTTTTGCTTCAAAATGACACGTAAATCATCTTGTTTACTTGCTCACAGAAAACAATATATTGATATAAAGATTCTAAGTCACTTTTTGAGTGGAAAGGCTCTATGCGAGAGGGCGTGACTCACACCTGAGAAGACAAAGGCCCGCATAATGAGCTCCATAATGAGCCATTCAGTCAGGTGTGTGACTGAGAGAGAAGAGTTACAAGAAAGAATGTGCGGAAAAAAGAAATGTGTATACGTATCACATAAAATAACGAGATTCACTTGTGAGTGCAGTTAAACAGTTTATTAGGAACAAACAAACAAATAAACAACAGAAGAGTCAAGACATTGTGGGTGCAATATCCAAAATATCCAAAACAGTGGCAGGAAACTGGAACCCAGGAAAACGGGAGACAGTAGAAACTGCATGAGAAAACACAAAACAGACGTGAGCAACACAATGAACGGACAAAGACAAAGCAAACATGGTGACAATACATACACTACCAGTCAAATTATTTAAACCGTAGGATGTGTAGAACAGTCAGTAAGAAGTGTCTTCAGCTCACCAAGGCTGCATTTATTTGATCCAAAGTACAGCAAAAACTACATTATATTTATTATAATATATAGGCCTACATATTTTTACTATTCAAAATAAATAAAGCATAGAACATATAACTATACTCACGTCGTGCAACATTTAAATGCAATGAAAGGTTGCCTATCATATTTCAAAATGTTGTACTCGTATTATGTTGTACAACATATTATCGAATGCCAATAAGAAACATTACTTACTTGGTATAAAGTATCTCCTCCTCTGCCGCTCCAGCTGCGCTCGCGCTCTGTTTGTGAGATAAACAAAGCTTTTTCCTCTCAGTGCGTTTCTGAGGTAAATATAAGGCTTATTCCTCACAGCGTGTTCTTCCAAAACTGAAAAGTATCCGAGATGAACGCGTTGCTGCTTTGTTTACGGTGGTGTGGGCATTTACATGCCGCGTGGCTCTCGTGGAGGTTTGTAATAACAAAAGCGCGAGCAGCGCGTGGGCGTGACCTAATTAGAGATAATAGAGACCAGAAGGAAAAACTGGACATGTCCTTGGTTTCATACGGATTACTTTATCACAGAATATTTGTTTTTGGTAAGACTTACTTCATTTAACAGTAGACATGTCAAGCTTTCTATAGATATATGTCTCATGTCTCTGTGTGAAGTATTTGCGGAGTTACAGTTCATTTTAGTGACGTGTTTCAAAAAGCAGTTCGCGGAGACGGAGAAGACGGAGAGCGCACCCTGTTTGTTTTCTTTATTCTTCAAAAGCACAAAGTTTAGTTTTTATTATGAGTGTATACAAATAAAAGTAGACCCCTTCCAGATTCGAATGGTGTATTGCTCTTATCTGTACGATCAAAAATGGCAGAGTAATTCAAGCTCATTTCGGCCTTATCAGGAAAATCTGCCTATATGCGTTTGTCGACCCCAGGGGGTTAAGCTTTTGCTGGTCTGGCTCCCGAAAGGGAGGAGGACTAAAGGCCTGCAGTACAACCGGCTGTGGTGTGACAGAGGGAACTTTGGGGACGTACCCTACACGAGGGTACAAAAAGGCTTTGGCCATGTCAGGTGCAAAGTCCAAGTGCGTAGGGGCCACAGAGAGGGCCTGCAAATCCCCAACTCTCTTCAGAGAAGAAATCGCCAGAAGAAAGACAGTCTTCAGGGTGAGATGGCGATCAGATATCTCCTCTATAGGCTCAAAGGGAGGCCTGCAGAGAGCATCCAACACCACAGCCAGGTCCCAGGGAGGAATTCGGGACCGTACTGGGGGCTTTAGCCTCAGCGCACCGCGGAGGAAACGTGTAACCAGGGGGTGTCTGCCCACTGACCGTCCACCAAGAGAGGTGTGGTAGGCCGAAATCGCCGCCACATAAACCTTCAAGGTGGAGTGGGTTAACCCTGCAGAGAATCGAGCCTGCAAGAACTCCAGCACTGTACCAACCGGGCAGTTAACTGGGTCGAGCTGGTGATCTCTGCACCATGAAGTGAAGAGTCTCCACTTCAGGGCGTACAGTTTCCTCGTAGAGGGAGCTCTGGACTGGAGGATGGTCTCCACAACCTCGGTTGAGAGACCGGAAGCTATGAGCTGTGCCCCCTCAGGGGCCACACCCACAATTTCCATAACTCCAGGCGGGGGTGCACCAGGGTGCCTCCTGCCTGTGAGAGGAGATCCCTCCTGACGGGAATCTCCCATGGAGAGCCGTTGAGGAGAGAAATCAGGTCCGAGAACCATACTCGACCCGGCCAGAACGGGGCTACTAGCAAGAGCCGAATCCTGTCCCGGCGCACTCTCTCCAGAACTCCGGGGAGTAGAGCAATCGGGGGAAAAGCGTACAGACGAAGCCCCGGCCACGTCTGTACCATGGCATCCAGCTGGATGAACTAGAGAGTACCAGAGGGGACATTGCGCTGTCTCCTGAGAAGCGAAGAGGTCCACCTGAGCCTGGCCAAACACTCTCCAGATCTGCTTCACCACCTCGGTGTGAAGCATCCATTCCCCGGGCCACAGCCCCTGTCTCGACAGGAAGTCTGCTCCCACATTGAGATGTCCAGGGATGTAAACTGCTCTCAGTGAGAGGAGTTTGCCCTGGGACCACACAAGGATCTGGTGCGCCAGCCTGTACAGGGGGCGCGACCGCAGACCTCCTTGGTGGTTGATATAAGAGACCACTGCTGTGTTGTCGGTGTGCACCAACACATGGTGACCTCTTAGGTCCAGAAGAAAGTGTTTCAGAGCCTGAAACACAGCCAGCATCTCCAGCCGGTTGATGTGCCAGGCGAGAAGATGCCTGCTCCACAGACCGCGGGCAGGGTGGCCATTCATGATCGCTCCCCAGCCGGTGAGGGACGCATCCGTCGCTAGCGTTACGCGGCGACATGGAGCTCCCAGCACTGGGCCCTGAGACAAGAACCAAGGTTGTCACCACATGACTAAGGCACATAGGCACTGCTGCGTGACCTTGATCATGCAAAGCGGGTTTCCCCTCGGGGAAAACCCCTTGGTCTTGAGCCACCACTGTAGGGGTCTCATGTACAGCAGGCCAAGAGGTATCACGTTGGACGCAGCTGCCATCAGACCCAGCAGTTTCTGAAACTGCTTGACAGTGAGTGACTGGCCTTCTTTCACTCCCCTGACTTCCGCGAGGATCGACTCGATCCGAGCAGGGGACATATGTGCCTGCATCGTGGTCGAATCCCACACCACACCAAGATAAGTGGTTCTCTGTAATGGAGAAAGCACACTCTTCTTGGCGTTCAGTCTTAACCCCAACACTTTCATATGGGCGAGAACAACATCTCGATGTCGAGCCGCCCTTCGCTCTGAATGAGCGAGAATCAACCAATCGTCGATATAATTGAGTATGCGGATGCCTCGTAGCCGCAACGGAGCTAACGCGGCGTCCGCACACTTGGTAAAAGTGCAGGGTGAGAGTGCTAGGCCGAAGGGAAGAACCCGATACTGGTAAGCTTTGCCCCCGAAAGCAAACCTCAGGAACCTCCTGTGAGTAGGAAGGATGGAGACATGGAAGTATGCGTCCTTTAGATAGATCGTGACAAACCAGTCCTCGGACCTGATTTGTGACACGACCTGTCTGAGTGTGAGCATTTTGAACTTCAGTCTGCCGACTGAGCGGTTCAATTGACGCAGATCTAAAATGGGACGCAATCCTCCATCCTTCTTGGGAACTATGAAGTACCGGCTGTAGAACCCGGACTCTCTTTCTTGAGGAGGGACCACCTCGATGGCCTCCTTCCTTAAGAGAGTAATTACTTCTCGTTCCATTACCAGAGCCTGCTCGGGGCTTCTTGGCCGAAGACCTCTTCGCCTGCAGAACGGTCCGCAGATCCGGCTTAGGCTGCGAGGTCTTTGACCGAGAGCCCTTCTTACCGCCCTGGCCCCTATGTTTTCTTGGGGGAGCACGGGCGGCGACGCTCTCTTTCTGAGCCTCCATGTGCGAGGAGCCAGCACGCGGCCGGGGCTGCTCTCACCCAGCAGCCCCTTGAGCTAGAGAGCGGCGAGGGAGAAACCGCTGGAACGCCGCCGCCTGCCTACTGGCCTCTCGGTGCCTGTCGACGACTGCGTCAACAGCATCACCAAAGAGGCCAGATGGTGCCAGCGGGGCGTCCAGGAGGAAGACCCTGTCGCGATCTTTAATATCTGACAGGGTCAACCAGAGATGCCCTATCCGCTGCCACCAAAGCTGCCATAGACCGCCCGATGGCACGGGCGGTCTCCTTGGTGGCACGGAGAGACAAATCAGCGGTTTTGCGGAGTTCGGTGATATTCTCCGCACTAAATCCCTCGCCCTCATCCAGCTCTTTGAGCAGGTCAGCCTGGTATGCCTGCAACACTGCCATGGTGTGCAGACACGAGCCAGCCTGACCTGCTGCCGCGTACCCCTTGCCCACCAGCGCTGACGATGTGCGCAGCGGCTTGGTGGGCAAAGTCGCAGCCTTCAGAGACGACGCAGCGTCAGGGGACAGATAGCTCGCGAGCGTCTGTTCCACCCGAGGCATCGCTCTGTAACCGCACTCACTCGTCCCCGCCACATTACCGTAGTAATCGGACGAGGGGACGAAGAGGCGGGCCGAGAACGGTTTTCCCCATGACTTTGACACCTCAGTGTGAAGGTCGGGGAAAAAAGGCAGGCTCCGATGTGGAGATGGAGTCTTAAACTGCAGAAAGCGCTCGTCTAACTTGCCTTTCTGCGGTTCGACATGACACCACCTCCACAAGCTCCTCATACTGGGGCGAAAGAGAGGGCGCAACGTCTTCGACGTTTCCCGTGTCAACCTCCTCGGAGGAAGACAGGAGAAGCGCCGATGCCGCTGCCCGAGGGGAAGTATCTGCCTGGCGGGCTTCCAATCTCGGGGAGCGGTCATGGGATCTGGCAGGCGAGGGCGGAGATAGAGACTCGCTCGTCTCTGATCCCTGTGATCCCACTGCGAACCCCACGAGCGCTGCCGCCGCTCCGCCTCAGCGAAAGCGGGGCCAGCGCCACGGGGAATGCTGACGAAAGATCCCTCTTTAGAGAAGAGGACCTTTCGGGAGCGAAGTACACACAGAGGGAGGCTCTCGCAGTGCGGGCACTCAGCCCCCTCGAGAGCCGCCTCCGCATGTCTCGCTCCCAAGCAAACCACACACAAGCTGTGTGTATCACCTGCGCACAAGTAACGTTCGCAGGGAGGAACACACAGCTTGTACTGTGATTTGCTCTCATTGCCCTGATGTCTAGCCTTGAACTGGCTTTTAGACATCCTCAAAACAAGACAGACAACACCAAATAGGACTGACAACACACAGAGCGCTAGCTGAATGACAGAAAGCTGACGCCGGTTTGCACCGCACGTGCTATTATACCAGATGGTCATTACGTCACCTCGCCCGTGACATCCCGCCCATCCATTGGACAGATTTCATTTGTATTCAGAGCCGGTTCCCCTAGCGTCTTCGGACGCAGCTCGAGTTCCTGAAGAGGAACTGATTTTTTCAGTTCTAAAAATGCAAAACTTTGACAAAGTAATTTTTATTGTTATAATTGTGATTTCATAATATGTAGATATGAATCCAACTAAAAAAAACTTTGGTCAGTTGGTCAAATAGCAAATAGTGGAGCTCTGCAGCCATCTACTGGTAAAAATGATATTTTTTTTTTACTTTTGATTGTGCAATTTCTAAAAGATTGGCAAAGATTTTACACTAAACCATGTCAAATGATCCATGTTATCCCCATGAATGAAAGTTAGAAATGTGGGTCTTTTATGAAGTGAATTTTACATAAAAAGCTGTTTTTTGTATAAAAACCTATATAATTAAAAAAAAAAAATTATTTATATAAATTTTAAAAATATCATAAATCCTCCAAAAACTACAAAAATGTGGAGTAAAAACATTAATAAACAGAGTAAAATTACATTTGTTTAAAAAAAAAAAATATATATTTTGTTACAAAATTGCATTTTGTTGCCTTTTGTTGCCAAAGAACATGAGTGCACAACCCAAAATGAAGACCGCACAAGGGTTAAACAGAGAGAGTGTGTCTGAACCCCGAACATTATCTACCTCTTTTAGTGAACTTTGCTATCCTAGGTACTACCAAAAGTCCAGAGTTTTGCGACCTTAGAGAGCGGGTTGGATTGTAGCGTGATAGAAGACTAGTTAGGTACGCAGGAGCTAAACCATTTAGGGCCTTATAGGCAAGTAATAATATTTTGTAACTTAATGTGGAGCCAATGCAGAGACTGTAAAATTGGGGTAATATGATCATATTTTCTTGACCTGGTAAGGACTAGCCACTGCATTTTGGACTACCTGTAGCTTGTTTATTGAAGATGCAGGATAACCAGCTAGCAGTGCATTACAATAGTCCAGTCTAGAGGTCATGAATGCGTGAATTAGATTTTTTGCATCCGAAACAGGTAACGTTTCGTAGCTTGGCAATGTTTCTTAGATGGAAGAATGCTGTTTTTGTAACATTGGAAATATGATTTTCAAAAGACAAGTTGCTGTCTAATATAACACCCAGATTTTTGACTGTAGAGGAAGTAACAGTACATCCGTCTAGTTGCAAATTGTAATCCAAGAGATTCTGTGTACTGTTTTTTTGGTCCAATAAGTAATATATCTATCTTATCTGAATTTAGTAGGAGAAAATTATTGGTCATCCAATCTTTTACATTTTTAACACTCTGTTAGCTTGGATAATTTAGAAGTTTCTTCTGGTGTAGTTTACTCATTGTTTACACTCCCGGATGAGTTTGCGCGAGCAAACGTAATCTTTTAGGTTTAAGTCGGTTTGAACAATCAGGATAAGTGCAAGTAATTACCATTTTGATTAGCCGTCATACCCACAATCTCTGTGCACTGTGTAAACAATGAGTGATGTATATAGTTATATAGTTGAGTATCATCAGCATAACAATGGAAACTAATCCCGTATTTTCTAATAATATTACCAAGGGGCAACATGTATTTTGAAAACACCAGAGAACCTAGGACAGATCCTTGTGGTACTCCATACTATACTGGTGATAATTGAGATGACTCCCTGTTTAAATAAATAAAGTCGTAGCGATCTGACAGGTAGGATCTAAACCATTTTAAAGCCTGCCCTTGAATACCCGTATAGTTTTGTAATTGATCTATGAGTATGTCATGATCTATAGTGTCGAACGCAGCACTAAGATCAAGTAAAACTAGCAATGAGATGCAGCCTTGGTCTGACGCAAGAAGCAAGTCATTTGTAGTTTTAACAAGTGCAGTTTCTGTGCTGTGATGGGGCCTGAAACATGAAATTCTTCACAGACAATTTTTTGCAAGTAGGAGCACAAGTCACCTTTATTTATATTTATATAGCAATATATTTGATTAGACTAGATTTAAAATTTTAGACATAAACAGAAGATTTGAAATGGGTCTCTAATTTGCCAGTTCACTAGGATCTACTTGTGGTTTCTTAATAAGAGGTTTAATGACCGCCAGCTTGAATGGTTTTGAGACGTGACCTAAAGATAACGATGAGTTAATAATATTGAGAAGCAGTTCTGCTTCTCCTAACAACTCTTTCAGTAATTTAGTGGGTACAGGATCTAATAGACATGTAGTTGGTTTAGATGCAGTTTAGGCCTGTGCAATTAATCGAAATTCAGTTTCGATTTTGATTTCCAACCTGATCTCATGAAAGTGCATATAAATAGTACGCCAAATAAAAACGAAAACTCGTGGTATTGATACACAAAAATGGACTTTGGCGTGTCTATGCTACGCGATGGGTAGGATTAGGATTGTGGTGTAGATGTGTATCATATGCACGCGAAAACTGCGTATTATATACATGCCAAAAACGTGCGTAACATAGATACGCCAAAGTCCATTTTTGCGTATCAATACCATGAGTTTTCGGGGTTTTTTTGGCATAACATTTATATGTATTTTCATGAGACCGGGCTCCAATTTCCGCCTCCAGTGATTATGAAAATACAGTAATCAAGATAAAACAATTATTGCGCCCCGTTCCGCCCCTTTTCAGTGGTGCACTTTCGTTCCTTTATAAAAGCCCAATTTCACATGCAAATCATGTAACGAGACTTTTACAAAATGTGAAGTGCTTGATTTAAAAGCGTGAAAGAGAACTTGCGCTTCCTCTGGAAGATTACGGTGTATGCGCTCAGAGATGGAACGGAACACGGACATGTAAAGTTAATCTTTTAGTGCCTAAACGGTCAAATACACACAAAAATGTGTCAAAATGATTATTCATGTAAACCCTCATCGGTTATGTAATAAATGAACATAAACTGTTAAGAATGAAAATGTGTAACAGTAAATTAGATCCGTGCGGCTTTTAAAGTGACAGCTGCTATATTCCTGCTGCCGACTGTGTGCTTAATATTAATCAAACAACAAAAGACAAATTCAAAATCACTCACTGCTCTTGACTAAAAGACTATGCTGTTTTATTTTACATTAGTTTATTCAATTTTTCTAGGAAGCTGTTAACTGAATAGCTAGACTTGCATTAAAAAAAATAAATAATTTAAAGCGTTTGTTTCATTTGTATCTTGGTTTATTCTACTGTATTATTTTGCTTTTTCATTACTGGCATTGTATTCCTTTGTTTTGTTATTTTTATTACTGACAGTTTAATTATTTTCAGTAATTTTGAGGACTTTTTTTGTTTTTAACTAATTAGTAACTATTTAGTTACTCTGGTATTCTGCTGTGGTATTGAGAATTGTGACATTTCGCTGGTCTCTAAAATGTAGATGTCAGCAACCTTATTTACAGAAAATATATATTTGATAGACATATATCACTATCTTTAAATAAATCTTTCATATAAAGTTTTGGTCATATGGGCCACTAATAATCGTTTTAAATAATAGTGATTACAATATTGACCAAAATAATCGTGATTATGATTTTTGTCATAATCGAGCAGCCCTAATGCAGTGATTAAGTTTATTTAGCTCTTCCTGTCCTGTAGTTGTAAAGCACTGCAATTTTTCTTTGGGTGCTATGAATGAATCTGTGATGCCATAGAATCGTCATTTGTTATTGTATTTCTGATGTTATCTATTTTATCAGTGAAGAAATTCATAAAGTCATTACTATTTAAATGTGAGGGAATATTTAAAGTATCCAGATAGAAATTTGTTACCCTAAGCAACATTGCTCAAAAAAAGTAGCCTGGCAAAACTGCTCAAAAAGTTGCCCCATGTTATCATCAGCCTTAGGTCATGACTGTTGTCTAAAAGTCATGAAAAATCATGGAAATGTATTGGTAAAAATGTGTATGAACCCAGTACTTTGAGATAAGATGTTTAAAAAATTAACCCAAAAGCAGACTTTATTAATGATTTAGACAGTAATGTAGACAAACTCATCAACAGACATCTTACAAAGCCAATCTGAGAATTATTTTGAATGGCAACAGTTTTTTTTTTTCTACCACCAAAATCACCACTGGATTTTAGGTTTCCCTGATGTCCTATTTTATGCTTTTGTAACCATAATTCTGCCTGTCCTGACTCCTGTCCTGGGCCCTCATTTATCAACATCAAAAAAATAGTTTCACGCAAAGTGTGGGATCTACCAACTTGTACTTATAGATAGGAATGTGTGTAAATATAAACACAACTCTGAACATGCTTATGCAGAGAATCAAGTGGTAGAATGGCGATACTACAAAAAGAAAGTGCCGCCACATGTGTCCTGTGTCCTTCAATTGCAAATACTCAATGAAAAATTTCATATTTCAAGCTAAACATTTGCACAATTAGTGTGAAAAACTATAAAGGACAGTAGGGAAGTCGATTTGAAATGTAGCTATATGGTCATGGTTGATCTCGCTTTGCTGGAAGATTTGGCAAACCATGTGCTGTGCAGAGAATGGGTTTTCAAAGAGTGCGCTGATCTGTTTAATGAGAGCACAAAATGGCTTCTCAGTCGGTACTGCTTTCTTTTCCATGACTTCGGTGAGGACGTATACATTCATGTGATAATAAAGGGAGGTGTTGTCACCATATATGGTTCACTGGAGGCGTTTCTGACTGCAAAAGCATGGTGCTTAAAGCTACCATGGCA
Organism: Acrossocheilus fasciatus; assembly: GCA_036784905.1. Taxonomy (NCBI): domain Eukaryota; kingdom Metazoa; phylum Chordata; class Actinopteri; order Cypriniformes; family Cyprinidae; genus Acrossocheilus; species Acrossocheilus fasciatus. The sequence continues at coordinate 36,230,802 of CM071944.1, forward strand.
TGAAAATTTCACTTTGAGGTTTTTTGACATTAATATGAGTTCCCCTAGCCTGCCTATGGTCCCCCAGTGGCTAGAAATGGAGATTGGTGTAAACTGAGCCCTGGGTATCCTGCTTCGCTTTTGAGAAAATGAAAACTCAGATGGCCCAATCTGGAATCTTCCCTTTATGTCGTCATACGGGGAAAATGAGCTACTACCCTGCGAGGCGAGTGCAATATATTTTTTTTCCTTGAGAGACATCATGGCTTGTAAACGAGTGAAGCATGGCAGTTGCTCAGTGTTTGGATGTACAAATGAACACCGAAGTATTTTTTTTTAGTTCCTTCATCGGAGACTATGGCTAGCATTATCTACATAATAATAACTGTAACAGCATACATAAACAAACCAACTAAAGTACCGTATCCAGACACAATATTTTAAACTAACCATTCGGAGATGTCCTGCTGTAGCCGCTGAGTTGCAACTTCTTCATCCGGTGCTTCTCCATCCGGATCAGATTCTGGGTCAAACTGAAAAGCTTGAAGGACTGTGTGTCTACGAGCCATTGCGATACATCCACTGTCAACATTAACACATGGTAGCGCAAGCTGGTTAAGGCCAGAGCCATAGAGAGAGAGAGTTGCGACAACTCCATTGATTCCAATGGACCGTTTTTTTTACAGCAATGGCGTATCATGGAGCCGCTCAGTAGTTCCCGGAAGTTAGCTCTCATACTATCAGTGCCGTAGAGATGCAGTAGAAGAGACCACTGTGATGAACTTTTAAAAGGTAAGACATTTATAGAACAAAATGGTATATTATCAGCACAGCTAATCAAATTACCTTGTGCATTAAAACTGATTATTATTAAATTATTCCTCACTTAATTAGTGGATTTACGGGATATTCATTCTCTTCAGGCAGTTTCATTCCTTGTTGTGTAATTAAGGCTTTTAAACGTGATTTCTGCTGCTGGGAAGTTATTTAATAGATTTAGATTTATTGCAAAGGATGCTGATGGACCTGAGTGAGTGATGTATTATATAGGCCTACCACTATTATTTTATAGAAGTAATCACAATATACCTGTACTGTATTTTATACTTAAATGTCTCAGCTACTGTAGAAGCACTGTGTTGAAGGAGCAGATGCCACAGGACTGAAATGTGATGGAGCATTTCAGATAAAGCTGACTCTGACTCTGAATAAACATACAAAACTGCTAAATTTTCCTTGCATTGTAATCAACATGATCAAATCATGTAACCATTGCTTTAATTTATTCATTGTTTCTGAACTCATGACATTACTTAACTGCATGATTTGTATAGCCTAATTTTAGAACATTTCTGCCATACGTAAATATACGTACGTAAATAAGTGCATAACAAAAGTTAACACATATAATATACGATTAAATGGGTAAAAATGTTTTAAGTTATTTTAAATTTGAATATACTACAAATATATATTTATATGTTAATAACGGAGGGGTAGAATCAAAAACATTAAAAGAGATTAATTCCCACTTAATCTTAAAATATCTTCACTTATTTGGAATGAATTTTCAAAGACAACAAACTTAACATTCACCATGAGATTAATAAAATGACAATGAACATTAAGATGTGATTGGACTTGACTAACATACAAGTTGTTAGAAAACGCACACAAACACACATTTATATTTATACAGAGTGGCTGAAGTTACCTTGATAAAAGACCACGATGTCGTTTATATAGCAAACATGGACTTTTACCATGATAACGTCCGCCTAAAATATGTTAACATGGCAGGTAAGGATAGCTGACATTAATCCTCAAATAACTATTGAGGTCTACGTGAATCACGTGACGATTGAGCGTTTTGAACTTCCGTTGTCGCAACTCTATGGCTCTGGTTAAGGCCACACACCCACCCTCCACCTTGCCCCGCCTCTCTCCTCCTCATTAGCATTTAAAGCTACAGACACAGAAATGGCATGTCCTAAGGAAAGCTCATTGTGGGACTGGCTCATTGTGGCTTAAATTCTGCACCAAGGCTGAATTTTGGGAAAGAGACATCAGATACAGTACTAGGGACCACTTAGGCTTATATAAAAGCATCCAAAAAGCAGCGTGTCATGGGACTTTTAAGAACATGTGGGATTTATCAACAATGACTACTTACTGGTGTGTGTAAGAACCGCGTGCGCATGTTTGATAAATACAGGTTTTTTGTACTTCCACACATTCTAGATTTCATTCGTAGGACAAAATATAGAACCTTTTCTATGCACTCTTGATAAATGAGGGCCCTGGAGTTAGACATGATTGAAAACACATTAAGGAAACTAACATACTATTTTTTTTAATGATTGCTTGATTTGTTTGTGTATGGTAAAAGGGTGGAGCCCTCTCTCTCTACACCGCTTTGACAACTCATCAGAAGCTGGCTGGTGTGGTTGCTCTCAGCTGCTGGTTGCCCCTCAGGAACTCCCTATCAAAGGTTGGTTATTGTAGGAACTGGTAGTTCTATCTAAGCACAGCATTTCTGAAAATATTTTTCAGATGATCAGGTTTACATTATTTTCTTGTCCTGGAAACCTGTTAAATTATAATCTTTAATATTCCTGCATAATTTATTAGTGCATTTTGTTACAAAAAATGTCTTCATAGTCTTTTATAAAAATGTAATAACTTTCATCTCTGAAACTTTTCTTTTAATCTGATTGCACAATGCTACAGCTAATGTAACCAGCATAACTCTGGCCAGTATTACAATTGGTGCTGTGTTTTGTTACTGAATGATGAAATGGAAAATTTGAATCTACCTGTGATTTGGAGGGTTTGTTTTTGAAATAAAAAGAGTATAGCATAAAGGCATTTTCACACTGAATGTGAAAATTCGCCGGCCATGTTTGGGGCGATGACACTTTTGAATCGAAACAATAGATCCCAATGGGGCTATTCACACCAGGCTCGATAATTCACATGATGCGTTGCAAAAAAGCAAGGATTTTTTTTTTGGCCTGTGTCAATTTTCTTTCCATGTTGCTCCATGACGAAATGGGCCATTCAATTAGATTTGAGCTAAGATCACGTGCCTGGAGCAGCTGCTGTTGCACAAAAGAGTGAGAGTGGTGGCGCTGTTCCAAAAACCAGTGTAAACAAACACTGAAGAATGGTATTCTGAGAGAGAAGAGGATGCTTTCTTGTTATTATTGGTATCTGAGAACAGATTTATTCTCATGTTCTTTTTACAGAATATAATTTCTATTAATTCCCCACTGAATGTGATCTGAAGAGCACTGTCCGTTTTCTTCCAGCGAGTGTTAGGAGTCAGATCTCAGAGCGCATTTATTCAAGATCTGTCAATCATGGGATAATATCTCCTGCCATTATGTATGAAAAAATGAGAGAAATATTTTTCTATACATGAAATATGAAAGCAAATGAACATATGATTATGATGATATATTCTGTATGTGTTTTATTCAGCTCATGATATTTTTTATAAAAAAAGGATGTTTATGACAAATGAGAAGCAGGTGTCACATTCAATCCACTATAAAGCATACAAAACATACAGACAGTGCTTGTCTGCCTATTATAGAATACAAATCCACTTTAGATCTCAATCAGAAGTTATTACAAGCACTCCTTGATGGTTTAAAGTGGGTTTTACGCAAAAACATAAATAAACATACATTTTCAAATGTAGCTTTATGCTAATTGTACCTCTATTTAAATTAAGATGCATTCTTGTAAGGATTAGACTATCGATAGTTTATGTTTCTGGTGTAGCACTTTATTTATCTTTTTTTAATGCTGTATATTGAGCAGCGGACCATATATGAGATACATATATGAGAAAAATGCATTGCTGGTTGGTGCAGAAAGTGATCAATTAGTTCGCGCTTGGTGTGAAAGCAGCTTTTGTCTGTGATTCGCCTCGCTTTTTCGCATCGTGCTCAGTGTGAAAGTTGGCGGACACCTAAATCCACTATATAAGAATACTATTTTTGTATCACAGAATGTAGTTTTAAGAGTTTTTAGGTGAGGATGCACTTGTTTGGACTTCAAATATTTGGTTTGTTAATAAGTATAACGTCTATTTGAAAATTTGATTTAACGTTTTCCAAGATCTGAGCTCCAACACGTCATGAACCCACCGAGAGCAGCCAGATCTTTTGGAATTTGCTGCTGGCTCTGTCTCTATAGTGGTTAAACATAAGATATGTTTGTTTTGGGTAAATCTAATGGGCAGTCTTTGGTCTCATTAATCTATTATTTTTTCCAGAGCAAATAGTTTTGGTAAAATCTCATCATGTTTATGTAACTTCAGTGCTGTATATCCGAGCACCACCTTTGTACGTTTGAATGAATTGCATAGCAACTTTTATGATGGCTGTTGTTGTTTATTAAATATTATTATTCAATAAATAATATTTTATATAAATAATAGTAGTATTAAGTATTAGGAAGCGGTGTGTGTGTTCGTGATGGTGATTTTAGTTACATTGTTCCGCCATTATTTTACTGTTTTTACGAGTCATTTACATTTTTACATTTAGTCATTTAGCAGATGCTTTTATCTAAAGCTACTTACAAACGAGGACAATAAAAGCAATCAAAATCAACAAAAGTGCAGTGATATGCAAATATGAGTAAGCAGTAAAGACTTTTAAATTGAAAAATAATAAAGCGTAGTTAACAAGGAAGATATTTTTTTCTTTCAAAACCAGCTTGTACACAGCCAACAGATGCACCAAGTAGCGCTGTCATCTGGAATCACCCTTAACAGATCAAAGGATAGTACAAGCCTATCGGACATTCAAATTAATGTTTTATTGTGAATATGAGATTGATCTGAAGAATGAATGCTGTATCAGATGCAGGTAATCAGGATCGCTTAGTCAATCTCTCTCTCATAATACTCTGCTATATGTAATACAACACTTTTAATACGGTAATACAATCAGCTTTTAATAAAGCATCTCAACACTCCTTTGTTACTAGTTCTAAAAAGATGTTTTCAAATTAGTAACAGAGGCTTAGGCTCAGCTGTTAAACTGTCAACTTTAGATTTGAACCCTTGGTGGAAGGAAGTATTTCTGCACAATGTGTGTATGTGTATGTATATATATATATATATATATATATATATATATATATATATATAATTTCATATAGTTACAATCACACGAAGAGTGCCTTTTTTTTTATTGTGATATTGATTTTATACAACAGTTCAATAAACAATAAGTTAATATTAAGAGATTTACGTTTTAGACACCATATTGCCTGTTTTTGCTCCATTTCACCAACAAAAAAATTATTCCAAACAGCTACAGCACTGTTTTTTGCATCTCTGAGCAACATGACGATGTTTCGTTCCTGAATGAATCAACCGTTTAAATGATTCGGTTCAGTCGCAATGACTCGCTTGTTAACAGTGACTTGCTGCCACCTACTGGTGATTTTAATTTCACATTCAAAGTATCTGTTAATTTTAAAATAATTTCAAACATCAGTATTTAATGTTTTATGTTTAAAATATCAAAACATTATGCACTTGTAACTGCAGGTTAAAGCACTCCATGTCCTAAACGGTGTGTAAATACATCTAAATGCCACTTCAGATGCAACTTCTGCAAAGAATAATTTTGTTGATACTGGTTTCATTTGTTTGGTAACAGCCTAAATGTCTTATTATTCTAACTGACTGATTAAATGTAACAATTTGACTCAAAAGATGCATACTTTTAGAAAAAATGGCATTATTAAAGGTCCCATGGCATGAAAATTTCACTTTATGAGGTTTTTAACATTAATATGAGTTCCCCTAGCCTGCCTATGGTCCCCCAGTGGCTAGAAATGGCAATAGGTGTAAACCGAGCCCTGGGTATCCTGCTTCGCCTTTGAGAAAATGAGAGCTAAGATGGCCCAATCTGGAATCTTCCCTTTATGTCGTCATACGGGGAAAGGTTACCTCCCCTTTCTCTGCTTTGCCCGCCCATGAGAAAATTAGCTACTACCCTGCGAAGCGAGCGCAATATTTTTTTTTCCTCAAGAGACATCATGGCTTGCAAACGAGTGAAGCATGGCAGTTTCTCAGTGTTTGGATGTACAAATGAACACAGAAGTATTTTTTTAGTTCCTTCATCCGAGCCCATGGCTAGCATTAGCTACATGATAATAACTGTAACAGCATACATAAACAAACCAACTAAAGTACCGTATCCAGACACAATATTTTAAACTAACCACTCGGAGACGTCCTGCTGTAGCAGCTGAGTTGCAACTCCTTCATCCGGTGCTTCTCCATCTGGATCAGATTCTGGGTCAAACTGAAAAGCTTGAACGACTGTGTGTATACGAGCCATTGCGATACATCCACTGTCAACATTAGCGCATGGTAGCGCAAGCTGGTTAAGGCCACCCACCCACCCTCCACCTTCCCCGCCTCTCTCCTCCTCATTAGAATTTAAATCTACAGAGACAGAAATGGCACGTCCTAAGGAAAGCTCATTGTGGGACTGGCTCGTTGTGCCTGAAATTTGGCACCAAGGCTGAATTTCAGGAAAGAGACATCAGATACAGTACTAGGGACCACTTAGGCCTATATAAAAGCATCCAAAAAGCAGCGTGTCATGGGACCTTTAAAGGTAAAATTGCCCATAAAATGTAAAAATCAATTTAAACTTATATGAAAAGATTAATTTCTATCACTATGTGAATTGACCACACAGAATATGAAGAATATCAAAAACTGCAGCTGTCCACGGTAGTCAGATATCAGCACAATAACACACTCAGCAAAATATCGTCTAATTATCATTATCAAAAAAAATCCCCCAAAATATTGAGATATCATTTTTTTTTTTCAATATCGCATACTAGGGCTGTCAAAAAAAAAATCGAATTTTGCATATTCGTCGAATTTAAAATAAAAATCCACATTCTAATTTTTGGGCGCACGAGATGCGATGAAGATGTAGGTAGGTATGATTGCATTTTAATGCTTTTTTTAGCCTATCCAGTTGAACCCACTGGATACATTGTTCATTTAAAATACTACGGAAAAAGAGAACATCAGTGCGGAGATTATGTTGTTTGTCAAAACTGGAACCAAGCCGTTCACACAGAACGCATATTTATCGCATTTTCTAGAGGGACATCTATCACCGTTGCACTCGCGTCTCACAAAAGAGAGTCGGATATTTAGAAATCCATTTAAAATTATTGTAAGTTCGACTTATATGTCTCATAAAAATATGTCTCAAAACTTTATTTTAAACATTATGCACATTTTTCAAAGATATGCTTTTATGCTTTGAAGAACCGTGGATTAGTAATATTTTGCTCGATGCACCCTCTTGTGGCCTCAGGAGAGAAGCCAAAAGCTTTTTTCCCCCTAACTGAAATTAAGCCTTTTAAATTTGAATATAATTCTAATTATTATCGAATTTAGTTTTTCAGCCATTTTGCCAGCCCTATCGCACACCCCTAGATGATGTTTCATTAACAAAGTTCGGGAGGAGCACGTCAGATACTTAGCCTAATTAGACACAAGTGGTACGCAATCAAGCTAATCAATACACGGGTATAAATACAGCTGACATACCTCCATTCATTTGACAGTTAATCAGCATCCCTCCACCACCCCTTCTCCACCATTATCACTAAAGTTCTCAACACACTATATATATATACTTACATATATTTACTCGTGCTAAATATATGTAAGTGTGAACTCGTGAATATGTGTATATATATGTATAAGAAGGCTGTGAAAATTAATCTGCATTGTTAATCCTTTTGATCTTTTAATTAAAACATTTACAAAGATCTAACCTTTCATTGGATAATACGAATTTAAAATGGGGGGAAATATCATTATGAAATGAACGTTTTTCTCTAATACACATTGGCCACAGTTAACGGCACCCTTTTATTCAATACTTTTTGAAACCTCCATTTGCCAGTTTAACAGCTCTAAATTTTCTCCTATAATGCCTGATGAGGTTAGAGAACACCTGACAAGAGATCAGAGACCATTCCTTCATCCAGAATCACTCCAGACCCTTTAGATTCCCAGCTCTATGTTGGTGCTTCTTCTCTTCAGTTCCCTCCACTCATTTTCTATAGGGTTCAGGTCAGAGGACTGGAATGGCCATAGCAGAAGCTTGGTTTTGTGCTCAGTGAACCATTTTTGTGTTGTTTTTGAGGTTTGTGTTTGGATTATCGTAGGGTTGGAAGATCCAAACATAGCCCATTATAAGATTTCTAACAGTCAGTCACTTATTGATTTTCAGAGGTGGGTAGTAACGAGTTACATTTACTTCGTTACAATTACTTGAGTAAATTTTTTGGGTAACTAATACTTTTAGAGTATATTTAAAAATGGGTACTTTTACTCTTACTCAAGTACATTTTTAGTGAAAAAACGGTACTTTTACTTCGTTACTGTGGGCGACGCTCCTCTCGTTACTTTATCTTAATGCATTTTAAAATGCAAGTTAAACATCCTTCAATTTATTCCGAACGTGCCGTCTACTTTTTTTCTGGGCAATGAGCGATGCCCGTTCGCGAATGATTCATTCTTTTGAATCAAACCAGTTGGCAAGCAGTGAATCGGTTCGCGAATCAGTTTGAATGATTCGTTCAGTTCCCTGCCGCACGCGCTGAGTCGCCTGAAGCGGTTATAACATCAGGAGCGCTGAAGATGTGGCTTTGGATCTATATTCAGTTGAAAGCAAATCTGCAAAGGCTATGGTTTGCTATGAAGATCTTTATTAGACGAACACCGCGTGTGCTGTCGGTTTCACAGGTATAGATTCGATTACAGTACACGATACCACTATAACATTACCAGTTTGTTGTACATGTACCTTACACATGAAATACAATGTATAATTTATTCATTAAATAAGCTGCCACAGAGTATAAAATAAACACCCGCCAAACCCGCGTTAGTTCCAGGAGGAATGCCTTGCCTAGACACAATTAATATTGATATTTTCACAATATTTACGCTTGCAGAAATAACGGCTACATTTGTTTACATTTTGCAGAACAGACGAAAGACGATCCGTCAATGTGCATTTGTTTCGTTATGTTCAGATGTTCTGTAGCGGTCACGTGAGGAGTTTTCACCTTCTCCGTGTCAGAGGTTATATAGCCTACATTTATAATACATAATTAAACTTTGAAAACTGGAGTAACAGCTGATACAAATTCTGATTTGCATCACTGAGTTAAATTAAATTATATTTTAGAGTCATATGATCCTTCACAAATCATTCAAATATATTGATTTATTACCAGTGTTGTTGAAAAAAAAAAAAAAAAAAAGCATATGCTGGTTAGGTATGTTTTGAAGCTGGGATGCTGGTTTATGCTGGTCATGTGCTGGTCATGTGCTGGTCTTGAGCTGGTCGGACCAGCTTAGGACCAGTTTAAACCAGCAAAAGACCAGCTTAAATCAGCTCAAACCAGCATCCCATGCTACAAAACATACTATACCAGCATATGCTGTTTTTTTCAACAGGGAACAGTTTTGCTGCTTAATAATTTTTGGAACCTGTGACATTTTGTTCAGGATTCTTTTATGAATAGAAAGCTAAAAAAGAACAGCATTGATAATAAATCAGGCTGATAAAAATTCTGATTTGCATCACTGAAATAAATTACATAAAAAAAAAAAACATTAAAAGTATTTTGAACGTCAGTGTGTGTGTGTGTGTGTGTGTGTGTGTAAAAATGTATCTAAATATCTAAATATCTAAATAAAAATAGACTATATTCAGTATCCAAAGTAACTAGTAACTAACTACTTGAGTAGTTATTTTATCCTTACTCAAGTAACTATTCAGACTATTACTTTTACTTTTACTTGAGTAAATATTTCTTCAAGTACTTTTACTTTTACTTGAGTACAGTTTTTGGGTACTCTACCCACCTCTGTTGATTTTTTTGGTAACACTTTAGAATACTGTTCCATCGTTAATGAATAACTACACAGGAACAAAAGGCTAATGCACTATTAACATTGCAGTAACTACTATTATCTAACAAGAAACTCTGACTAACGATTTATTAAGTAATAGCGCTAAATTGAAACTGGTAGTTCACTATTAGCTAACCAATAACTACTATTTTTTCATATATCCTGAGAACTCCTAAGAACTACTTTATACAGGTTCATAATTAATATGAAATATGCATAATGAATAATTAATTCTAAAATGAAGGTCATGGTAACCCACTAGTAATGACTCAAGTATTACCAAATCCTTCTAAATGAACTACTAATTACTTGGATCAGTATTCTAAATTGAAAATCATCATAACTTCCTAATATTGACTGATGTCATTGTGAGCTTTTGAGATATATGTAAGGTTTTGGATAGTAATGACTCAAGTGTTACTACATCTTTCTGAATAAATTACTAATTATTTGGATCAGTATTCTAAAGTGAAGATCGTGGTAACCCACTAGTAATGAGTCAAGTGTTATCAAAACTAGCTAAATTAATTACTACCCAGGACCTTACAAAAACCTCAAAAGTTTACAATGACTTCAGTCATTACTAGGGAGTTATCACGATCTTTACTTTAGAATACTGATCCAAAAATTACTAATTCCTTTAGAAGGATGTAGTACCACCTGAATAATTACTATTCAATACTTTACAAAAACCTCAAAAGCTTACAATGATTTCAGTCATTACTAGGGAGTTATCATGATCTTCACTTTAGAATACTGATCCAAATAATTAGTAAGTCCTTCTGAAGAATTTGGTAATACTTGAGTCATTACTAGTGGGTTACCATGACCTTTACTTTAGAATGAATTATACATTATGTATTATTCATATTAATTATCAACCTGTATACAGTAGTTCTTAGTAGTTCATGGGGAGGTATTAAAAAAATAATAGTTACTGATTAGCTAATAGTGAACTACCACATTTGACTAAGCACTATTACTTACTAATTCATTAATCAGAGTTGCTTGTTAGTTACCAGTAGTTACTAGAGTGCTAATATTGCATTACACGTGTTCTTGTGTAGTTATTCATTAATGATGGAACAGTATTCTAAAGTGTTACCGATTTTTTTTATTTTTTTTTTATTATTTTTTAAATTATTTATTTTTTTATTTTTTTATCTATCTATCTGTTGGTATTTGATAGAATCCATGATACCATGTGTCTAAACAAGATGTCCAGGACCTCCAGCAGAAATATAGGCCCACAACATCAAAAATACAGCAGTATATTTCATTGTACACACGGGGTACTTTTTATCCCTGTGTTCACCAAATGCATCTTGAGTGTTTGCTGCTAAAAAGCTCTTTTTTTTTTAAAATTATTTCATCTGACCATAGAATGTCCCATTTGACGTTCCAGTCGTGTCTGATAACTGAATATGCTGGAGTTTGTGTTTGGATGAGCAAGGATAATTTTTCTTGAAACCTTCCCAAACAACATGTGATGATGTAGGTGCTGTTTGACACTTTTTTTTTTTTATGGTTTTCTTACCCCGAGACTCAACTATTTTCTGGAATACCCATCTGTGGTCCTTAGAGAGTCATTAGCCACTCTCCTTCTCACTGCGCATTAGGACGATATAGGCACACGTCCTCTTCCAGGCAGTTTCATAACAGTTTATGTTGATTGGAAATTCTTAATTATTGCCCTGATGGTGGAAATGGGAATTTTCACTGCTCTAGCTCTTTTCTTAAAGCCGCTTCACTAATTTGTGAAGCTCAATTATCTTTTGCTGCACATCAGAAATATATTCTTTGGTTTTTCTCATTGTGATGCATGATTAAGGGAATTCGGGCTTTGTTTTCCCTCCTATTTATATTTCTGTGAAACAGGAAGCCTTGGCTGGATAATTTCATGTTCACAATTACCCTGGAGTGCTCAAAATTGTGAATATGAATGGGAATATACTTCAGAGATATTTTACTAAAAATTTCTAGGGGTGCCAATAGTTGTGTCCAACGTGTATTTGAGAAAAACATTTATTTCATAATGATATTTCCCCCCATTTTAAATTCTTATTGTCCAATGAAAGGTTAGAATTTTGTCAATTTTTTTAAAACAAAAGATCAAAAGGATTAACATTGCAGATTAATTTTCACAGCCTTCTTTGATCATATTTACCAAGGGTGCCTTATTTTAGGCCATGACTGTGTGTATCTATCTATCTATCTATCTATCTATCTATCTATCTATCTATCTATATATATATATATATGTATGTATGTGTGTGTGTGTGTATATATATATATAAAATATTAGGGCTGTCAGTTTAACACGTTAACTTAATGGATTAGTTAAGTAATTAGTAAAATAATGTGATTAAAATATTTTAATGCAGTTAACACACTGGCTCCGCCCCAGACCTGTACGTCATCTTACATTTCATACAGTTGATTGTTGACAAATAGGATGCAGGGCAACAACTTCAGATATGCAATTATGGCCTAAAATTCAAGATATTGGGGCAAAAATGCTCCTGTATGAGTTTTTGTCTCATAACAATATCACGTGATAAGCGATATCACACGAGTAGTGAGAGCAATACCACACAAGTGCTGTTTTTGTATGAATAGCATGAGTGCAAATAGGGCTGGGCGATATATCGAACACGATATTCATGTGCATCTTGTCAGTAAAGCCGGTTCTGTGATAAGGGCTAAATGTCCATCACCTGTTTTCAAATAGAGCACCATTTAATACACAGAGCCGTATTTCGCTGACAAGCTACGCAATATCACGTTCATTATCGCAGATGAGTCACCTTCCATAATGAATGTGATATTGCGTTTAGTTTCTGAATGAATCTGCGGTTAGAATGAATCAGATGAATCAATGATTCAAAGGCCCAAGTGAGCCGTTTACTGAATTCCTGAATGAATCAGCCGTTTGAACGAATCGAATGAATGAAAGACTCAAAGACATTTACCGCCACCTGCTGGCAGTTTTAGTTTCTTATTTAAAGCATTATTTAATTAAAAAGAGAAAAATAGAGATTTTTTTTTTAAAGGAATAGTTCACCCAAAAAACTTTAATTATGCCATCATTTACTCAAACCTGAATGACTTACTATCTTTTGTGAAACATAAAAGAAGGTATTTTGAAGACTTTTGGTGTGTTATATACAGGTGCTAGTCATATAATTAGAATATCATCAAAAAGTTGATTTATTTCAGTAATTCCATTCAAAAAGTGAAACTTGTATATTATATTCATTCATTACACACAGATTGAGATATTTCAAATGTTTGTTTCTTTTAATTTTGATGATTATAACTGACAACTAAGGAAAATCCCAAATTCAGTATCTCAGAAAATTAGAATATTGTGAAAAGTTTCAATATTGAAGACACCTGGTGCCACACTCTAATCAGCGAATTAACTCAAAACACCTGCAAAGGCCTTTAAATGGTCTCTCAGTCTAGTTCTGTAGGCTACACAATCATGGGGAAGACTGCTGACTTGACAGTTGTCCAAAAGACGACCATTGACACGTTGCACAAGGAGGGCAAGACACAAAAGGTCATTGCAAAAGAGGCTGGCTGTTCACAGAGCTCTGTGTCCAAGCACATTAATAGAGAGGCGAAGGGAAGGAAAAGATATGGTAGAAAAAAGTGTACAAGCAATAGGGATAACCACACCCTGGAGAGGATTGTGAAACAAAACCCATTCAAACATGTGGGGGAGATTCACAAAGAGTGGACTGCAGCTGGCGTCAATGCTTCATGAACCACTACGCACAGACATATGCAAGACATGGGTTTCAGCTGTCGCATTCCTTGTGTCAAGCCACTCTTGAACAACAGACAGCGTCAGAAGCGTCTCGCCTGGGCTAAAGACAAAAAGGACTGGACTGCTGCTGAGTGGTCCAAAGTTATGTCCTCTGATGAAAGTAAATTTTGCATTTCCTTTGGAAATCCGGGTCCTAGAGACTGGAGGAAGAGAGGAGAGGCACACAATCCACGTTTCTTGAGGTCCAGTGTAAAGTTTCCACAGTCAGTGATGGTTTGGGGTGCCATGTCATCTGCTGGTGTTGGTCCCACTGTGTTTTCTGAGGTCCAAGGTCAACGCAGCCGTATACCAGGAAGTTTTAGAGCACTGCTGCTGACCAACTTTATGGAGATGCAGATTTCATTTTCCAACAGGACTTGGCACCTGCACACAGTGCCAAAGCAACCAGTATCTGGTTTAAGGACCATGGTATCCCTGTTATTAATTGGCCAGCAAATTCGCCTGACCTTAACCCCATAGAAAATCTATGGGGTATTGTGAAGAGGATGCGATATGCCAGACCCAACAATGCAGAAGAGCTGAAGGCCACTATCAGAGCAACCTGGGCTCTCATAACACCTGAGCAGTGCCACAGACTGATCGACTCCATGCCACACCACATTGCTGCAGTAATTCAGGCAAAAGGAGCCCCAACTAAGTATTGAGTGCTTTACATGCTCATACTTTTCATGTTCATACTTTTCGGTTGGCCAAGATTTCTAAAAATCCTTTCGTTGTATTGGTCTTGAGTAATATTCTAATTTTCTGAGATACTGAATTTGGGATTTTCCTTAGTTGTCAGTTATAATCATCAAAATTAAAATAAATAAACATTTGAAATATATCAGTCTGTGTGTAATGAATGAATATAATATACAAGTTTCACTTTTTGAATGGAATTAGTGAAATAAATCAACTTTTTGATGATATTCTAATTATATGACCAGCACCTGTGTGTGTATATATATATATATATATATATATATATATATATATATAATGTTAATGTATCTGGTTTTGGTGGAATATATCTGCTTACTCTGCTGCTGCTGCTGTTGCTGTGGCAGATCAAGTACAGAGACTTGCTAATGCCAGTACATCCACAACATGCTGCTGTGAGCATGTAATGCTGCAGCTGCAAATATAACATACATGAAATAACCCCCTATAGCATGAATCACCTCGTAGCAGATTTATACAGGTGGAGCTGGGGAAGGTGGAGGGTTTCTGAAGCACGCTGCGAAACTGCTACAACAAGCACTAGTCATATATTTGAATGTACTCATAAATTGAACCACTTCAGACAAGCGTGCTAGCGCTTCAGTGGACAAAACCACACACAATGAAGTAAAAATACATGGTTTTGGTGAGTTACCTCATAAACACAGTCTCAAATCAGTTATAAAATCCTAAATGACCGAAACGAGTTGGGAGAAAATTGTCACGTGTCACATCCGCATCATGTGCATCAGGTTTTATTAAAGAAACAGCGGTGCTTTTAAAGTGAAACCTGCTGCACTCTGTGATTGATGTAAATCAAAGAACTAAAGAAAAAGAGAAATCACTTGACTGCACTGCTTGATGATTAACTTTTGTAGCTTGAATAAAGAATAATCAATATAGCTTATGCATACAATTTATAGTTTATGTGAAGATTGTTAAAATTCACTTATAAAAAGTTGTAACATTTTTCAAAACCTATTAAAGGTTAAAAATAATATAACATTTCAATTATACTGTAATATTAAATGGCTATAATTAAAGGAAAAAATGGATTTAATAGAGACAACAGTAACATTATTTGTATCAATGATACTTCATTAATAATATGTTAGTAAAAAGATGCCGTTAAACACATATTTAAAATATACCATCTTTATGTTGTTTCTATATTAATTTGGAAGTTCAGTGTGAAAATGACAACACAAATATATTAATATGCATTTAATTAATAAAAAATGTGTGATTATTTTTTTAATTGAATGGCAGACAGCACTAATTTTATCCTTTTTATAGATGTTACTCTTGGTAATATTAGTTAATTTTACTGCTGAATATGCATTTAATAGGCCCCCCAGAAAAAGATTGGGACAACCCCCCACCCCCTTGGCCCCCTTAGCCCCCTTAAAATGGTAAATTCCATAATCCGGCCCTCAAATGAAGTTAATTGAATAGCCCTGTTGTAGATTCATTACATGTAAAGTAAAACATTTCAAAAGTTTTTTTTTTTTTTTTTTTTTTTTAAATTTTGATGAGTAGAGCTTACATGTCATGAAAGTCAAAAGTCCAGCATCTCAAAGTATTAGAATATTTTCTAAGATCAATCAAAAATTTCGGCCTTGCATCCTCCGTAGTTCGGACTTCGCAAGTTCGACTCGGGAGTATGAATGTATGCGTGTATGAAGCGCCATCCAATCAATTTTGCTCCATTTGACTGCATCTGGGCAGAGAGTATTTCCCTATACACTTCAGAATTCTTCCAGCTGCTTCTGTCCTCTGTCTCATCATCACTAAACACCAGTAATTAACAGTAATGAATTATAAATATAATTTATACAACCCAATATTAATTATAAACGTTGTTAGATGTGTTCACTACCTGTCTAATGAAGTGTACTAAAAAAAACAAAAAACAAAGGTTTGGCTTTCAAATCTTGTCGCGTGTATTGAGTTGGCTAGTGTGGTTTCTTTCGCACTTCAGAAATGTGACATCGCTGCTCCCTAGGTTTGCAGTACATTGTGGGATTTTTCATGGGGCAAACGTTCCATTGCACTGGTAGGATTTTGTGATTGAGACAGTCCTTAAAGGAACACTCCACTTTTTTTTGGAAAAAGGCTCATTCTCCAACTCCCTCAGAGTTAATAAGTTGAGTTTTACCGTTTTTGAATCCATTCAGCCGACCTCCGGGTCTGGCGATAGCACTTTTAGCATAGCTTAGCATAGATCATTGAATCCGATTAGACCAGTAGCATCGCGTTCAAAAATGACCAAAGAGTTTCGATAGTTTTCCTATTTAAAACTCGACTCTTCTGTAGTTATATCGTGTACTAAGACCGGCGGAAATTTTTTAAATCTTTTTTACTAAGAAATATGTTTCAGTACAGAAGTAATGTAGGTTACAAATGCTGTTTTATGATGATATTCATATGTGAATTTTATTTTAATTTTTTTCCTTCTGTCTGTTCTCTCTTGCTGTCTCTCTATTCTGTAGTCAATGATAAGCAATAATAAGGACATGTCGGTGCTGCAGTGTCATGGCGAAGCAGATCCTCTGGTTCCTCTTATTTTTGGCTCTCTCACTGTAGAGAAACTCAAAGCCATGCTGAATCCCTCCAATATCACTTTTAAAACATACTCTAGAATGCCTCACAGTGCATGTCCTGAGGTTTGCATAAGTCAAGTTTATTATTTACTCTTGCTTTATTATTATTCAGAATACAGTAGCTCTTTTCCAAAATCTACTGCTTAGTGTCTACATAGGAAGCTATCTTCTAAGGCTTTATCCAAACTACTATTGAACCTCATAAGTGACTGTTAAGCTAATAATGTGGTAACTCAGTGGGTAGGCCTCCGGTTTATGTCACTCTGTTTCCCCCACAGTCAAAAACAGCAGCTTAGGTGAATTGGAGATTCTAAATTGCCCATAAGTGTAAGCAATAGCGTGAATGTGTTTGTTAGCCCTGTCTTAAACTGGGATAGGCTCCAGCACTGTGTGTGATGCTTCATTGAATTTCTTCTTCCTTCAACCAACTGCTTTAAATAAATGGATGACAGCATAAAATGCTTCCTATGTAGGTTACTCACTATGTTTTTGGACAAGGCATTTGAATGCATTCATTGGATTTATTTAGAACATACTGAAACATTTTAAACTGATTCCCTTCTTCTTTTCTTTCAACAGGAAATGATGGACATCAAGCAGTTTATTGAGAAGCAGCTCCCCAAAATCAATTAATCAACCATTTATACTGTAATTGGCCATTTAACAAAAAAAGTACACAAAATATGTTCTTACCTTCTTAGAGTACTTATTATTAAGATACTATATTACAAATATACCAAAGTGCATGTAGTGTTTTCAGACACTTAATTGTATGTTGTTTATAATTAAATGAAAATGTATGGTAACACTTTATTTCGGTAGTCCACTTTAGACATTCTACTAACAATAAGTAACTTTGCAACTACATGTCAACTAGCAGTCATTAGTGTATTAGAAAACTTTCTGTTTAATATCTTCTAACACTTTATATACTGCATACTGACTATGAGAAACTTTGCAAGTACATGTCAACTTATTCTACTAACCCTAAACCTAACCTAACAGTCTACACTGAGAGTTAGTAGACATGTAGTTGTAAGTTAATGAGAATTAGTTGGCATGTAGGTGACATGCAGTTAAGAAATTACTTATAGTTAGTAGAATGTCTAAAGTGGATTATTGCAATAAAGTGTAACCAAATGTATTGCTTTCCAAATACTCTGCACCAGGTGTGTCAAATTCAGTTCCTGGAGGGCCTTAATTAAGTGGCCCTCCAGGAACTGAGTTTGACACCCCTGCTCTACTCTGTAGCATCTGATGTGCCCAAAAGTTTCGTCATGCGACCTGGAGCCATAAACTCCCTGACCCTTAACAATGAACCCTGTAGCATCACAGGAATGGCCCCAACAGAGATTTGTGAAGGCTCCGATCAGGTCTGGGAGGGAATGGCCTCCCACAGACTTTTTTTTTTTTCTTCACTTTTTACTTTGATGTTGATGTTATGCCCTGTTTACACTTGGTATTAAGATTTTTTCATCAATCTGATCATAATTGGACAATGCTACATATAGATGGGATCTAAAATGCTTTGAGCTTGTCCACTTTCATCCCCTTCCAGAGGAAATGGAAAACTCATTCGACCAGATTGCGTTCATAATATGGATACTCATGTGATCGAATGCATTCCGGCAGCCACTAAAGTCCACCTACTCTCTACTGACTGAGCTAATTCTTAATCATTACGATGTTCATTTCATATCTGTTAATCAACAAACTTAGAATGTTAAATTGGCTTTAAATCCACAAGTTTAAGGAAACAGAGACAGCAAAGCATATATTGTCTTGCTTTATTTTGTCTTTGAGACCGTTTAAATAAAAGGAGACCCTTTGCAGTTTTAAATTATGTCTTTCTCCAATCTTTATGACCAAAAATAACAGAATATAAAATTGTTTACTTAAATGTAGCTAAAATAAATTGATTTGCAACAACTTACCTTAAAAAAAAAATTGGGTTACACTTTATTTCGATAGTCCACTTTAGACATTCTACTAACTATAAGTAACTTTGGAACTACGTGTCAACTATATGTCAACTAATTCTCATTCATTTGCAACAACATGTCTACTAACTCTCAGTATGGTAGGTTTAGGGTTAGTAGAATAAGTTGACATGTACTTGCAAAGTTTCTTATAGTCAGTATATTGTATGTTGTGGACCCATCAAAATAAAGTGTTAGAAGATATTAAGCAGACAGTCTACTAATACTCTAATGACTGCTAGTTGACATGTAGTTGCAAAGTTACTTACTGTTAGTAGAATGTCTAAAATGGACTATCGAAATAAAGTGTTACCAAAAATTGTAAATTCAATTAATAATTTTTTTCAGTGTGGTGACATTGAAGGCGAGCGACCGTGGTGTTGTAGTTCGTTTATAGCCTAAGTTTAGCTTTTAAGTTCTGGTGCTTTTATTTAGGCATCAAAATTCATAAAACTTATATTATGTTGTGAAGATTATCTTGATGGACAAAACGTGTAAGTTTCATGAACTGTGGTTGCACACAGAGCCTGTTTTTGCAATAATCCAAAAGCCTAAATCCTATTTGCTTTTTGTCGAAGGAAACAGTGTGAACAACCTAGTGATGTCATAGTTCCCCCACTCTGTAGGCCTATGTTGTTTATAACAGATGCCATTATAATTTGTTTTATTTTATAATTGTATATATATTTTATTGAATAATTTTTTAAGCTTTTTCTTAATTTTATCTTATTTTCTTCTGAATACTGAAAAGTGAGACATCACTCCCCTATTAGGAAGTATTGGTATAACTATTTTTTAATGTGTTATTGTATTGGTTTGTTTTTTTGTGTTTGCTAATGGACCTTGAGTCTGGAAATAAAAGTTGAACATAGAACATATGTTACTGGCAGGGGTAAATGTTAACTATACCCAACATTAGGTATAAGGGGTATGTTAATTTTTGAATGTTTTTAACACCCTGGAAGAGATTTGAATGAAGTAATGAATAAAATAAATGATTAATTTCTATGCTTTAGGCAATATCATATTGCTATACATCGGTCAGCATATCCTTATTATCCGTATCAGTATATCCTTAAATTGGTTGTGTGTTCAGTGGATCAATGAATCGATTACAAAAAGATTACAAAACAGCTGGATTTATTTCCCCCAAAATACATAACATATAGGTCACAAAAATAGGTGGTGTTTGAAGTGTTCACAATGCTTTATAAATACTTTATATAAAAACATATAGAAACAATATAAAGGTCATTTTGCTCAAATCTATAAGTTGTTTGAAGGTCATACATCTTAAAAAAAAACAAAACAAAAAAACAACAAAAAAACAAGGTTTCAACATTCAAAACAGACATTCCTGCAGAGCCTCTCTTTGACTTGAAATGAGTGATGTTCAACAAAGCAAACATATTCAAAGTTGCAGGTAAACAAAAGTACAGACCCTCAAACACAATTATATCATTAATGTTACTGAACACAGATATATAATTTTAAAATCTGAACATACAAAAAGGCCTGAGTGATATTGAGGTAATGAGTCATGAAGTGATGCTTGGGAATGAGATTTTTTTGGTAAAGTTCATAATCATGAAACCATTCAGAAAAATTTGGGCACAAATGGGTTAAGAGCACTACCTTTAGTGTAGTTCATAACTCATCACCACTTCAAGCTTGGGTGGGATTCCTTTAAAACTTCATGATGAATAAAACAATGATTCCAATCAATGTGCTGTCCTGCTGCATCCTTAACCCATTTGTGTCCAAATTTATCTGAATGGTTTCATGCATATAGTCATGTTAATAGTGTCCTATGTGAACATGTTCTGCATTTATTTTCCCCAGGTTTTTTTATTTTATTGTATTTATTTTGTCCTTGTAAATCATGTTTGAATGTGCAGCAACTATAGTTGCTGGTGGGCAAATATGTTGTTTGCACCCCTTCAATGTCAAATTTGATAGGAGGAGAATATTGTGTGCATATATATATATATATATATATATAAATATAAATAAATAATAGTATATTAGTTTTGTTGAGTTATAATTAATATCATCAAATAATATAAAATAATATCAGATACGCATGTCAGATATGTGAGGGAAAAAGTGAGGAAACATGAATATGTAGAACTGAAACATCCAGGGTCGTCACTGGTAGGGGCAACTTTTGTAATCGTTGATAAGGAGGGAAAAAAGACTTGCACAGCTAAATGCATAGACTGTAATGCCATATGATTTGATTCAGCTAAAACTGGTACAGCCCATTTGCTGAAGCACCTGAGATCGGCACATGAAACTGATGCAAAGCTCCAAGTGTTCATTTGTGAGGAGGAACAGTGGGGTACCTGCCCAGTATAAAAAGACAACTCTTGACAACTGCATTCAAATCTGTGCCAAAAATCTCAGACCATACTGAATGTTTGAAACAAGAGCATATTGTCAGTTGACACAGAGCTTGGTCAAGAGTAGAGCTACGCACAGCCATTGTAATGTCAAAGAACTTCTTCCCTTGTGAGTTACTGTTTTTCGGGCCACTTTGGAGATGTGCATTGCCTTGAAATTAGAGCTTTTACCTCAAGTCAAGCAGCCTGTTGCATTTGCTTGTGGAGCATCTACTGACATGGACTGATGATTTTCAAAAGGTCAGCTACACATGCATCATTCTCCATTTAATAAATGAAGACTATGGATCTTTCAGAGCAGGGAAATATGCACCTGTGTTTTGCCTGTGTTGCACCTGTGTTGTTAGCAGTCAAGGTGACCAAGCTTTGGATAATTGATCCAAGGGTCTATTTATAGCCTCAGCACTATTATTAGGGCCAAGAGCGTTCTTGAAGAATAGGCAAAGCTTGAGAGTCAGACCACCTAGATAGGCGTGTGTACTTTAATAATAAACATGTACTAAACATACTTAGACTTGTAGCATTCATCATGTTACAGTGCACACTCATATTACTTTTATTGTTTTATATAGAGCATGAAAACATCATCGCGCCATAAGAAATTTAAATACAGTGAATTGCCCCTCATATTAAAAATGTTTTACACTATTTCAAACATTGTAGTCAGGAATTATAGTTTGGGAAAGACCCAACTATGATTTTGTAGTCATATAGTCTAGTATGTATGATTTTATAGTAGCCTATGACATGATTCTGAAGCCACAGACTCAAGCATGCTTTGTACAATAAAATGATGTACTTTGTACTATAAAAAATGATATTTTATATCTGAGAAACGAATTATTATTGTTTAGCACCCTATTAAAATCTATTTGTGAACAGAGTATTAATAATAAACATGGTCTAAACATTCTTAGGCGCGTAACATCATGTTGTCGTTTGGGAAAAACGCAACTAACTGTTAGTAATTCTGTTCAAGTTTATGTCACAATAAAATGTTAACTAACGCAAAAAAGAAACATTACTTACTCATCTCCTCTGCTGGATGAAATCGTATTCTTCTTTCGAGGGAAATCCTGCTTTTACTCGGCGCATCTTCCAGAAACAAACAGTAGCTGCGATGAATCTCCTCTCTTTGTTTGTTTTGGGCGTTTGCACGTGCGCACGTCCCACGCGGCTATTTACATATGAACAGCGCTAGCTGCGCGAGGGCGGGATCGCATTAGAGATAATGAGTCAGACGGGACAGACTGAACATCGTGTTGGTTTCATACGGATTACTTCATCACAGAATGTTTGTTTTCGATAAGAAAACAAACATTGCTTCATTTCATTTCAAAGTAGACACTTCAAGCTTTCTATAGATATAACTCCCATGTCTCTGTGCCGAGTATTTGCTGAGTTACAGTTCATTTTAGTGACGCGTTTCTAAAATCAGTTCGCGGAGACGGAGAAGATAGAGAGCACACCCTGTTTTTTTTCTTTATTCTTCAAAAGCACAAAGTTTAGTTGTTATTATGAGTGTATACAAATAAAAGTAGACCCCTTACAGATTCAAATGGTGTATTGCTCTTATCTGTACGATCAAAAATGGCAGAGTAATTCAAGCTCATTTCGGCCTTATCAGGAAAATCGATAGCATCTACCAACCATCGAGATATATTCTGCTTTGTGACCGGAGACCCCTTGGTGCGGCCACCAAAGCATACGAAGAGTTGTTCCGACTGCCTGAAAGGTTAAACTCCCGGTCCTCCTTAGAAGGAGGGAGCACAGAGAATAATAACCTGAGCTCTAAACGGGGTGTAGAGCACCTTAGGGACGTACCCTTGTCTTGGCTTTAGGACGACCTTGGAGTCGTTAGGCCCAAACTCAAGACATTCAGGGTTTATCAAAAGAGCCTGCAAGTCGCCCACTTGCTTAACTGATGCTAGTGCGAGTAGCAGCGCGGTCTTCAGCAAAAGTGCTTTTAAGATTGCTGACTGAAGTGGCTCAAAAGGAGAGCCCTTGAGGTCTCTCAGGACCGTGGGCAGATCACATGTAGGGACCGTGAGAGGTTGGGGCGGATGTAGCCTCCTGGATCCTCTCAGAAAACTAGGTTGTTTTGGCCCACCGAACTGTCCGGCTATAGGAGCGTGAGAAGCTGCTGTAGCTGCCACATACACCTTGAGTGTGGAGGGGGAATGGCCCTTATCCAACAGCTCTTACAAGTAGGACAATACTCGTCCTCGCCACGGGTTGTACACCGGGCGGAAAAGACCGACCACTTAAGGGCGTAGAGGCGTCTCGTGGTCGAAGTTTTGTTTGCCTGAGAGAGGAGATCCTGCCTCAGGGGAACGGGCCATGGGGCTGCTATAAGCATAATATTATATATAATATTTAAAATTTTAATTAAAACATAATAATATGCAAATTTGAAAAAAACCCCGAATAAATACATTCTAAAATAATAAATAGTGTGTGTGTGTGTGTGTGTGTGTGTGTGTGTGTTTGTGTGTGTATATATATATATATATATATATATATATATAACAGAAACATTAAATTAATTAAATTTAAGTTATAATAAACAAACAAATATATATTATAAAAATAGACAGAGAAACAATAAATGCATTAAACTATACATTACAATTATAGCAAATGAATAAATCATATAAATGGAAAAACTTAAAATAATGAATAAAACACAAATATAACAAATACATTAAATTATAAATTAAAATGCTCCATCGGGACAAGACCACAGGAATCAGATAAGCACTTTACACAATCTGACATGGCTGCGGTTGGAATTGAACTGCGGGTTTCGTCTGGCCAGAGGAGAACTGGCCCCCAGACTGATCCTGGTTTCTCCCAAGGTTTTTTTCTCCATTCTGTCACAGAGGGAGTTTTTGTTCCTTGCCGTTGTCGCCTCTGGCTTGCTCAGTTGGGGACACTTAATGTCTAGTGATTATCGTCAATTTGATTGCACATATACTATTTAAACTAAATTTAGCTAGACAATAACATCTCTGAATTCAATAATGAAATGCCTTTAACTGAAAATTGAGTGTTTAGTCTTGTACATTACTGACACTCTATCCTCCAATTTGATACTGTTAAGTGCTTTGACACAATCTGTATTGTTAAAAGCGCTATATAAATGAAGGTGACTATAAGCAGCTGAGACAGCTCTGAGATCAATTTGCGGGTGGAGCATCCACTCGTCTGAGGGGACGTTGCTCCGAGATAGCATGTCCGCTCCCTGGTTCAGCATGCCAGGCACGTGTGCTGCCCTCAATGAACGTAGGTTGAGATTTGCAATTTACAATCTCGAAAAGGCGTTTTGAGGTGAGCCCGCCTTGGAGATTTATATAGGCTACAACCATCATGCTGTCTGAGCGGACTAGCACGTGTTATCCCTTCAGGTCCGGCAGGAAGGTTTGAAGCGCTCGACATACTGCAGTCATTTCGAGGCAGTTGATGTGTTGCTGACCTTCTGCTATCGACCGGGAGCTGAAGGTCGGATTGCCCTCGCACAGAGCTCCCCATCCTGTGTTGGAAGCATCTGTCGAGACAACCTTCCTTCTGTAGACCATAACCATCATCACACCTCGTCTGAACCATTGTGGGTTCTTCCAGGGGGCCAGGGCTGCAACGCAGGCTTGGCTCACCCTGATGCCACGCGTGGGGCGGAATCAAAAGGTTCAAACCGTACTGAAGGGGTCTGATTCGGAGAAGGCCCAACTGAAGTACTGGGGTAGCAGAGGCCATGAGGCCCAGCATCTTTTGATGCTTTGAGAAGGTATAAGTCTCCGACTTTGAATGATGCCGCGAGCTGTTGTATAGCCAGTGCACGATCTGGTGCGACTGCCACCCTCATGTGGACTGAGTTGAAAACTGCTCGCAGGAATGAAGTTCGTTGGCTGGGGTTCAGTGAGCTCTTGGCAAAATTGATCCTGAGTCCCAGGCATTCCAAGTGGCTGAGGAGGAGGGACCTCTGGGCTAACAGCTCTGCCTCTGACTGTGCCAGAATGAGCCAGTCGTCAACGTAATTCAGGATACGCACTCCCATCTGTCTTAAAGGGGAGCAAGCTGCGTCCATGCACTTTGTAAAAGTGCGGGGAGTCAGGGATTGCCCAAAGGGCAGGACTGTGTATTGATAAGCCACTCCCTTGAAGGCGAATCTCAAGAATCGTCTGTGATGGGGGCTATCTGGATATCTGCCCCCTGGGCAAATTTGTGAGAGGATCTGCTTCAGAGTAGTCATTCTGAATGGCAGTTTCATGAGGGCGCGGTTCAGTAGTCTTAGATCGAGGATGGGCCGAAGGCCGCCATCCTTCTTGGGGAAAAGGAAGTAATGGCTGTAGAAGCCTGACTCGCTCTGAGCTGGCGGAACTGTCTCCATGGGTCCTTTTTCCAGCAGATTCATTACCTCGGCTTGCAGAACGTGAGAGTTCTTGCTCTGTACTGGGGGGGAGACCACGCCGCTGAACTGCGGGGGTCTTTGAGCGAACTGAAGTGAATATTCTCGTTTTATAATCTCCAGCACCCAATGAGACACTCCGGGGATGGTCTGCCAGGCCTGTGTGACAAGGGGTTGGATTAGTTCGGGTGGAGAACTGCCATGTGGGGGCTCGACACTCATGGTGACTGGAAGAGGAAATTTGCTCTCTTTTTGAAAATGTTTGTTTTTTTATTTTTCTCGCTATAACAACGACTGTGCAAGAGGGCGCTTTGAGAACGGGCCCATGACTCACAACAGCTTTTTGGACAAACATACTACCACTGGCACCAAGGACTAAACGGGGTGCTTGAGGGTACAACAGAGGGAATTTTGGGGGCGATCCAGCACTGGTGAGACTTTGCCCCTTCCTCTTCAGTTCCAACAGATCAGGAAGACACCGGAGGCGCAGGATCCAAGGTTAGCTTGGGCCGGGGTCCTTGGTGCTTGGGAAGCGGGTAGCGTCTGGCCGAGTGTGAGCACCGTCAAGGCTCAGGCTTCTGTGCAGGCTGAGCGGGCGACGGCACAGGTTTCGCTGGCCGTGCTGGAGGAGGTCTGGAGCGACTGGTGGCCGTTGCAGAGCTGGATCGCTTAGGCAAGAAGTGTCACATAGCCTGGGACAACTTCTATGTTGCAGTGGAACTGCAGGGGAGACCGGAGAGTCGAGGAAGGGGACCTTGTCAGCCTCCTTAATATCTGTGACATTTAGCCATAGCACCACTAAGTTGGCCATTGACCTCCCTATAGCCTGTGCCGTGGCCCTTAGAGCCAGGTCTGTAGCACTGCACAGCTCCTTAAAAGCTGAGGCATCAGGTCCTGACTCATCCATAGCCTGGAGGAGTTTGGCCTGGAAGACCTGTAGCACGGGCATGGAGTGCAGAGATGAGGCGGCCTGCCCGGCAGAGGAGTACGCTCGTCCAACAAGGGCGGAGGTCGTCCTGCATGGCTTGGAGGGGTGAGTGACCTTAGCCTTCCATCCAATGGCAGTGGGTGGGCAGAGGTGCGCAGCCACTGCTTCGTCGAGAGGAGGCATCCTCTCAAACCCTTTTCTTCAGCGACGTCCACTGAGGAGAGAGCAGAAGAAGAGTTAGTGCGAAGGAGGTGGAGTAGGGAGCTCGCCATGATTTCGTAAGCTCATTGTGGACCTCCGGAAAGAACGGAGAGGCTCACTGACAAGGGGCCTGACAGCACCCCGGCAGGAATCATTTTTTTTGTGCTCAAAGAGAACAGGAGAAATCACTCTGCTTGGCGGGGGCGAGGCATGCGGGATCTGGGCCGGCGTGAGCTCGCTCGTGACCAAGCACTTAACCCCTTTGCCCCGCTGTTTTTTCTTCATAGGTCCCTGGGAGGAAGAAAACGGGAGGGCGCGAGGGGAGGATTCTCTAAAAAGAAAGCCGAGTGCGAAGAGTGGTGAGACTCATGTTCACGCAGTGTGAACAATCCATCTCGCTCAGAGCAGCATCTGCGTGGGGTTTACCCAGGCAGGAAATGCACTCTGAGTGGCCATCACCATCATGCGGGGAAATCCTGCACAACGTGCAATGACGGCACGGTATTTGCAAAAACGCTGCTGCTCTTTTAGAGAAATTAGCTTTTTTAGGCTTGCCGGATGGCAGCAGGGGATGAGCTTTCCTGTAGCTCAAATAGTAGAGCATGGCGCTAGCAACGCCAAGATCATGGGTTCGATTCCCAGGGAAAGCAAGAGCTGATAAAATGTAAAAATTGTAACTTGAATGCAATGTAAGTCGCTTTGGATAAAAGCGTCTGCTAAATGCATAAATGTAAATATAAATGTAAATGTAAATGAGCTGGTATCTGCGATGATCGCTGAAGTGAGCTCGAGAGCAAGCGGAAGCAGCAAGAGGTCGCAGAAAAAAAAGGCTGCTTCTATCCGCAGCGAGGCATTTTCACGGCGAGCGTCTTCAGTCCCGAGTGTCAGCGAAGGGAGATTGTCGTTGCTGAAGGAGAATTGATCTAAAATCCTATGGCGAAATGCCTGTTTATATAGCCAGATGGCCCTGCCCATTCTGGCGGGCTTCACTGCCATAGGCTCGTGCAGCACTGCTGCCAAGCCATTGGTTTGTTTTTAATACACTGCACGAACCAATGGCCGTGCAGTTACACTGTGTGACTGAAAAAGTCTTCAGTCCTCGGAGAAAAAGGAGTTTTCCCCATTAGCGTCTAGCGATGCAGTATGAGTCTGGTGTTGTTTTTGGTGGACTGTTTTAATTTTAGTTTTAGTCCAGTCTTTGTGTGAAACTGTCATTTTAGTTTTTATTAGTTTTAGTCATGTTCATACTCTTTTTAGTCTAGTCAAGTTTTAGTCAACTAAAAGTCAGAATTATCCATGACTATTTTTGTCTAGTTTTAGTCAACGAAAACTGATGACATTGTCAATGAAAATTGTATTTTAGTCTCTTTTTAGTAATGCAATTCTATTTAACCCAGTCAATATAGTATAAATACCTAGTAGTATAGGCAAAACCAAAATTTTCTTTTAGCCAAACCCATTTCAAACAAGGTTATCTTATTATATTATTGTTACCTTATAGACTCAAGAATACATCCATTCCAGACACGGAAGACACTCTGATTTGAATTTACAACATTTATTTATTTTGATTTTGTGGCTGCAATTCTCCCCATCTTTTTCCACAACACATTCCGTTTTCTTTTCCACTTCTATGTAATTAATTTAAGTCACAGTGCATTGTTCTTGATCAAAATTGGCCCGATTAGCATTAAAAATAACAAATTTCACCATAAAATCATGTAAGTGATGTGTTTTGAAAAAATAAAATGCACAAAAACACATCACTTCCATGAGTTTTTGCCTAAACTTCAAAGGTCTGTTAAATTTAATAAAACTAGTCATTTGTTAGCTTTTTCAATTCAATTATTAAATCCAATTACACTTTATTGTTGGGATTCTTTACAAAATTTGTCTTGGATCTCACAGTGTCTCTCGCATCAATTCACATCGATAAACAAACAATACAATAGACACACTTTAATACAAACACTACAGTGCATTAGAATAGTGAGTCCTTTCTATTTTCCAGAGCCCAGAGGCCTATTTGAACCCCAATTCTGATTTATTAATTTTACAGACTGATGTATCATATCATACGTCAAAGCACATGGCACAGTGTTTGGAGGAAAACGCTGGAAAATATCATATGACAGAAATGACGCTCGTCTGTATTGCAGTACAAGCCACGGTTCAGCTTTGCATACGCACCGCACATGCGTACGCCGGAATGAGAGTAGTTCCTAATCATATCAGCCTAGAAAATCGCAACTTTTCATTTTCCGCCAGTCTTAGTACACGATATAACTACAGAAGAGTCAAGTTTTAAATAGGACAAATATCGAAACTCTTTGGTCATTTTTGAACGCGATGCTACTGGTCTAATCGGATTTAATGATCTATGCTAAGCTATGCTAAAAGTGCTATCGCCAGACCCGGAGATCGGCTGAATGGATTCAAAAACGGTAAAACTCAACTTATTAACTCTGGGGAGTTGGAGAATGAGCCTATTTCCAAAAAAAGTGGAGTGTTCCTTTAAGGAAGTGACGTGGCCTGCGTCTGCGCAGTGCAACCTGATGCAGCCCCTGAAGTGAGACACAGGAAACAGAAATACTGCAAATTAAAAATAATAACGAGACGAAATAACATTTCGTTTCGTCTCATTTTGGTCAACGAAAATGAAAAAAACATTTTAGCATAGTTTTTATTTTTTAAACCACATCTCGTTTTTATTCGTCAACAATATTGCATTATACATTTAATTATAGTCATCGTCACATGACCAGCATTTATGTTGCATCTCCTCTCCCCAGCAAACAATGACCTGGCGGTCCACCAGCGTTTTTTGGGCGGCACAAATTCAGCGGCTTAATACGGTAGGACGACCGTCAGCACACCATCGGCGAGCCGACCAATCTAAGAAAGCTGTCGGTCAGCCGGCGTTTTTTGGGTGGCACGCCACCAGTGGTTTGCCCTACGGTGGCCGGGAAGTGCAAAACAACATTACTAAGTGTGAAACACTTCTACGAAGCTCGAGACAAATTTACATTTTGGAAAACATTTTTACCTATCATAAAACACAATAACATGGGAAAAACACTTTTACCAAGGATGAAACAAATTTACATTTTAGAAAACAAATTAACAAGATGCAAAATACTTTTACCAGTCCCGAAACAAATTTACAATGATTCTATCGTAAAAGTCGTAAAAGTGTTTCACACTTTGTAATGTTGTTTTGCACTTCCCGGCCACCGAATTTTGCCGCGGCTGGGCCTCCATCGGTGCACCAGTGGCAAGCGGTTCTGTCCCGTGTTTCTACTGAGCTTTTACATGACATTTTTATATGAATGGGTCATATAACTACAAAATGATTAAAATTCAAAATTAAATACATTTTTTTTTGTTGTTGTTTATGTTCTATATGTTTATTTAAATGGTGCGTGACTGTGACGTGTTTTGATGGACGCGCGCTCTGAGTCCAATTCAAACGCTGCAGAGAGGGAGTTACTATGGAAATGGGGTGGCAACTCTCCAACTGACAGCTGCAACACTGGATCTCTCGCTGCTGTTTTCACCGTTTTCAGGTGAGTTTAGTCCCTAAAATCACACAAATATTACATACAACTGTTCCCGACACTTTTCTTTCTTGTAATTGATACGCTTCTGTTGAATATTTACTTCATAAAGACGGTTTAGTGTCTTCGAAAAAGTCCGTTAGCATCTCAACTGTTTTCAGACGATGTATGCTAACTCTGTATATTGAGCTCTGATTGATCAAAGTTTTGACTTCATCACATTTATGTGTAGTTGGGAGATTTTAAAAGCTTTGTAAATGTTTTGTCAATGGGTTATTGGAATTAGACGATTTTATTTAGCCTAAAATATGTGCTGTAATTTTACTGTTAATCGGTGACGTCACTTAAAGGAGCATGTATTAACTGAATCTCGTTAAAACATGATTTAATATTTAATGGCAAACAATTATTGATAAAAATTGTTCTGTGGTTTCAGGAGTAACACTTCTACAACAGAAGAGAAGCTTCAAGATATCTAAATTTCTGAAAGAAGCTGCTGACAGAGATGTGGGAAACATAGGTAAGCTGCATGAGAAAGCTCATTAAATCACTTCATATATGCAATTATGTAGTGAAAAAATGCATAATAACCATGCATCTTTTCCAATGCTTTATTAAAGTTATTTTAAGAAGGTTTTGACATCCAAACATGAGTGAGTGATGTTAAAATATATTTTATTTCTGTGATCAAAGATGAATTTTCAGCATCATTACTTAGTTTTACATGATGGTTATTCAGAAATCATTCTAATATGCTGATTTGCTGCTCAGGAAATATTCCTGATTCGTATTTTGTTTTGTGTGTATTATTCAGGATTCCTTAATGAACAAAGTTTGAAATGAACAGTGTTGGTCCCACTTTATATTAGGTGGCCTTAACTACTATGTACTTACATTTAAATTAATAATTTGGTATATTTTTAAAAATGCCTATATGTACTTACATCTGTAATTAATTTCTGTAATTACATTTATAAATTACACTGTTGACCCATCCCTTACACCTTATCCCACCCTTAAACCTACCCATACCACCAAACCTGTCCCTAACCTTACCTGTATCACACCTCAATAGCAGCAAAAGTATTTTGCAATACAATATGAACACAATAAGTACATTGTACTTATTTTTTGTTGCAAGTACATAGTAGTTAAGGCCACCTAATATAAAGTGTAACCACAGTGTTTATTTGAAACAAAAAATATTTACTCTAACTTCTCATCAATTTAATGCATCCTTGCTGAATAAAAATGAATTTATTAAAAAACCTGGTTTCACTTTATTTTGATGGTCCCTTTAACACATTCTGTTGACTATAAGTAACATTGCACTTACATTTCTACCAACTCTCATTAGAGTGTTAGTAGTGTATTAGTTGACTGGTAGGGTTAGGGTTGGAATAAGTTGACATGTAGTTGCAAAGTTACTTAGTAGAGTGTCTGTTGAGAGACCAACACAATAAAGAGTTAGCAGATATGAAGCAGACAGTCTATTAATGCTCTAATGAGAGTTTGTTGACATGTAGTTGCAACATTACTTAGTGTCAACAGAATGTTCAAAAGGGACCATCAAAATAAAGTGTTACCAAAAACCTTACTGACTGCAAACTTTTGAACACTATTGGACAATACCATTTAAAGGTCTGGAGTCTATTTAACAATGAATCCTGGGGAAAAAAAAGAGTTTACACTAAAATGTTTATCAGCACATCTTTTTTTTTAAATATTGTTAATAATCAGAAATGTTTCTTGAGCAGCAAATCAGATTTATTTCTGAAGGATCATGTGACACTGAAGACTGGAGTAATGATGTTAAATTCAGCTTTGATCACAGCCATACATTACAATTTTAACATATTCCAATAATAATAAAAAAAAAAAAAACAGTTCTCTTGAATTGTAATATCATTCCACAATGTTATTGTTTTAACTGTTTTTTGAGTTGTGAGTATAAGAGACTTCTTTCAAAGATGTAAAAAGCCACTTTAAACTGAAACTATAAACTATAGGCTACTATATCTTACGATTTTTAAAAAAAATAAATCAGATTTTTTTCATATAAAGCCTGATACATTTAGAACAAATTGTATTATGCACTTTCTCCGCAGCAGTTCAGTCTGTGTCCTCCCTAGACATTTTTTTCAGATGCGCTCGTATCAAACTACTTATCGATATTAACGGTATTGCTTCTTACTGTATCGCTTATAAAGATTATATCGATATATATCGTACAAACTCGATATACCGCCCAGCCCTACTGTAACACCTGGTTCATTTTTTTTTTTGTGACTTCTACCTATTTTTAAAGATGTAATTGTGAACAGTAGTAATATTTGTAAACATTTGTTTGCTAACATTTTGTTTAGGTTTTTCTTAGTTCATTAAAGTTTAAACTGAATTTTGCAATTATATTACAGATGTAATGTTTGTCAGCTGGAGCTTTAAAGGGATAGTTCACTCAAAAATGAAAATTTGCTGTTAATTTACTGACCCTTAGGCCATCCGAGATGTAGGTATTATTTCTTTAAGCCTGCATGTTTAGTCTGTATGACAAATGTTATAAATGGAGATTGTTATTAAATAATGGCTATTATGTGTTATAAATTGTGTGTTTTTAGTGATTGATAAACACCAGTTAATCATTTTTAATAATTTTGTTAAACTATAAAAATATATGTTTTAGTTCCCCTGCAATTTCTTATGATGCCCAAATAATAAAACTTAGTTGAGGTAACATATAAAACACATGGAGTAAAGTGTTAAATTTTAATTGACATAACTTGCTGTAGTCTTCTAAATGTTTGACCAATTAAAACATTTTATTTGAATGGACTATAAAACTACTTTTTAGAGTGAGACTGTGTCTGTTCCCTGAATACTGAGGACAAATTATATGCTTACTAAGGGATATACAATAAAATAAGATTGCGATTTAACCAAATTATAGCAAAGTAAGCTAAATAATGTCACAAAGTACCCAGTATAGTACCCAGAATATCAAAGTCCAGTAAAGGAGAGCAGAGCTTTTTCACATTTTACTCTTAAATTCTCAAATAGCCTTCTGATAATGTTTGGGGCTCAGACACACTCTCTCTGTTTAAATCTACATTAAAAATACATATTTTAGCGAAGCGTTCACATAACAAATCATAACCTTGTACTCTAGTAATAAATGCACGTGATCATATTTTGCCTGAAATAATATGAACAGAAACTATGCTAATTCTTCTCCTTTTGTTTCTATCTCTCAGGTTGCCCATCCCAGTGTTACTACAGCTTGGATCCAGCCTCACTTGTGGTTACTTCAGATGATGCCAACACTCATGAAGACCCCAGATGATGGCAACTATAGATGAACATACCAACCTGACAAATGTTATGTATTGTAATCATTGCCTTAAAGCATACGTTGAGTGATTTTCAACCCACTTTGTATTGTTACTATGAGGTTTAATCTTTCTCTGAGTTCCATGAGATATTCCCATTTATTTGTCAGCCAAATAATATTTTGCATTATCCGAATATTGTTTATTTACATATTACAGACTTTGTGGCAGTATAAAGTGGATTTAAATTCACCAAACTTATAATTTAATGTTTGTCTGTTTAACTGAACATGACTTTGAACACAAATTGTATTATCTTAGAGTTATTGACATATAGACATTAATTTGTTCCCAGAAGATGCTCCCCATTGAGTCACAGTCACCTCAGGCTGTTGATAGGATTTTTTTTTTTTTTTTTTTAAACTTTGAAATTTTCTAAAGCTGCTTTGATTGTGAAAAGCAGTGTACCCTTACAACAGTTAACCATGTTTTTACTATGGTAAAACTAGTAATCATAACTGTAGTAATCAGGGTTTTTTAGTTTTTCTCAAACTAAGGTTTTGATATCATGGTTCTACTAAAGTAATATTTTAGTAATGCTGGAGTAAAACTGTGGTAACCATAGTTTTTGAAACCATGGTGAAGTTTGTAGTTACTATAGGTTTACTACTATGCTGTAGTAAGACCATGGTTATGGTAGTTACTGTGAATTTACAACAATCATAGTTAAACCATGGTTAATTTTGTGGTTGACTTTTGTACAAGTACAAATATGTGAATTGAATGCTTCTATTTGAAAGTCACATTGGATAAAACTATGATAAATATACTGTATGCATTTGTATGTTTAATCTGTTCACTGAAAATAAATTTGCAATTGCTATTGTACATTGTTTTTGATCCATTATTGTGTGCAAGGACATTTCAGTTAACGTAATCGAACTGATTATGAACCACGGACCGACCGTGGACTGCCAGCAAACAGTAATTATAAACCAGCGGCTCATCAGCGCGCCGGCTGCCGCTGGTGGTCCGCTGGAATAACGATGAGCAAAATGCCGGTGAACCGTGGATGGCGTCCGCCGGTGGGCCGCCAGTGGCCTGCTGGTCTTATATTAGCTGCCGCTGGTGGTCTGCTGGAATAACGATGAGCAAAACGCCGGTGAACCGTGGATGGCGTCCGCCGGTGGGCCGCCAGTGGCCTGCTGGTCTTATGTTAGCTGGGTCGTTTTCTTCAAGGTTCGTTGACGATGATATTTAGTCATAAATTTCGTTGACGAAAGCAACACTATATGAGTGAAGTATCGAAAGGGAACTATTGTTTTTGATATTTTAGTTAAAAAAAAGTTTTAAACATAGTTAGCCTATTAGTTAGGCTTCCGTTGACTAGGCTACATTGTTATTTTCAAATGTTAGCAAACTTAACGTCTCTGCAATGAAATGTGTATATAGTACGACCATATAGGTCTCCGATGTTTAAAAACTGTTTTGAAGATAAATGTCTGTTTTGCATGCATGTAGGTGTATTTATTTGTTAAATAGCCTACACCAACGGAAATTTGACTTCAGAATATTTTCTTCAATTTTCAATTTTTCTTAAAATAATTATATCCCTGTTTAAAATTTATAAATTTATCTGTTAATAATGTTAATAATGATGATGTAGGGTGCGTGTATTTTCACTTTCTGTGACCTCCAATGAATAATTACAGCACTGCAAAGTGATTAATTAATTAATTTGTGATTGTAAAACAAAGCAATTGCACTAGTCTAGCAGTCCATCACTACTACTCTACTAGTCCATCACTTATATTATTCTATCCCTTCTTTTCTGTTCTCCTCAATCCAAGCTTAAATTTCCAAACCCTCCTAAAAACCAGTGCCAGAGGCGGACTGGGACAAAATCTCAGAGTGAGTCTCAGACTCACACTCATCCAGGTCACCACATAAACTTACAGTGAAAACCACAATTAATTAAAATATAATTTACATTACTTTTAAGATTTCTAAATTTATCCCAGCTCCTTCCATTTATCATCATTTTCACTTTGGGTTTGGGGATAAAAAAAGAATATATAATATATTGTATTATATATTTAATTTATTTATTTATTAGGCTATCCATGCTATCATTTTTATCATGCCATCACATTTATTTTTTCCAATCCGCTGGTTCGCTGGACTGATGGCTGTCAGACCTTTCATATATTGATGACCAGCAGTTAACGCTTTTGCTGTGTTCTCAGGCGGAGGGAGGGGTGTGAGCCAGGGAAGTTTCACAAAAACATCCTCAAAATTGTCTTAATATTATTGAACACAAAACATCTAGCCATTAAAGAACATACAGTATCTATGCATAATTTATAATTGGAAGGCATCCTCTCTCCCCCATTTCATTCTTATTTCCATATTATTTCACATAAACTTAGTCCTTTACTGGTGTAGGAAGAGAAGTGGTTTCTCTTGCAATGTCTCTACAAATAGTGAATACAGACTGTCTTGGGACATGCATCTTTTCCTGGGCAATAACAGTGGAACTGTTCAAAAACTATTGTTTGTCAAAACCAGCAAAGAGTATTCATACGAATAATTGAAAACTGCATATAAATAAACAATCATCCTTTCAAAAGATATTTCCACAGATAAATTATTTATGTAAAAATGAACAGCCCTGGTCTCCCATATATCTAAAGTCTTTATAAATGATTCCCTCCCACCTCTGCAAACACCCAACCACCCCATTAATCATTACATACCTGATCTTGGACCTGCGTATCTTCAACTGGGCCTTTCATAGGTTACTGTTAAAGATGCTGACGCAGAAATACATCTTTGGATGCATCCGTCCCCGAGATTGGATTGCAGTGATCAACCTGAAGGACTTCTCTTTCATACATATCAGTACAAGGTCCTGCCCGTCGGGTTCGCGTTCGAAGGATGAGCATATCAGTACAAGGTCCTTCCCTTCAGGCTCTCCCTGTTCCCCCTGTCTTCATGAAAGTTGGGGAGGGGCTCTTATTTGCCTGAGAGAGCAAGGTGTTCGCATCCTCAACTATCCTCAACTATTGTGTTCGAATGGATCATACTAGCACAGTCTCGGGATCAGCTGTGCGAGCACAGGGACCTGATGCTAAGGCACCTCATCTAGTTGGGTCTTCGGGTCAACTGGGAAAAGAGCAAACTCTCCCCGACACAGAGGATCTCTTTTCTCAGTATGGAGTTGGATTCGGTCGAATAGACGGCACGCCTCACAGAGGAATATGCTCAGTCATTGTTGAACTGCTTGAATTCATTCAAAGGCACGGACGCACTTGCTCACAGCTGGTTGCGGGGCTTACGCAAGTATGCATTTCCCCCAGTGAGACTTCTTGCACAGACACTTCTCAAACCCTCCTCGACCTCCCTCTATACCATCTTGGGACCTGAGTCTGGTGCTCAGAGCACTTCAGCAGGCCCCATTTGAGCCTTTGCAGTCAATTGAGCCAAAGTTTCTTTCAATGAAAATTCTGCGCCTGGTTGCATTGGCCTCCATCAAGAGGGTAGGGGACCTCCACGTGTTTTTGGTCGACGAATCGTGCCTAGAGTTTGGGCTAGCTGACTATCAGGTAACTCTGAGACCCCAGCCCGGCCATGTGCCCAAGATTCCTCCTGCCCTCTTCAGGGATAAGGTAGTGAACATGCAAGCACTGCACCCAGAGGAGGAAGACCCGGCTCTAACTTTGTTCTGTCCCATCTGTGCTTTAAGATTTTACGTGGACTGGACACAAAACTTTAGGACCTCAGAGCAGCTCTTTGTCTGTTATGAAGGCCGGCAGAAGGAGAATGCTGTCTCCAAGCAGAGGATGGCCCACTGGATAGTGTATGCCAATCGCCTCGGCCTATCAAGCACAAGGCGTGCCCTGCCTGTTCAGGTTGCGAGCTCACTCCACCAGGAGTATTGCATCCCCCTGGCACTGACACATGGCACCTCGCTAACGGACATTTGTAGAGTTGCAGCCTGGGCGACACCCAACACATTCGCTAGATTCTATAGCCTTCGTGTTGAGCCGGTATCCTCCTGTGTTCTTGCCTAAAATGGTTACAAGCCCCGAGAGGCCCGGGCTTAGAGTTGACTTGCTTTGTCACAAATTGTGATACTTGCTCCAGAAAGTTCCATATTGCAGACCCCGCCAGGCCTTTACTCAATGTATCTGTGAGAACCTGTAGGAGAATGCTGCAGTTGCAGTTGCAGCTTGTACTTGTTAACACAAATAGAAAGCAAACAAGTAGCATTAAGTCGTTTATTTCTGGTAACATTTGCTATGATACATTTCAACAGATTTTTTATTCTTATTGTAAAATAATGGAACATTAGAGTGATGATACATGGGGAAACTTTTTAAGCAATATTACCAGGCAACTTTGGTTAATGTTGGCAGCAACGGGCAACCAGGTGAGACACAGGGCCTACTGTTCGACTGATTTAAAGTATCCACATATAAATTTGTTACCCATACTCAGTGAGAAAGTGCCCAAGCAACATTGCTCAAAGAAGTAGCCTGGCAAAATTGCTCAGAAAGTTGCCCAGTGTTATTTATCAGCCTTAGGTCATAAATATTGTCTCAAAAGTCATGGAAAATCATGGAAATTTATTGATAAAATTGTGTACAAACCCTGTACTTTGAGATGAGATTTTGTTTCAAAAATGAACCCAAAAGCAGACTTTATTAATGATATAGACAGTAATGCAGACAAACTCATCAAAATACATTTTACAAACCAATCTGAGAAGGGGAAGGGGAATGGTTTTTTCAACCACCAAAATCACGTATGAATGTCAGCATTGTTCAGTAATTTTTAACATTTTTTTTATGAGTAGGTCTCTTAAATTCTAAAACTTCCTTAGTATTAAAATAACAAAAAATGTGCTACCTTTTCCAGATATGACTGAATCTGTTTTGTTCATGTAGCTTACAGTATTTTCAAATTAAGGACTGTAAACTAGATTACTGGGACACAGGTTTTGTTTGTCTGTTTGTTTTGCACTTTACTGTTATATATCTCTATTTGTACATTAAATGCACTTATTGCATTAAATCATAAACAGATATCACCACAGAGCTGGATTGAGTTGATATTATTACCTCAATATCAGTCTTTTTTGGGGTGTATATGTGTAAGATCTATTTTTATTATTTCACATTTTAATTGTAAACCATCTAGACTGAAACCAGTTTGACAGCACCAGTTTCCAATGATACTTGTTTAAGCAATATCATTTTCTAGCCTATCCTAATATGTAAGGCAAGGCACCATTATGGCTCTGCTATTTTAATTGCATATCCATGCACTGACAGAATTAACAAAATATATTGTATTTTGAAATAAAAATAGAACTAGTGCAAAAGTGTATATATGGCCCAAAATGTATGTGACTGGATCTAAATAAATATATATAAATACAATTTGTAAAAGCCATATGTTATTCCAGCCATTTTACTAAAATGATAAAATAAAATAATAATAAAAAAAATCAGAGGGCACTCTGTCAACAAAATACAATAACAAGTGGTCACAGGCGAAGCAGTTGAGATGTGTGTAAATCCCAGATGTGTATGCCAGTCTGTCTTGGCTGACCTGATCACTTGAGATAGATGGTGAGTGTAAACAGGACCAAAGGGATCTATCTGGTCTTCAGGGAAGTGTAGTAGGCCTGTGTCTAAAGTCTAGGTCTTGTGTACATTCATATATGTATGTTAAGACTCATTGATTTGTTCAAGGCTCTGTATGAGGTCTGCGTACATGCTGGAGTTCATATATCGTGGGTAGGAGTCTCGCTGCATGAGCATGTAGATCTGCTGCTGTGCTTCGTCAAACGTGCATGATGAGGGTTCCAGTATGTTCCTGCTGATCACTTCACGTGCATGTGAATCCAGACTTACCTATATATGCAAAGACAGATTTCCAGATGAAGTAATCATAGATAACTTATTCTAAGTGGTTCTGTTACAAAAACTGGTGGGCAGTCTTCCTGTATTACTGGTGGCCTTAACTACTATGTACTTGCATCAAAAAATAAGTACAATGTACTTATTGTGTTCATATTGTATTGCAAAACACTTCTGCTGGTATTGAGGTGGGATACGGGTAGGTTAGGGACAGGTTTGGTGGTATGGGTAGGTTTAAGGGTGGGTGAACATTGTAATTATAAAATCAATTACAGAAATTAATTACAGATGTAACTAAATATAGGTATTTTTAAAAATATAGGTACAATGTAAAAACATGTATGTACACAATAAGTGCATTGTACCAAATGATTAATTTAAATGTAAGTACACAGTAGTTAAGGCCACCTAATATAAAGTGGGACCAACATTGTTAATACATACAGTATATTATGATTCAATACATCATGATGCATCATGATATAATTCATGATCATGACAGCTCTTCTCGCTAGAAATATGGCACATAGTCTTAGAGTTTGTACTTGACTAACTGGGGCCCATGTCAGGAAGCAGACAGACTGGCTAAACTGACCGTTTTCTAGCCACCTCACGTCACAGAAATCAGTTAATTCTCAGCACATAGAGACACTTTCACCTAGATATCACACTGTATATAACACAGAGAAATAAATGATAAAGCTTCGCTTACTGAATATCAGGTCCCTTTCTATGAAAGCGCTTTTTGTAAATGATATGATCATTGATCATAAACTAGATGTGCTCTGTTTGACAGAAACATGGCTAAAACCTGATGAATACATTATTTTAAACGAGTCTACCCCCCAAGATTACTGTTATAAAAATGAGCTGCATCCAAAAGGTAAAGGGGGAGGTGTTGCTACAATTTATAGCAATATTCTGAGTATTTCTCAGAAGACAGGCTTTAAGTATAACTCCTTTGAAGTAATAGTGCTTCATATAACATTATCTAGAGAAACAAGTGTTAATGATAAATCCCCTGTGATGTTTGTACTGGCTATTGTATACAGGCCACCAGGGCACCATACAGACTTCATTAAATAATTTGCTGATTTTCTATCAGAGTTAGGGCTGGCTGCAGGTGATTTTAATATCCACGTTGATAATGAAAAAGATGCATTAGGATCAGCATTCATAGACATTCTATGGTCCTGTTGGCTTCAGTCTGTTCGGATTGCTTCAGTCTGTTCCTGTCTGTTGTGCTGCTGAGAGGTTTGCGATTGTAGTTCCGTATAACTTCGCTTTTTATTGAATCTCTACCTTACTTTCACTCCCTGATGTTTAAAGTGATAATACATAACTTAATTCCCACCATATTTCTGGTGTTATCTTTCAAACTAATCTAACTAAGTTGATCGTTCGCTTTTAAAACTGCGAGTGCAGCGTGCGTGCAGTGCGTTAGCACTCCTTTGCCAGTTACCTTGTCACTCGCAGTTTCATTCACGTTTCTATTCGCGCATATTATTTTTTTCTTTTCTTTTCTTTTCTTTTCTTTTCTTTTCTTTTTCTCACTCCGTTTTTTATGAGCTCATCAAACAACAGTGGTAAGTTAAGTTGGTATTATTCATCAATCAGGGTGAGTAATAGCTTCTTCTCCTGCTATTGTTGTTTGCACTGTTTGCCACATGTACAGTTTATCTGTCTCTGTCAGCAGCGAGGGATTCACATGTGATAAATGCAAGGAAATAGTTAGGCTGACAGAGAAGGTTTTAGAACTAGAGACATGTATCCAAACTTTAGTTGAGGATAGTAAGAATAGCTAGATACTGCTTTGTATGCGACTAGCTCAGGGAGTCCTGTACATTGTTCAGTTCCGGTTGAGCCCGTACAGCAGGGCAACTGGGTGACTGTGAGGTGGCCTAGTCATGGGTCAAAACACCGCTCTTCTGTTCCGATTAGAACATCAAACAGGTTCTCCCCACTCAGTGACGCACCCACTGAGAAACCTGATGAAAGTGCTCTAGTTATTGGCGATTCTATTGTACGGAACGTGAAAATAGAGACACCAGCCACCATAGTCCATTGTTTACCGGGAGCCAGAGTGCCTGAAATCTTGGCAAATTTAAAAGTGCTGGCTAATGCTAAACGTAAATTCAGTAAGATTGTTATCCACGTCGGCGCTAATGATGTTCGACTTCGACAGTCGGAGATCACTAAAAATAACGTTAAAGAGGTCTGTGAACTTGCAAGTACGATGTCAGACACTGTAATAATATGCTCTGGTCCACTCCCTGCTGGCGATGAGATTCATACGGTTGCTCCTTTACGCTTAAGGAAGATTAAGGATAAGAGTCCAACACTGTGGTATAATGAGCACTGTCGCGACCTAAAGAGAGCAGCCCGGAAAATGGAGCGCAACTGGAGGAAAACAAAACTAGAGGTATACTAGAGGTATTTCGTATAGCTTGGTGGGAAAGTACCCTATCCTACAGAAAAGTATTAAAAACTGCTAGATCTGATTACTTTTAGAAGAAAACAAACATAACCCCAGGTGTTTATTCAATATAGTAGCCAGATTAACAAAAAATAAAGCATTTCCCAACAGCACAGCAGTAATGACTTTATGAACTATTTTACTTCCAAGATCGATACTATTAGAGATAAAATTGTAACCATGCAGCCATCAGCTACAGTATCGCATCAGATAGTACACTATAGATCCCCTGAGGAATAATTCCACTCATTCTCTAATATAGGAGAGGAAGAATTGTATAAACTTGTTAAATCATCTAAACCAACAACATATGTTAGATCCTATTCCATCTAAACTACTAAAAGAGATGTTTCCAGAAGTCATAGATCCTCTTCTGGCTATTATTAATTCGTCATTGTCATTAGGATATTTCCCCAAAAATTTCAAGTTGGCTGTTATTAAGCCTCTCATTAAAAAAAAAAAAATCACAACTTGACCCCAAAGATCCAGTTAATTACAGACCGATCTTGAATCTCCCTTTTATGTCAAAGATACTAGAAAAGGTAGTATCCTCACAACTATGTTCCTTCTTAGAGAAAAATGCTATCTGGGAGGATTTCCAGTCAGGATTTAGACCGTATCATAGTACTACTGAGACTGGTCTCATTAGAGTTATACAGAGGCGGAGAGTAGTGAAGTATTTTTACTTTACTCAAGTAAATTTAAAATGTATCTGTAGTTTATCAGAGTGATTTTCTTGTGAAATCTTTACTTCACTACATTCCAAAGCATAACTTCATACTTTTTACTGCACTACATTTCATAAATTTAAAGTTTTTTTTTTTTTTTTTTACATTTAATACTTAAGAGCATTAAAAATGTAGTAATTTCTTGTACTCAAGTAAATCTTTGAATTATATTTACTTGAGTAAAAGTAAGAAAGTAATAGATTTCTAATGTAATTAAGTATTAAATGATATTTAAAATGAAATGTAGTGCAGTAAAAAGTACAATATTATGCTTTGGAATGTTGTGAAGTAAAGTTTTCTAAAGAAAAACACACAATACTGATAAAGTACTGACACTTGAAAAGTACTTTTACAGCAGAGTAAAAATACTTCACTACTGTCCGCCTCTGGAGTTATAAATAACCTGCTCTTATCATCTGATCATGGTTGTACCTCTCTGTTACTGCTACTGGATCTTAGCACCGCGTTCGCCACTATCGACCACAACATTCAGTAACGCTTTAGATTACAACCTGCAACATACTGCGTAAGTAAACAGAATTTACAGTGTAACTTTTTTGTAATTATAGTGTACCTATTCAGTACCTCCTTGTAAGTATAAGGGAATAATATGTGAAGTTTGGGGAATAAAGGGGTAATAACCAAACAAATTATTTCTACTGTAAGTATTTTGAAACTAAGTGGTACCTATTCTAATATTACGTGGTATGTAGGCTATACAACACTCTTATATTTTCAAGCGATTTAGCAAAAACGTACACTGTGGAGGCCTACTTTTTAAACGTGCTAGGTTATTGTTTCAATCCAAATGCTCGGTTGAGACTGTTGCATTAGGAAGCTGATTTGACCCAATTTGGGTTGATATTGTCAGTCCGGTCTTGTGTTTCCCCTCCTCTCGTGCCCATATTTGGTTTGTTCCTGTTCCTGTGATTATTAGTTGATTAGTCTCCTTCCGTGTTTGATTGTTTCCCACCTGTTTCAGTTCTCCTTGTCTGATTTCCTTTTGTTTATAAGCCCTGTGTTTCCCTATCTCCAGGTCGGTTGTTAATTGTCTACTTGTCGTTTGGTGTCCTGCCTTCCTGTGTTCCCGTGTCCAAATAAAAGTCTATGTTGGAAGAAACTCCTGTTCCCCACGTTTCCCTGGCTCCAGCAGGATCGTGACAGATATCAGTAATAAAAGGGTCCCACTTTATATTAGGTGGCCTTAAATACTATGTACGTACCTTTAAATTAAGCATTTGGTACAATGCACTTATTGTGTACATACATATTTTTACATTGTACTTATATTTTAAAAAATACAGATGTAATTACATCTGTAAATAATTTCTGTAATTACATTTATAATTACTCTGACCCATCCCTTACACATTAACCCACCCTTAAACTTACCCATACCACCAAACCTGTCACTAACCTTACCCATATCTCACCTCAATAGCAGCAATTGTGTTTTGCAATACAGTATGAACACAATAAGTACATTGTAATTATTTTTTGATGTAAGTACTTAGTAGTAAAGGCCACCTAATATAAAGTGTGACCAATAAAAGTAACCCGACGGTCCTAGGTTAGGAACAGTGTTGCCAAGTCC
Organism: Acrossocheilus fasciatus; assembly: GCA_036784905.1. NCBI lineage: Eukaryota > Metazoa > Chordata > Actinopteri > Cypriniformes > Cyprinidae > Acrossocheilus > Acrossocheilus fasciatus. The sequence continues at coordinate 36,275,438 of CM071944.1, forward strand.
GTGGTTTTCTGTTCAAATTGGAGGACAGAGTGTCAGTAATATATAATGATAAGATTAAACACTCAATTTTCAGTTAAAGGCATTTCATTATTGAATTCAGAGATGCCATTGTCTAGCTCAGTTTAGTTTAAATAGTATCTGTGCAATCAAATCGGCGATAATCGCTAGAAATTAGGTGTCCCCAACTGAGCAAGCCAGAGGCGACAGCGGCAAGGAACCAAAACTCCCTCTGTGACAGAATGGAGAAAAAAACCTTGGGAGAAACCAGGCTCAGTCGGGGGGCCAGTTCTCCTCTGACCAGACAAAACCCACAGTTCAAAAATTTCAAGTTCTAACAATAGTAGTATTATGTAGTTAGGTATTGTATTATATTTTTAGTTATATTTTTTTTTAGTTTTATTGTATTTTAATTGAGGTCTCTGGGGGTCATCTGGGTGTCCTGGTCGACGATCAGGCCTGCAGACATCATCTCTTGGTGCTGATCCACCATCTAATCATAGGAAAGAATGCAATGAAATCCGTGTCTGCGGTGCTTAAGATGGAAACGTGTGGAAAGTAGGAAAAAAATAATCAAAGCACAGACAAGGGACAACTTTTAAACTGTGTTCGTTTAAAACTGGAGCAGTGAATGTGCTGATCGGGAACTGGAAACAGCTTGAATGGCGCGATGAGTCTATCCATCTTTGCGGTGCTCATGACAGGAATATGTGTCGAAGAAAACTATTCAAAGTGAAGAGGAGAGAGATTTTTGAAAACTGACTGCAATGTGTTCTTTTAAAACTGGAGAGTTTTGTCCAGAGTTTTCCCAACATTGAGTAGTAAAGCCGGGAACTGAAGTAGTCAAAATGGTGCTTGAGGACGTGGATCACAACAGTAAAATCAAAGATGGTAAAATCCTGTCAGTTCGCTATAATACATAGTTTAATATTGACTTTCAGTGTTTATTACTGTATGTTTACTGATGTGATGGTTTGGCCATAATAGTTTAACTTCGTCAGTGGGTGAAAAACATGAACAAATTGAACAAAATCTTAATTTTGTTCTTAAACTTTTCAAAAGAATTTGGTTTAGCTGTATAAGCTGTATAAGTATGGAGATGCTTTGCTTTTTCTTAACTGTTGTAATACATTTTTATCTTTTATTATCTGTTGCCTGTGTTGTTACTGTTGTCATATTGTGTGTGATTTTAATTTAAGAACCCAAATTTCAAATAATATTTGAATTAAATAAAAGTCACCATGTTTATTGATATATTACCTGATGTATGACCTACTGTATAAACAATTGTTTTAGAGCAATTTGTTGTAGCTACATACCCTGTAACTACATGGAACAATGGAAGAACAAGCATCACTAATTTACAGCCCACAAATATTGTATTTACCCTGTAACTTCATGGAACAAGGACGTAACAGGGCACCACTTTAATTTACAGCCCAGGAGGAACAGGTTGGGCTTAAAGAGAACAAGTGCATATTTGCACAGTAATTACAGAGAAAAATATTGCACTAGTTTTAATTTAATTGTTTGATGGACAAACTAAATCCTTTTTTTTTTTTTTTTTTTTTTGCTATAAAAACATCACATACATCCACTGAAATACAAATGCTGTATTATGCATTTTTTTTCTGTGAACACCTGGAAAGAGGTAAGCTTGTTTTAAGCTGCATTGAACCTTGATGGTATATCATGCATAGTTATTTGGTGATAGTGGTGTTGTGAAATTGATGGTGTGACTCACCTGAGATCGACAAATAACCTTTCATAAGGTAAGCTGACTTGTGAATTATAAATCATAGCAGAAACTCATTTCACTAGATGTCCAATTTTTTGTTCAGTAATCATCATGTTCCCTTTAATAATAGAATGGTTAAAAATACATAGGCCTATAATAAAATACCAGTATAAAATTATACAAAGAATATTGTCTTTCTAAATCGCTCCTAAACATAAGATTATTGTTTAGGCCATACCACATAATATTAGAATAGGGTGATACCCCTTAGTTTCAAAATACTTACAGTATAAATGACTTTGTAATTTTACAGGTTGTTACCTCTTTACTCCCCAAATGTTGAATATTATTCCCCTATACCTACACTATAATTACAAAAACATTACGCAGCAACTTCAGATTACTTAGTTCTTTGCAGGTTGCATATCTGGTGGTTACCCCCTTATTACCCAAACGTAACGTATTGTTCCCTTATATCTACACGTATGTTCTTTATAGGTACACTATAATTACAGAAACGTACACTGTAAATTCAGTATACTTATGTAGTTCTTTGCGGGTTGTAATCTAAAGCGCTACCCAACACTCTTATGAATAGACTAGAAACCTTTGTTGGCATTAGTGGAAGTGCATTATCATGGTTCAAATCATATTTATCTGACCGCCATCAATTCGTAGTAGTGAATGAAGAGGCATCATATCAATCACAAGTGCAGTATGGAGTACCTCAAGGCTCAGTACTAGGGCCGTTACTTTTCATACTTTTCATGTTACCCTTGGGAGATATCATCAGGAAACACATTGTTACCTTTCACTGTTATGCTGATGATACTCAGCTCTATATTTCTCTGTGGCCTGGTGAAATACACCAAATTGAGAAACTAACAGAATGCATAGTTGATATAAAAAACTGGATGATGAGTAATTTCTTACTGCTAAATTCTGAAAAAATGTTATTTATCGGACCTAAAACCCCCAAATGTAATAACCTAGAACACTGTCTAACACTTGATGGCTGCTCTGTCAATTCTTCGTCATCAGTTAGGAACCTAGGTGTGTCACGGTTCATGGGATCACGGTCTCATCTGTGCTGTGTGTGTGTGTGTGGGTGTGTCTGATTACCGCCACGGGCTAATCGTTCCCAGGTGTGGCTCGTTGGCGGGGCTATATCAGATGTGCTAACCTTGTCTGTTTTGTCAGATCCTTGATGTTTGTCCTCGCGCTCCCGCTCACTACGTGGCTCCAGTGTCTGGGTTTCGGGTTCGTCTTCACCATCCTTTCCTGGGATTCTGTCCTCGGTGAGCTGCCCATTGCATCCCTGCGCTACAGAGACTTCTCTGCTCGTCTGCATGGATTAACATTGACTCCCTGCTTGTGTGTCTTCAGGGATAATCAATAAACTGTTTGTTTTGCATCTGCTACTGAATCCTGTCTCTTTTTCCGCGTGACAAGGTGTGCTATTTGATAGCAATCTTTCCTTTGACAGTATTTGTAAAACTGCATATTTCCATCTTAAAAATATATATAAATTGAGACCTATGCTCTCAATGTCAAATACAGAAATGTTAATTCATGCATTTATGACCTCAAGGTTAGATTATTGTAATGTTTATTGGGTGGTTGCTCTGCACGCTTAATAAACAAACTCCAGATGGTCCAAAATGCAGCAGCTAGAGTTCTTACCAGAACCAGGAAGTATTGACCACATTAGCCCAGTTCTGTCAACACTGCACTGGCTCCCTATTAAACATCGTATAGACTTTAAAATCTTGTTAATTACTTATAAAGCCCTGAATGATTTAGCTCCTTAGTACTTCAGCGAGCTCTTATCGCATTATAGTCATCCAAGTTCGCAGCGTTCTCAAAACTCTGGCCATTTGATAATGCCTAGAATATCAAAATCAACTGCGGGCGGCAGATCCTTTTCCTAACTCTGGAACAATCTACCTAACACTGTTCGGGAGGCAGACACACTCTGTCAGTTTAAATCTAGATTAAAGACCCATCTCTTTAACCTGGTGTACACATAACACACTAATACGCTTCTAATATTCAGATCCATTAAAGGATTGTTAGGCTGCATTAACAAGGTCAACCGGAACCGGGAACACTTCCCATAACACCCGATGTACTTGTTACAGCGGAGACCAGGACACCTAGATGAGCCCCAGAGACAGATCCCCAGTGAAGACCTCGTCACCTAGATGGCCATCGGGTCAAGATCACAGGAACCAGATGAGTCCTCTACACAATCTGACTTGGAATTGAACTGCTGGTTTCATCTGGCCAGAGGAGAACTGGCCCCCCAACTGAGCCTGGTTTCACCTCTGGCTTGCTTAGTTGGGGACACTTAATTTCCAGCGATATCGTCGACTTGATTGCACAGATACTATTTAAACTGAACTGAGCTGGACGATGACCTCACTGAATTCAGTAATGAAAAGCCTTTAACTGAAAATTGAGTGTTTAATCTTGTCATTTTCCATCATTGACACACTATTTTCCTATTTGATACTGTAAAGTTGCTTTGACACAATCAAAGGGGGGTGGGGGTGGGGGGTTCTCACTAGAGGTCTTCACGGGTCCAAAAATACAAATCCAAAGAGACCCGTAAATGTGCTGCACGGAAATGACCCGGACCCGCATTTTATTTGAAAGTGGGACCCGAACCCGTGCAGACCCGAGAAATGCCTTAAATGTGCTACCTGGACCCGAGCCGACCACTATTCGAAAGTTGGACCTGAACCCGGCTGGGAAGACACAGACCCGACTGCACCCATTCCGATCGGCACGTATTGCACAGCAAATGCTATAGTCAATAAACAATAAACAAGTTGCGGGAAAAAAATTAAAAAACTTTTTGCCTTAACTACTGTTATTATCCTTCTTACTGCGATGCATAACAATCTTCCTTGCCAATAAATTTCCATCAATGTTAGGCGGTTCCTCTCTCTTGCCGACTGAAAGAGCCTTCTTAATCCACTCATTATTCTAGCTTCAAAAGTCTACATGCTGTCACGGCTGGAGACGTATGACTACGACTGTTGCGGTTACCCTTTTTTTTGAACAATACTTTTTGTTGGTTGTAATAAAGACTCAGAGCAATTATTTTTTAGCAAAAATCGCACAGAACAAGAAGTGCGTTACACTTTACTATGTGTGTGTTCAATAACAGGTGCGTCTCTTCAGTTTTGTTTCAGCTTTTTTTTCACATTACTCATGAAGGAATCCATGTGAACACTGTCTGCTTGCAGGCTACTACATTAACTCCGCCCGCGCTCTGCTTCTGGCAGCTGAGGTAACGCATGTTTTTTTTTTCTGCTCACACTTGGGTTTCACTTTATTTTGATGGTCCCTTTAACACATTCTATTGGCTATAAGTAATGCTGCACCTACATTTCTACTAACTTTCATTAGAGTGTTAGTAGTGTATTAGTTGACTGGTAGGGTTAGGGTTAGATTAAGTTGACAAGTTCTTGCAAAGTTACTTATAGTCAGAAGAATATCTGTTGGGAGACCAACACAATAAGGAGTTAGTAGATATGAAGCAGACATTCTACTAATAATCTTATGAGAGTTTGTTGACATGTAGTTGCAACATTACTTAGTGTCAACAGAATGTTCATAAGGGACCATCAAAATAAAGTGTTACCAAACTGTGTACAGTATAAAATGGAATAAAATGTCGACCAATGAAGAGGTAATAATGACTGTCAAACTTTTGGGTGTTGATCGGCTCCATCTATGTTTTGATTATCAATCTGAATCCTGTTCAGTCTTTTTTCAGCTTTTTGTTCAAAATGTTGTTTATTTCTTTATTTTTTATTTATGAAACTTAACCACATTCAAGTTTTAAAAAAAAAAAATAATAATACATGAAGCTAGAATAAAATGTTTTTGTTTACAAGCAGATACTCTGTTCTTTCTTTGGATGATTTGCATGTTCAGATATTCATATAACAAAATATATACAAATTAATACCTAAATAAGGACATAGCAGTATACTTAAAGTATGATGTAAAGTTCACTTAAAGAAAACGTCTCAGTTACTGTATTAAAGGCTCCTGCAAGATGGACTTTTAATTTGAAACTGTAGTCATAGTAGTATTACGGGAGAGGGCAGCGTAGTTCATTGAGTTGCCATTGTTTGCTGTGTTCGTGTGATCTGTTCGAGCCACTGGCTGAAAGGATGATTACTCTAGTTGGTTCGTGGTGATTGCTGCAGATTTAACATCAAGGTGTTAGTCACTGACTGCAAAGTAAGCCGATTTTATTTATATTTGTGTTAACAGTGATCGGAACAGTGTTATGCATATGTATCAGACGAACCTGCCCAGACATGTCCTGTAACGATCGTTCTGTATTATTCAGCCTGGTAATGTTACTTAACTTGTGATTATTCATTCATTATCTGGATGTAAATCAGTGTTATGTATTACAGTGTTTCTTAAAGATGTTTGAATGATGCGATGCGGTACTATTGAGCTGTTAAATTACTGAATGAGTGATGAGCATTATGTTTATGCAGATTCTGCTTATATGCATCACAGCTACCCATATATGAGAGCTGTATGTTCATAGTGACAAATTCTCACTCATGGCTTGTAGTTCTCTGTGAAAGACCTTCTTTCCCTTCATTTAACCATATGTTTTGTAGAGAAATATCACTGATCTGAATTGGAAATACTTTGGCTTCATTATGTAACAGTGAATGTTTACTGTTGTTTATATAATTTAGTTTATTCATTGTCTTTATTGTACTTTTTTTGCAGACTATCTTCACCTTTTATTGTACATCTGTGGCCCTACCTTTCTCTGCCAATACACCGTCTAAAGCTGATCACCTGTCTCCTCATTATTGGTGCTCTGACTGGTACCCAGGGGGGTTTACTCATCAACTACCCAGTCAGAACCTAATAGTCCAAAAGTCTCTCCAACAAAGTGGTCCTTCGAGCCAGATGAGTATTCCCTGCTGATATAATGGATCCTGATAAGGAGATATTTGGAGGTGCTCGCCCTAAACGGCACACATGTCCTCCTGCTTACCTACAACAGTATGAAGTATAGTATACTCGAGGCAGACCTGTTTCTGAGTGTGATGTCCCTCACTCCTGGGAGGCACCTGTCCATCGGACTCCTCCCCCATCCTTCCAGCCATACACCATTCCCCCTGGTGGTGACCTGGTCTGTTCTGATGGCTCACAGATCATGTCCTCAGGTTATAAACCTTCACAGCATGCTGAATGCCATCAGCCATTGTTCTCCTCACCTCAAGCGGCTGGTTTCATTACCTCTGCACACGACAGCGAGCTACAGCACCTGCGTCATGAACATGCACAACTAATGCAGACTTATCAGGCCTTCCAGGCAGACCTGAAGGAGCTGAGAGAAGTCCGTGCTGAAGTCAGAGAATTAGTTCAAGTGGCTCAGTCCCTTCGAGCTGACCTTAGTCAAGCTAGAGGCCAGAATCTCTCATGAGCACAGCCACCGGCGTTGCAGGTATCCAGTACTCCTGTGAGGTGGTATTATCCAGTACTCCTTTAGCGGAGGATGGAAACTTTGCTGAACTTCCTCCACCGCCTTGGCCTGAGTGACCTTGCACTATCAGACTGGGTGACCGTGCACTATCAGACATGGGTGCCACTACCTACCAACCTGTGGTGCCTGCCAGAGACTAGAATGTATTCCTTTGTGTTCCCGGCTACTGAAACACTCCCTTCTCAGCCTTATGCTCCTGACACTTGTGGGCTTCCCACCTCCTACCCCTAAAGAGCTTCGAGAGTTACTCACATCTGCAGCCATGCCCTTATCTGCTAACCGCACAACTGTGCCTGTTTCTTGAGGAGGCTAGAATGATAGCGGATGCTTACCTGAACTCACCTACCCCATTCACTGATACGATGGCAGCTCTTCATGATAAATTTGGCCAACCGCATCAGCTAGCCTTAAGGAAGATTGCTAGTGTCCTTGAGAGCCCTGACATAAAACGAGGTGATATCTCAGCCTTCCAGAGGTTTGCTCTCCAGGTGCAGTCACTAGTGGGCCTCTTGAAAACCCTGGGACGTGACGGTGAGCTGGAGCTGAGTTGTGGGTCCCACGTTGCGCGCCTCCTGAGTAAGCTCCCCCCTGAGCAGCGAGCTGAGTTTCGTCGCCATATGTTCCGCCAACCTGGCACAACCTCTAATCTGGCTGACCTTTCAAACTGGCTCCGTTACGAAACTTGATGCCACAGTTACAATACTGAGCCTGTCTAAGGGCTCACATGCCAAGTCAGATTCTGGGAAGAGGACTGTGACCATCCTGCATGGGGTTGGAGAATTCCCGGTTGAGACTTCTGCTTCTAGGGAAGGTCCTGTTTCACAAATCAAACCTGCCAAAGTGAAACGTTATTGTCCTTTCTGTGATAAGACTGAGCATTACCTGAGCCAGTGTGCATCCTTCTCTAAGCTTACCAACGACCAGGTCAGGACATGGATTCGCAGTCACAACCATTGTTGGCGCTGTGCTAGGGCACACCATGCTGCTCAATGTGACCTAAAAAAAGCCCTGCAATATCTGCAAAGGCATCCATCTCCACCCTCTTCATGAAAGAATGTCAGTCCATCCCAGAAGTAGGATTCAACTAACATGGAGAAGAGCTGCCTGACGAATTCCTCCCCAGATAGGTTCCTCCTGGATAGACCCTCTGTCAAAGGGCGGGTTATGCTCAAAGTGGTTCCAGTGCATCTGCATTATGAAGATCGAACCTTGGACACCTTCGCTCTTCTTGGCAATGGGTCGGAGAGGACCATTCTGCTCTCCACTGCAGTTAAACCTCTGGGGTCGACAAACGCATATGTGCGTTTTTTGGCATAATCTCCTGATAACGCCGAAAAGAACTTAAATTACACTTTCAGTTTTGATCGTACAGATAAGAGCAATACATCAATCGGATCTGTAAAGGGTCTACTTTTATTTGTATACATTCATAATAACAACTAAACTTTGTGCTTTTGAAGAATAAAGAAAACAAACAGGGTGTGCTCTCTGTCTTCTCCGTCTCCGCGAACTGCTTTTAGAAACATGTCACTAAAATGAACTGTAACTAAACAAATACTCAGCACACAGACATGGGAGTTATATCTATAGAAAGCTTGAAGTGTCTACTTTAAGATGAAGCAAGTCTTATCGAAAACAAACATTCTGTGATGAAGTAAACCATTAGAAACCAACACGATATTCAGTCTTTCCCGTCTGATTCATTATCTCTAATGTGATCGCGCCGTTCATATGTAAGTAGCCACGTGGGACGTGCACACGTGCAAACGCCCAACACAAACAAAGAGCATTCATCGCGGCTACTGTTCATTTCTGGAAGACGCGCTGAGTAAAGGCAAGATTTCCCTCGGAAAAAAAACACGATTTCATCCAGTAGAGGATATCAATCTGATGAGTAATTAATGTTTTTTTTTTTGCATTAGTTACCGTGTTATTGTGACATAAACTTGATCACATTTACTAACAGTTAGTTGGGTTTTTCCCAAACTACAACATGATGAATGCTACGTGTCTAAGAATGTTTATACTATGTTTATTATTAATACTCTGCTCACAAATATATTTTAATAGTGTGCTAAAAAATAACGATTAGTTTCTCAGATATAAAATATCATTTTTTTATAGTACAAAGTTGGCTACATCCTTTTATAGTACAACGCATGCGTGAGTCTAAAAAAACCTCCAAAACCTCAGCTCTTTTTAAATTAATAATAATTATAATAACTGTTTTTTTGAGCAGCAAATCAGAATATTAGAATAATTTCTGAAGGATCATGTGACTGGACTAATGATGCTAAAAAGTCAGCTTTGATTGTTCCTAATAAACTGTTTAACTGCACTTGCAAGTGAATCTCAAGTTATTTTGTGTGATAGCTAAATATATTCTTAATAAACTATTAACAAAAAAATATAAATTTATTTTGTCCTCATATTCTTTCTTATAACTCTTTCCTCTCAGTCACATACCTGCCTGAATAGCTCATTATGCAGCTCATTATGCGGGCCTTTGTCTTCTCAGGTGTGAATGTGAAGGTTGATGCCCTCTCGCATAGACCCTTTTTACTCAAAAAGTGACTTAGAAACTTTAAATCAATATATTGTTTTCTGTGAGCAAGTAAACAAGATGATTTACATATCATTTTGAAGCAAAAACTCTAGGATACAAGATCCAGTTCTCAAAAGTCTTGTGAACAAATGTTTTGTATGTGTTTTATGGTCTTATTTCAGTGACTTCAAAATTTTAGTTTTTCACTAACCACGCATAAACGTTTCTTTCTCAAAAACAAAATCATGTACATAAATGCTGCTAACATATTATTGTAGCCAGTTTGTGCTGTTTACAGTGTCATAAGACTTTAGCCATTTATATGTTTATAAGCAACTGAAAAAAACACAAATGTAAGGGCATGTCAAAACTTCTCCAGGCCCCCAAAACACCCTCAGACCCCAGAGGGTTTAGGCCTTGGGCATTCAGGGTGTCCCAGAAGACCTGTCGTTGTGGACAGTGAGAGATGATATCCAGGTCATTCAGGGTTGCTCTATTTCCTTTCACATCTCTCCACCTTTTAAACTTCAGACCAGTTATAAGATCAATCATGCCTTCACTGCTGATCCTCTTAACCTGTCATGCCAATCTTACCCTGTAGAACAGCTACAATAGAAGTACAGGCATCTGCGTGGTCTCCCGATCCGTACGCTTACGGATGTCCAACCTTTACATCTCATCGGCTCTGATCAGCCCCATATCATAACCCCAAACGAGCCTGTTCGATGGGGCGGCCGGGGCGTGCCAGCTGCAGTTCACACACACCTAGGATGGACGCTCCAGGGTCCTATACCTTCCATGGGGTGTCCTCCTACCCCACAGCAATGCCTGCTAACCTGCATGGTTCCAGTTCACGATGAGCTACTTCAGAACGTTCAACGACTGTGGCAGTTGGATACAGTTCCACAGTGGGAGGGCAAAGAGGTAACCCTGTCCAAGCAGGATCAGGAGGCACTTCAGCTGCTTGACCGTAAGACTCTCATTCTGGAAACGGAGGGAATACATCGGTTAGCTACACCCCTGCTGCAGCAAAAGGATATGCCAGTGTTGAATGCACCTAAAGAATCAGTCCTACCTACCCTTCGTAGTGTTGAGAGGCGTCTGCTGAAGGAGCCTGTAAAAGCTGAGGTCAATGAAGAGGAGATGAGGAAACTCATTGAGACAGGAGCTGTTCGGGAGGTCACAGATCTTATACCTAACTCACCTGAATGTTGGTACATCCCCCACCACATCGTTACTCACAATGGGAAGTTCCGCCTTGTCTTTAACTGCTCCTATTAAGGACAAAGCCTTAATCAGTACCTGTTGCCAGGACTCACCCTCGGAGCCTCACTGTTGGGTGCCCTTATCCGTTTCAGAGAACATCCTGTGGCTGTGAGTTCGGATATTAAGGCGATGTTTCATCAGGTTCGCCTTATACCTGAGGACCGTCCCTTACTCCGTTTCCTTTGGGCAGGACCTGAAAATGGATGAGGCACCCAAGATTCTTGAATGGCAGGTCCTGCCCTTTGGCACAACCTCCAGTCCGTAATGCGCCACCTATGCACTGCAACGGCATGTCCAGCAACACCCTCTGACTGATGAGGCAATTCGGTTTTCAGTGGAGAGGTGTTTCTATGTCAATAACTGTCTGCAGTGTCTGCCTACAGCAGATGAGGCTCGGAACTTGATTGATCGACTACGGAATATCCTTTCTGGAGCTAGATTCGAAATTCGCCAGTGGGCCTGCAATGATCCTATTGTGCTAAGTCATCTACCATCTGATGTCCGAGCTGCGAGTGTGGAGCTGTGGTTGACACAGGAGAAATCAGACGTCCCTGAATCAACACTAGGTCTGAGCTGGAACTGGCAGACAGACACTTTGTCCTACAAACACCGACCTGTGACTTACAAGACTCCAACTTTGAGGAGCATCTATAAGGTCCTAGCTACCCAGTACGACCCCCTGGTATGGCTTTTACCTTATACAACTCGGGCGAAAGTCATCATTAAACAATTGTGGACCAAGGAGAGAGGGTGGGATGACCCCAACCTTCCACCTGAGCTCCTGTCCTGGAGTGTATGGGAGGAGGAACTCTGATACCTTCCTTGTATCTCCTTTCCTCGGCCTTATGTCCCTCCTGAGGTTGGGATGGATGGTGTTACCCATAAGGTACATATCTTCTCGGATGCCTCTGAGCAGGCATATGGAGCGGTGGCTTACCTCTGAACTACCGATCAGGGCAGTCAGACTTACCTGTCCTTCATCATAGCATGCTCCCGTGCCACTACTAAAGGAGCTCACTCAATTCTAAGACTGGAACTCTGTGGGAGTCTTGTCGCGGCACAGTTGGCTAAGTTACTTGAAATCGAGTCAACACTACAGGTCCAGTCTATTTCCCTGGGGACAGACTCTACCACGGTCCTCCAGTGGTTGAATTCTGAGTCCTGTCGCTTCCGAGTCTTCGTGGGGACAGAATCGCTGAGATCCAGGAGCTGATGGACAAGTGCTCTTGGCGTTATGTAAGCTATGCGGACAACCCCGCTGATGACCTCACAAAAAGAAGACCTCTCCAATACCTGGCTGCACCGAACCGATGGTCCCAAGGACCCTCTTTCCACCTCTAAGATCCCAAAGAATGGCTAGTAATCCCTAGGGCTGAAACCAGGGAAGACCAGGTTGAACTACGGAAATCTACCTTCTGTGGGATCAGTACCGTTCCCCCCCTCGTCTGATAAGATTGATGGATGGAACACCTGGAAAGAACTGTTGGATGTAACCGCCTGAGAACTTTGGAACAACTTGGTTCCAGGAACTTCTCCGGAGGCTGAGAATTACTGGCCAGGCTAAGGCCCATATCCTCAAACAGGTTCAGCAGGAATTCTTCCCTGAGGATTATAAACTGTTAGGGACTGGAAAGCCAGTTAGGTCCGGGAGTCGGCTAGTTACCCTAACTCCTGAAATGGATACATTCAGTGGTCTGATAAGGGTGGGAGGTCGTTTACGGAGAACTGAAGGCATCGAGGACTCTATTTTACATCCTCTGGTGCTGGATCCTAGCCACTCCGTCACTCGTTTCCTCATTCACCATTATGATGACCAGTTACATCATCCTGGATTGGAGCGGTTGTTCGGGGAAATACGGAGATACTATTGGATTCTCCGAGGCCACGAAGCTGTCCACCAGTTTCAATGTAACTGCCCAGAATGTCAGTGTTGGAGGGCCCAACTGACAATCCCTAAGATGTCGGATTTACCCGCTGCACGCCTTCAGCTCAATAAACCTGCCTTCCATTCTTGTGGAGTGGACTGCTTTGGACCCCTGCTAGTTAAAATTGGGAGATGCACCGAGCGTTGGGGTATTCTCTTCAAATGTCTGACTACAAGAGCTGTGTGCAGAGAAAAAGGTACTCCTCTCAGAAAATGTACAAATAAAGATCATTTTAGATGTTTAATTACTATTTGGAGCATTGTGATCACTAGAAGAGGGCTTAATGAACTCATTTTTGTGAAAACCTCAAATTTGACCAAAACTGACATTTTTCATTTCTTTTGCCTGTAGCTCAAAATTAGTCCGAGCGACTTCCGACTCATTTTGCCAGAATGGGTCACATATAACTAATATTGAGCAAGGAATATTACCATTGTCAACAGGACTAGTCAAGTCAAAGTCAAGTCACCTTTATTTATATAGTGCTTTTAACAATATAGATTTTGTCAAAGCAACTTTCCAATATCAAAATAGGAAAATAGTGTGTCAATAATGTATAATGACAAGATTAAACACGCAATTTTCAGTTAACCCTTTAGGTGCCAGGGTTTGTTTTTGAAAAATGCTGGATTTTGACATCAAGATTTCAAAAGCTTGTGGCTTGAAAGGGCTTAAAGATAGAGATTTACTGTAAATTAGAAAAATGTTGGGCATGACCGAAAGTTTATGTGGGGTGTAAATATACTCATCTAATTTGCATATTATGACGTCACCAGGGGGCAGCCCTCTTGAATTTCATAATTTTCAGGAAATAGTGGATATTGAATTGATGTTTGAACTTATTTGCTTGTTTGTTTTTTTTGTTTTTGTCTTTTTATCCTCATTCCAAATGATCAGGAAAAGATTAAATCAACAAAGTAGTAAAACAGGAGAAAGTAGTAAATTATTACTATATTACTGTGCCATAGTAAAATATATGTACCTATTTTTTGATCAGTTGACCAGCTATCTGCCCAATCAGGTATCTAAGTGACACAGTTTATAGTTCTTGAGAGTATGGTGCTTCTCATTGCATGGTACAGCGCACAGACCTACCCCACACTGACTGCACCTGTACTGTCACTTTGAGCCCTTTTCCTCGAACAATTTTGGTCTAGAATCGAAGTACTACATGTCTGCCATCTAGTGGTATGGAATATAAATGAGATATTACACCATATTAGGAACTACAGTCCATTTCATGAAATATGACGTCTTGTCGCAATTTTGCGACTTTGGGACTTAGAGGGTTAAAGGCATTTCATTATTGAATTTAGTGATGTCATTGTCCAGCTCAGTTCAGTTTAAATAGTATCGAATAAGTATAAGAATAGTATAAGAATAGTAATAAGGCGACAATATCGCTGGAAATTAAGTGTCCCTAACTAAGCAAGCCAGAGGCGACAGCGGCAAGGAACCAGAACTCCATCGGTTAAAGAATGGAGAAAAAAACCTTGGGAGAAACCAGGCTCAGTCGGGGGCCAGTTCTCCTCTGACCAGACGAACCAGCAGTTCAATTCCAACTGCAGCAAAGTCAGATTGTGTAATGGACTCATCTGGTTCCCGAGGTCTTGTCCCGATGGCCATCTAGGTGACAAGGTCTTCACTGGGGATCTGTCTCTGGGGCTCATCTAGGTGTCCTGATCTCCGCTGACGTTCAGGGCTGTAGAGGTCAACTCTATGTGCTGATCCACCTTTTGATCTGGATACGGACTGGATCCGGGTGATTGCAGTAACCATCTGATCTGGATACGGACTGGATAGGATGGCTACGGTGATCTCGGAATAAGAAAGAAACAGACTAATATTAGTGTAGATGGCATTCTTTTTACGATGTAACAAGTACATCGGGTGTTATGGGAAGTGTTCCCGGTTCTGGTTGACCTAAATGCAGCCTAACAATCCTTTAACGGATTTGAATATTAGAAGCGTATTAGTATGATATGTGTATGCCAGGTTAAAGAGATGGGTCTTTAATCTAGATTTAAACTGACAGAGTGTGTCTGCCTCCCGAACAGTGTTAGGTAGATTGTTCCAGAGTTTGGGCGCTAAATTGGAAAAGGATCTGCTGCCCACAGTTGATCTTTTTTATTATTTTTTTTTATTTATTATGCAAACAAAAATACTATTTACAGGTAACAAATCAAAAACAAAATAACCAAGGTCAACAAAACATACGTGACAGCCAACATGATTTGTGTGAGTGATTGAGTGTGTGTGTGTGTGTGTGTGTGTGTGTGTGTGTGTGTGTGTGTGTGTGTGTGTGTTTGTGTAAGTGTGACTGGGTGTTGGGGTTGGAAGTATATAAATAAAAGAGAGTACAACAGATATGACAATAGCAAAAAAACAAAAAAAAACAATAGTAATGATAACAGTAATAATAGTAATATTAGAATTAATAACAAAAATTAGAGGATGGAGGATGAGGAAGGTTATAAGTAATAATAGTAATAGTAGCAGCAATAACGATAATAAACTTGTGCATCCGAGACAGGGGGGGGTTGGGGAATCAGGAGGAGGACAAATAGTAGTAATAATAATAATAATAATAATAATAGTAATAGTAATGATGAAATAATAATAGTAATAATAATAATAAAGCTATGAATAGAGAGATATTGTAAGGCTGCCTCTGGGCCCATAAATTATGCCAAAAATGAACCATCAAGGAGAGGTGCTGCAGGGCACAGGGCCCAAAAGTCCCACCCCCGGCCGCCACTCACATGCCACGCTTACCCCACATATGTATATGAGTGTATGATGCATTAAAAAAGCGTGACGTGCAGCATGGAACCAGCCCAGTGCAAAGTCCAGGTCCCCATGCTCACGTCTCACTTACCCTGTGTGTGTGTCTGATATACATATATATATATATTTTTTTTTTACATTTATTTATTTATTTATTTTTAATTATTATTATTATTTATTTATTTATTTATTTATTTTTTCCTTACTTATTTTACAATAGTAAAAATAGTATATCGTCTAGTGATGCATTAAAATAAGCAAGGCATGTAGTGCCGAACCCGCCAGAGGCAAGAAAACACGGGCAAAGCTGGTACAGGTTGGAGGCACATGGTTCCCGGCCCCACAGCACACCCACCATCCACTAAACCAAACCACACAGGGCAGGATCTGAGATGCCACAGCGAACCGAAGCCCAGAGGCATGGAAATAGAAATAGAAATAGAAATAGAAATAGAAATAGAAAGAGAAAATAAAATAAAATAAAAGAAACGAAAAGAAAAGAAAAGAAAGGGACAGAGAGAGAGAGAGAGAGAGAGAGAGAAGAAAAAGGTAGAAAAAAAACCACGAGGAGAACAGAAAGAGAGAAAGAAAGGATAGGGAAAGAAAATAAATAAATAATAATAATAAAATGAACAAGTTTAATCTTTCATAAGTTTTAATTTAGTTTGATATTAGCCATTGTTGCTACCTCCTCCTAACCCCCCTCCCACAAATCTTGTGTAGATATTGATGAATGGTGTGTTGTTGTGGATGGCTTCAGACAAAGAGGGTCAACGGATTCATGATTGATGGAAGTTTATGAGAGATAACAAAGAGGGGTGTAATTCTATTGTATTATTTTGAGTGGAAGTTGACAGGTTTTCCATGGAGATGTACTCTAGTAGTAAGTTTTTCCAAGATGTAATATGTATAGTGTTCCTTGATTTCCAGTTCATGAGGATAGTTTTCTTGGCGACAGTTAGAGCCACTAGGAGTAATTTACTATCTGTATCGTTTGAGTTGATTATGGATATGTCACCTAATATACAGAGGGAGGGAGATAATGGGACGTGACATCCCATAAGGTTGGATAGTGACTCAGTAACGTTTTCCCAAAATTCTTTGACTGGGGTGCAATGCCACATGGCGTGAAGATAGGTGTCTGAGGTGTTTTGTGTACAATGTGAGCATGTTTCTGAAGTAAAACCCATTTTAAATAATTTTCGTCCAGTAAGGTGAAATCTATGAAGTACTTTATATTGTATTAGTTGAAGGTTGGCATTTTTCGTCATGAAGTAAATATTTTTGCAGATTTGTGTCCAGAAGGCGGCATCGGGAGCAATAGATAAATCTGATTCCCACTTAGCATTTGGTAGACTTAATGTATTGCCTGATTTTGATATAATTCTGTATATTTTGGAGAGAAGTTTTTTAGGAGATATATTAATTAACGCTGATATTGAGGGGGGGAGGTCTAGATCAATTGTCCTAGTGTCGATCTTTGATTGAATTTATGATTTGATTTGTGAGTATTCCACAAAACAATTGTTCCCAATGCCGTATCTCTGGGCCAAGTGGGAGAATGATGCCAGGTTATTATTATGAAAGATATACTGAAGTTGTGTGATTCCCTTTTCTGCCCATGTGCGTAAATTAAGTGGCTTCTTGTTAGATGTAAAATCTGGGTTATTCCAAATCGGGGTGTATTTAGATGGTGCAAGAGGGGAGTTTGTGATTTGATGGAATGTCCACCAGGCTGTCAGAGCTGCTGCTATTGTTGGCATTTTAAAACAATGATGCTCTTTGATTGTTTGATTGTAGAAGGGTAAATCTGAAGTATTAATGTCCTTACAAATTGTTTGATCAAAATCTAGCCATGTGTTTTCTGATGGGTTAGGGTGAATCCATTTGTGTATATTTTGGAGCTGATTGGCCAAAAAGTAGTGGTAAAAATGTGGTGCTTCCAGTCCTCCTTGTGTTCTTAATTTCTGTAGGGTAGTCAATTTAATTCTTGGGGTCTTGCTTTTCCAGTAGAATTTGGTAATGATTGAATCTAGTGATTTAAACCAGGCAAGGGTGGGTTGTGTTGGTGTCATTGTAAATAAATAGTTTAATTTAGGGAGTATAGTCATTTTAATTACTGATATTCTGCCCATAATATAAAGTGATAGGTTCATCCAGCGTTGAAGATCATCTGCTATTGTTTTAAGTAGTGGAGTGTAGTTGAGTCCAAACAGCTCTGACAGCCTGGGGGAAACATTAATACTCAGATATGTGATGTGATTGGTGCACAGAGGAATTGGTGGTGTATGGGATGTCACATCCAAACTGGTGGAATGTAATGAAAGTATAGCAGATTTACTCCAGTTGATTGAGTATTCGGAAATATTTGAAAAAGAATCGATGAGTTTAATCGTTTCTTGTAACGATGATGGAGGGTCTTGTAAATATATTAATATATCATCGGCGTAAAGACTTATTTTGTGGTGTATATTTAGTGTTTGAATTCCTTTTATGTTGCTGTTTTGATGGATGGCTGCTGCTAACGGTTCAATGAAAATGGTGAAAAGTGAGGGGGAGAGTGGGCATCCTTGTCTAGTCCCGCGGTGCAGTGTGAAGCTACGTGATGTTACTCCATTAGTGGTGACAGTGGCTGAAGGCGATGTATATAGAATTTTAATCCAATTAATGAATGACACCCCAAAACCAAACCTCTCTAATGTGGAAAACAGGAATTTCCAGTTTACTCTATCGAAAGCTTTTTCTGCATCAAGAGTGACTATGATGGTTTTGGCTTTGTGAATTGATGAATAATGCATTAAGTTAAAAAGTCTACGTGTGTTGTTAGATGCAAGTCTACCTTTAATGAAACCAGTTTGGTCTGGATGGATTATAGATGGTGTGATTTTTTCTAATCTATGGGCTAGTGGTTTGGCGATGATTTTAATGTCTACATTTACTAGGGAATTCGGACAATAGCTTGATGGTAGTGTTGGGTCTTTATTGGGTTTGAGAAGGAGTGAAATTGTGGCTGTGTTCATATTATCTAAAAGTTTTGATCTTTCTTTTGATTCGTTTATCATTCGGATAAAGAGTAGTGATAAAATGGACCAAAAGTGTTTGTAGAACTCAGCAGGGAATCCATCAGGACCTGGTGCTTTATTATTCGGCATGAGTTTAAGGGCTTTAAAATAGTCATGTTCTGTTAACGGGGATTCAAGAGTATTTATTTGATGTTTACTAAGTTGAGGTAAGTTGATATTGTTAAGAAATGAATTGATTTCTTCCTGAGTCAGATCTTTTTCAGAAGAATATAATTTACTGTAAAAATTTTGAAAAATTTGATTTATTTCTTCTGGTGAATTGGTGGACTTCCCTGCTGTGTCTGTAATAACTGCTATTGTAGTTTTTTCCTTATTATGTTTGATTTGATTTGCCAAATATTTACCAGATTTGTTACTGTGATGGACGTTTTCTTGTCTTAGCCTTTGAATTAGGAATTGGGTATGTTTATTAATTAATTTGTTTAACTGAAATTTATATTGTCTTAATGTTTCCTGTGTTTTTTCTGTTGGGTTATTTATATTGGAGTCTTCTAGTTCTTTGATTTTTTGTTCCAGTTCAGCTTGTTGTTCCTTCTCTTTCCTTTTTTTGTAAACAGAGAATGAAATAATTTTTCCTCTTAGTACTGCTTTCCCTGTTTCCCACAGAAGAGATGGGGATAATTCTGGGGAGTCATTCATCTCTAGAAAGCATGCCCACTCTCTTTTAAAATAACTGTCAAAGTCATGGTCTTTCAGAAGAGATGTATTAAATCGCCATCTAGTAAAGGGTTTATGTGGACTATTTATGTTCCATTGTAATGTTACTGGGGCATGGTCACTAATAACTATTGGATGGATCTTTGATTCGGAAATATTTGGTATGATAGAATTACTGGTAAGAAAGAAGTCAATGCGGGAATATGATCGGTGGACTGGTGAGAAAAATGAATATTCTTTAACGTTAGGATGCTGTATACGCCAACTATCACCAAGACCAAAATCACTCATGAACTGTTTTATGGTTTCTGCAGACTTCCAGATACGTTTATTGCCTAAACTGTTAGATCTATCTATTGTTGAGTCTAGAACTGTGTTGAAATCACCTGCTATTATGACTGGACAGTTAGAAATATTTGAAATAGAATAAATTTTTTTTTGAAAAAAAGATGGGTCAACTGTGTTTGGTCCATATAAATTGCCAATAGTAATTGGGCTATTATTAATTGTGATGTTTATGATGATGAAACGTCCCTCGGGGTCAATAACGGTGGTGTTATGAACAAATGAAATTTTTTTACTTATTAGAATGCATACTCCTCTCTGTTTTGTGTTGTAGTGAGCCGAGAATAAATGACAGTACTTTGATGATTTAATTTTGTTATGATCAGATTCTGATAGATGTGTTTCTTGCAGAAGGCATATGTCGGCTTGTAGTTTATTTAGATGATTAAAAACTTTAATCCTCTTTGTCTGAGAACCAAATCCACGAACGTTCAGGTTACAAAATTGATAGATGACATGTTTTAATGAAAAGTGAACAGAGATGTATATTAATGTGTGGGCCTGTTAGTTCTGTATATGTATAAATGTGAGTGTGTGTATTCGAAGGGATACGGTGGTGCATATGTGTGTGTGTGTGTGTATAACAATGCAATGTTGTTGGCAAACTGACAAAACTACAGATACATAATTGACAGAATGTACACAGAAGGACAGCACTAACAAAACAAAAACCATTCAATTTAAACATAAGGTGGAACATGGGGGGGGGGGGGGGGGGCACGAGACCTAGGTGCAAAAACAAGAACACATCTTATATGTTAGAGAGAGAGAGAGAGAGAGAGAGAGAGAGAGGGAGAGAGAGTTTAGATCAGATTATCCAGATGACCGTTATCGGGAGTGAAGTGTTCAGAAAATCCAGGGGGTAATGTCCTTATCGCGATATAGTTGTCCATCTATGTATAATTTGTCCACTGTAATGACTGCTCTTTTTCCTTCATTTATTTTCTGTTTTCGGATTGGGAAAAGTTGCTTTCGACGTTCGAGAATGTCCTTTGGGTACTGTTCGTTGAGTCCGTAGTTTGTGCCTTTAAGTTGTCTGCCTTGCCTCTGAACCAGTTCTTTGTGTTTATAGTGTTCGAATTTCGCGATGATCGGTCGTGGTCTGTTGTTGTTGTTTTGAGATCTGATACGGTGAACATGGTGAAAGGTGATGATCTGTACAGTTTCGGCAGGTAATTTGAGTTGTTTTATCATAAAGTCCTTGACTGATTTCTCGGGGTCGTCTGGAGTTTGTTCCGGGATGCCTGTGAAATCTATGTTGTCCCTCATGCTGCGCTTTTGCAAATCCAAAATGTTTTCTTTCATGATTTTGTTTTCTGCAACGACGGAAGTGAGTTGAGTGGTAAGTGCGTGAACTGAATCCTTTAAAAAGTCATTTTCTTTAGTGAGAGTGTCTATCTGTTCTTGGCTGAATTCTAAACTGTGCCGCAATTCCTGGATATCCTAGTGTATGACTTCAATCAATGAGATCCTGGTATCAAGTCCAGAGAGTTTATTTTCGATGGAAAGTAGAATGTCGCTTACCTCAGTGCAGCAAGGCAGTTTAGGTGATGTGGATGGTGTATTACTTGGACTGGAAGGTGAATCGGGACGAGGTCTCTTGGAGATTGGAGTTGAGTTACCTTTACTTTTCTTGTTGTGGTCTGGTTTGTCCCTGTTCATGGTGCAGCAGAGTGTATTGTAGTGTGCGTCGATATACTCCTCGAGATAATCCAGGTTGTAAAATGGTATAGTCCAGTTTTGAAACGGTGGGACAGTGAGATGAAAGAAGCGGGTGAAAAGACGGGAGAGAGAGAGAAAAAAGTAGCTATAGATATTCGAATGCTTTATCTGGAGTTGTTTACAGTCTAGCAGATGGGAGCCGCCATCTTAGATCATGCACCAGGTCTCGTGGGGTCTCGCGTTACTCAGCCATAGGTTCCCTCTACTCACATTCTCATGATCAGATTCCTCACATTCTCACAATCAGATTCACGATCAGATTGCTCGCCACAGTTGATTTTGATATTCTAGGTATTATCAAATGGCCATAGTTTTGAGAACGCAGTGGACGTGGACTATAATGCGATAAGAGCTCACTCAAGTACTGAGGAGCTAAACCATACAGAGCTATATATGTAATTAACAAGATTTTAAAGTCTATATGATGTTTAATAGGGAGCCAGTGCAGTTTTGACAGAACCGGTCTAATGTAGTCATACTTCCTGGTTCTAGAACTCTAGCTGCTGCATTTTGGACCATCTGGAGTTTGTTTATTAAGCATGCAGAACAACCACACAATAAAGCATTACAATAATCTAACCTTAAGGTCATAAATGCATGAATTAACATTTCTGCATTTGACTTTGAGAGCATAGGTCTCAATTTAGATATATTTTTAAGATGCAAAAATGCTACAAACGCTAGAAACGTGTCTGTCAAAGGAAAGATTGCTATATTTTGCTACACCTAGGTTCCTAACCGATGACAAAGAATTTACAGAGCAGCCGTCAAGTGTTAGACAAGATATTACATGTGGTAATTTTCCTGATGATACTTCCTAAGGGTAACATGTAAAGTGTGAAAAGTAACGGCCCTAGTACTGAGCCTTGAGGTATTCCATACTGCACTTGTGATCGATATGATACCTCTTCATTCACTGCTACAAATTGATGGCGGTCAGATAAGTACGATTTGATCCATGCTAATGCACTTCCACTAATGCAAACAAAGTTTTCTAGTCTATTCAAAAGAATGTTGTGGTCGATAGTGTCGAATGCAGCGCTAAGATCC
Source organism: Acrossocheilus fasciatus (assembly GCA_036784905.1). Lineage (NCBI taxonomy): Eukaryota > Metazoa > Chordata > Actinopteri > Cypriniformes > Cyprinidae > Acrossocheilus > Acrossocheilus fasciatus. The sequence continues at coordinate 36,298,092 of CM071944.1, forward strand.
AGTAGCACTAATAAGAGAGATACAACCATGATCAGATGACAAGAGCAGGTCATTTGTAACTCTAATGAGAGCAGTCTCAGTACTATGAAACGGTCTAAATCCTGACTGGAAATCCTCACAGATACCATTTTTTTGACATGTCTTTCCCCACCTCATGTACAATGTTCTGTCTGCGTCTGGCCTTGTTTAAAAACAGCACCTTAAAAACATCTTCCTGTGCAGGCTTTTCACTGTTTGCTGGTGCTCTTCAAAACATTACCTCACACCTTCTTCAAGCAACTTCTCCTACAGTTTAACTAGCTCTTACACACATCATCAATACATCTCTTTTCTCCGGTGTTTTCCTGGAGCAGGCTAAGGTATCCCCACTGCTTAAAAAAAAACACCCACACTAAACACTTCACATGTAGATAGTTACAGACCTGTCTCACTCCTTCCATTTATAGCAAAAGCACTTGAATTAATTGTTTTCAACCAGGTATCATCTTTCCTTTCACAGAATAACCAGCTGGATGTTAACCAATCAGGTTTCAAAAGCATCCATTCAACTGAGACTGCATTACTATCGCTCACTGAAGCCCTGCGGATTACAAAAGATGATTCCAAATCTCAGTTTTCATTCTGCTGGTTCTATCTGCTACCTTTCACACAGTGAATCATCAGATCCCACTGTCCAGCCTCTCATCAGTGGGTATCACAGGAGCGAGTGACACCTCATGGTACCATCATAGAGAGGCACAAAAATACAGAGTATTGCAAAAATGCAGAATCCTTGACAATATTCAAGACAGAGCGGAAAACTCTTCTCTTTCGTTAACACTTAACTGCTTCCTACTGAATATATATCCCTTTTTGGCTGGAAAGATGACGCAAATGTTTGCTTATAAGATGCTCAATATGTGATAATTCTATACACACTTCAGACAATCTCCAACTTGGTAAACGTTAGTGTTAGCTATATATGTAGCATCACATTCCCTCCTCAGGGAACCAGTGCTATATAGCTTATCAAGATGTTTTGAAAAACAGGTCAACAAACAATACAGGTCTATACATGATGGTGACAACTACACTGCCTGTCCATAAAAAAGGTGCACACTTTAATATATTATTTGGACTGCCTTTAGCTTTGATTATATGGTTGTTTGATAAATAAAAAGCTACTGTATACACTGCATCAGTTAGGGTTAAAAGAATTGTTCCCAAACATACAGCATGCCAGAAACATTAATCACTGCAAAAATGTGTCAATCCTAATATCAGTATTTTCTAAAAAAAAAAAAAAATTAATTCCAAACAGCTTTTTTTTTTTTTTTTTTGGCCAGACAGTGTATTCAAATTTTCAATTTGAAATTTCAAAATTTTCAAATATTCAAATTTAACCACAGTGTGAGTAAAATGTAAATGCAGAGTGTTCAACCATGTGAAACCATATACCTCTTTAGGTGACAATACAGAAACGTAGTCCTCATATATTTGTTTCACAGTCTGTTCTACCATGGTTTTGTTGGTCTCTTTCTTTAGATCCTCACAGGCGAGCCAGAACATCAGGTTTTCTTCACTAAACTCAGTCTTAAGAAACTGTCGGAAGTGCACACGACCTTGTGCACTTTTTATTAATTGCTCAAATGACTCTCCCCATGTGTGTACCTCCTCCAGAGTGAGCTGAGGCCTATAAAAGAAGTGGTGTCAGAAAAGAAAGTTAAAAGTTCAAATTTATTTCTAAAGCACTGAATAAAACAACAATGTTGACCATAGTGCTGTACAAACAATAGAGCAATTAGGAGAGGAAAACATAAAAAATAAATAAATAAACTCATAACCATATATCTAATTAAGAAATATAAAAAGAGAAACCTTAAAAGAACAGTTGAAATATATATTAAAATAAAGACAAAAGCGACACATATGGCACTAGCAAACTTCACAGTTATCTTTGATTGAGTGCTATCATAAAAAATATGGTTTCAGGTGGCTTTTAAACTCACTGAGCATCAGTAAGTCCCTAATACAGGGGTCGGCAACCTACGGCACGCGTGCCAACAGTGGCACGCAGAGGGATAATCACTGGCACGCGAGCAATAGGGAAAACTGCATACTGCTATTTCAACAGATCAGAGGCTATTTACATTAAGTGAAACTAGCAGTATTTTAAAAATAGCAGGATCGCTAATTACTTATTGCAAATAGTGGCAATTATCTGCACCTCAGCATTGTAATACATTATAAAACAGTATGCAATAACTTATTGAGTAATTTTTTTATTTCATTTCAAATTATTAAATGAATGCCACCATATTGGGACAAAAGCCCTCCCTACACCTACCCTAACCCTACCCAACTTTTTGATTATTTCCTTCATTTTTATTAAAAAAAAAAATGCTTTTCTGATTTGAAATTTCTCAAAGTTCTCAAATATTTCTCATGTCTCATTTGTGTCTACTTCAATTTCTCCTAAGGAATTCTAGGAGAAACATCTGAAATGCTGTTGATACTAAAATGAGAGATATATGAGAATCTCATCTAAGTCTCATGAGTTTAGGAAAAGCAACCACGGAGCAATTAATTTTTCCTATGGGTATGTTCACTTTGAGTTTGTCTCGTCATATGTCTTCATGTCTTGAATGTTGCTGTCCTACATTGTGTTTTTATTTACCTTAGTTGGATTTACCCTTGTTGGATTACAGACTTATATATAACTTTTTGTCTTCATCGTCCACTCTTTAACACAGTGTAGCCGTGACGATTATAGGTTTACTGTGCAGGTAGAGTCTGCGTGAGAAGCATATAGGAACTTGTGAAGAACTGTTTTTAAAGTCTTGGAATGTGTCTTTGAATATTTATCCGTGAAATTTGAATTGCTGCTTGTGCAAAACTTGGGTTGGGATGATTTTACCAAGTAGGACACATTTCTGGAACTTATTTGAACATTCAGGGAGGACATTTTTAAATTTCTCTTTACAATATGTTGAGTATTGTTGATGCATAACTTACTTAAAAGGCTTAGTGTGGCTCAGATAATGTATATTTATGGTTTATTTGGTTCATTATTAGCTAAAATGTGGCTGTGCAGTGGCCTGCTTGTGGACCACTGCCAAAATGCCACCATTCAATGCAGCACGTGAAGCCCGTTACACACTAAGCTGACGCCGACAAACTAGTGGCGATGAAAGCAAACTGCGGGGTCGGCTCACGTTGGCAGCATCTGGGTCCAAAGTTGCTCTGACACACCAAGCCGACGCTCGACACCTGACGGCCTTTCGGCAGTTCTGCGCCTTTTCTCGCGCACTGGTTCGCCAGCTGAACAGCCAATCAGAATGATCAGATGGCCCGACTGACCGACGAGCTCTGACGCCAATTCAACATGTCTAATTGGCCGAAAAAAAGCCGACGAGGACAAACTTCAGCCGACGGCGCGGAACACACTGAGAAAACTTAGTCGGCCGACGAACAAAAACTGCCTGACGGCCGACTGTCGGCTTGGTGTGTACTGGGCTTGAGCCACAAGAGGAATGTGGGGAAGACCAGATTAGAATAAAAATCAAGTGTGGCCCACATTCAGTGTTGGGCAAGCTACTTGGAAAATGTAGTGAGCTAATCTAACAGTTACTCTTCATTAAAAGAAGCTTCACTACACTAAAGCTACAGCCCGGGAAAATATTGCAAGCTAAGCTAAAGCAACATGGCAAAAGTAGTTTACTACATCTAAGCTATTTTTTTTTTTAAATTCATTTTTATATCGAACCAATATCATACCAAGTCAATGCTGTCTCTGTAACACGGCTGACGAGACGAGAGGCGTGCGGATCCATTTGCAGACTTTATTTAGGCAGAGACGTGGTCATAACAGGCAGGGTCAAACAATGGCAAACAGGTATGGCAGGGACAAGACAAAGAGTAAAACTTAGGGCAAGCGTGGGTCGACGATCAGCGAACAGTATGCAGAGGGGCGAGACAGGAGAGGTAATCGAACAACGTAAGCGATAATCCAGGCAGGGGAAAACAATCGGAACAAAGGCAGGGCAAGGCAAGACTAGAAAACTAACGGGGCTCTGTAGGGCAGCGATAATACATACAATACTCGGCAACGAGGGAGAGAATGTCCAGGGTTGAAATAGTGTGTGTGATTAGTGATGCAGTGTGATCAGGTGTGCGTGTGATTGGTGCAATGAGTGATTGGTGACAGCTGTGAACAGTGTTGGATGATGGGAATTGGAGTCCATGTGATGTGTGGTGTGAAAGTCCATGTGATGAGCGGGTGACCTCTAGTGGTGAATGAACGGGAGTGCAGACCAGATTCGTGACACTCTCAGTGATCAATAAAACTCTCAGTCAAGCATGACAGGCATAGTTCAGGTTAATTGTTTATTCAACAAACCAATTTGTCAACAAAAATTTGTATCATGTATAGGGCCAGATTTACCTCATATTGTGACATAGGCAAAATAAATTTTTGCTGTTGGCCGGAAATATTGTGGCTTTATTGTATACAGATACATTTATACAAAGGGTAACGCTTAACAATAAGGTTCATTAGTTAACATTGGCTAACTGTAGTTAACATGAACTAAGAATGATCAATACTTCTGCAGCATTTATTAATCTTAGTGTTAACTTCAACATTTACTAATGTATTATTAAAATCAAAAGTTGTTTGTTGACATTAGTTTAATGCACTTTGAGTTAAAGTGACCTACCAATGAACGACTGTATTTTCATAACAAAAAGATGAATAAATACTGTAATAAATGTATCGTTCATTGTTTCCTGTTAGTTAATACATTAATGAAATCTTATTGTATAGTGTTACCATATAAATGTATAGGCCAACAGATAGGCTACGTTTATTTGCATCCTTGCATGTGTCATTATATTATTAACATTTCACCAAAATCAAGTTCAAATACGAAGTTTTTGACCAGCGAATGTTTTTCCTCTTCATTACCGCCACATCAGAGGCAGTAGGCTACGTGCATCACATTTACGTTTTCATGAACTTGCAGGTTCTGTCTCTATGTGGGCGCTCAGTTTTTTCTGTTATTTGGCCAAAATATCATATTATAAAATATTCAGCGCTTCGAACAAGCTCTTTGGCTGTGACTCAACAACAAATGATAGACACTCTCTGCTACTTAAAAAACAACATTATCCTTTATAAATATAGTGTTTGAGTAAAGAAAATGCTGTACTTATTAAATCAACAGTTCTTTATTTGCCTTCAGACTGCAAACAAGTTGAGATGCTCTAAACGAGTTTTAGTGGTGGAGGCGTCACATACTGATCCAGGATCAGTGATCTGTAGCAGTTATATTTCTGATTTGAGCTTGAGTCTCAGAAATGCTTTGGAAAAATGTAACGTTAGCTTTTGTTGACGCTACCACGCTGCTTGATCAAAAATAGAGCTTCGCTACTGAAAAGCTATTTGATACAGAAAGCAGCGATGCTACCACCACGCTACTGAGAAATGTAGTTAAACTACTAGATTAAAATCAATGTGGCCAGGATTTGGGTCAATTCTGCTTTATTTGGTGTATTCATGGGTGATATTGGGCCTTCCTTTGGCTTGCTTGTGGCCCAAATCTGGCAAACAGGAGCGGACCACCCAAGTGCCATCATTCCACATGGTAGGTGGGCCAGATGAAAGTGTAAGGTGTGAGCCTGATCTGGGTCACAGGAATTTTGCTATCTGGGACACACACTGTGAACACACACAGCTGGTAGCCATTTTGCTGAAAATGCAATGTAGCGTTTGGACCAATAAGACCAATAAGACACCCAATTACTTGTTATATTTAACAAATAATCTCTAATGCCCCCTCACCCAAACAAAGGGCCAACTATGAAAGTGAAAAGTGAAAGTGAAGTGACATACGGCCAAGTATGGTGACCCATACTCGGAATTTGTGCTCTGCATTTAACCCATCCAACGTGCACACACACAGCAGTGAACACACACACACTGTGAACACACACCCGGAGCAGTGGGCAGCCATTTATGCTGCGGCACCTGGGGAGCAGTTGGGGGTTCGGTGCCTTGCTCAAGGGCACCTCAGTCATGGTATTGAGGTGGAGAGAGCGCTGGACGGTCACTCCCCCCACCTATAATCCCTGCCGGCTGGAGACTCGAACTCGCAACCTTTGGATTACGAGTCCGACTCTCTAACTATTAGGCCACGACTTCCCCTTATGAGGGTCAAGTCAAGTCAAGTCAAGTCAAGTCAAGTCAAGTCAAGTCAAGTCAAGTCAAGTCAAGTCAAGTCAAGTCAAGTCAAGTCAAGTCAAGTCACCTTTATTTATATAGTGCTTTTAACAATACAGATTGTGTCAAAGCAACTTTCCAGTATCAAGATAGGAAAATAGTGTGTCAATAATGTAAAATGACAAGATTAAACACTCAATTTTCAGTTAAAGGCATTTCATTATTGAATTCAATGATGTCATCGTCCTGCTCAGTTCAGTTTAAATAGTATCTGTGCAATCAAGTCAACTATATCGCTGGAAATTAAGTGTCCCCAACTTAGCAAGCCATAGGCGACAAGGAACAAGGAACCTCCAAGGAAAACAACTGACAGAATGGAGAAAAAAAACCTTGGGAGAAACCAGGCTCAGTCAGGGGGCCAGTTCTCCTCTGGCCAGACAAACCAGCAGTTCAATTCCAACTGCAGCAAAGTCAGACTGTCTATGGACCCTTTCCCCGAAATGCAACTAACACCTCAAAAGGCCAGAACAGGCCTCTGGTGCCATGGCAGCCAAAGACAAATCATCTGATAACACTAGTTTTATTGCTCAAAGGAATGCGGGCAGAGCAACTCTCACACCATTTCCCCTTAGGAAAGACACATAATGCCCATAAAAATGGACTCTTCTCTTTGAATGAAAGTGTAATTGAATGTAAATTGTGTATATTGTTACTGTTCTTGTATATTGTCTTTTGTGTTGCATACTGTTTATGCATGCTTATGATAGAACCACTCGTTCACATAACCTTAACTATACCATGTTTGGTCTCTATGAATTCGTCTTCAGATGATCTAATTGAGTGTATATTAACTCTTTCCCCGCCAGCAATTTTTTAAAAAGTTGCCAGCCACCGTCAGCATTTTTTATGATTTTCACCTAAATTTGATGGCCTTCAGAATATTTTCTACTATTTTATTCTATCTTCATGTGTTCATGTTTTATCACCACTTGAATGCAGATAGGTTTCATCAGAAATCAACATTTTGGACAAAAAAACTGAGAAAAATGCATTTTTATCAAAGTAGTGCATTTTCAAGCAATATACATTCAGATGTCATATTCTTTCACCTGTAAATAATTATATGAATAATTGAAATTGCATTCAATAAACAGAACAAACAAACACACACACACACACACACACACACACACATACACACATACATATATACACACAGGGCCTAAAATTAACTTTTTGCCTCACCTGCCAATGGCCGGTGACGTGATAAAATTTACCGGCCAAAAATCTTTTTACCGCCCATGAAACTATTTTTGTAAAAACAGGCAATTATTACTACTACAATGACTAAACATATTTACAATGTTTTTAATTTGTCCTTTACTTTACTAAAAAACAACAGATTTATTATCTTTTTTTTTTTTTTTTTTAAACAAACTAGGTTTGCAGTGCGTATTTTTTCCCTGCACCCATGTTAACGGATTAGACCTAGACTATTCAGTTAGCTTCATTTGAGGGCCAGATTATTGAACAGAAAATTTGAAGGGGACCAAGGGGGTCGGGGCTGTCCCTGTCCCGATCTCTTTCTGGCAGGACCTATAAAATTAGACATTACATTGAAATCTAAAATAAAAAAAGTGACGTGACATACAGCCAAGTATGGTGACCCATACTCAAAATTTGTGCTCTGCATTTAATCCATCCAAAGTGCACACACACACACAGTAGTGAACACACACCCAGAGCAGTGGGCAGCCATTTATGCTTCGGCGCCCGGGGAGCAGTTAGGGGTTCGATGCCTTGCTCAAGGGCACCTCAGTCGTGGTATTGAGGGTGGAGAGAGCGCTGTACATTCACTCCCCCCACCTACAATTCAATTCATTAGTGCTGTCTGTCAATCGATTAAAAAAAGAATCACACATTTTTCAGTAATTACTCATAATTAATCGCATATTTATATTGTCATAATTTCACATTGAACTTCCAAATTAAAGTAAAAACAGCAAAGATAGTATATTTTAAAATATGCTTTTAATGGTATCTATTTACTAAGTAGTAATGAAGTATTTATACCAATACTGCTACTGGTGTCTCTATTAAATGCATTTTCCCTCAATTTTCCTTATTAATTATAGCCATTCAACATTACAGTATAATTGATAGTCATTATTTTTAACATTTAATAGGCTCTGAAATATTAAGTGATTTTAAAACAATCTTCACATAAACTATAAATTGTATATGCATAAACTATACAGATTCATCTTTATTCAAGCTACAAAAGTTAATCAGCGACTAGAGCAGTCGAGTGATTTCTCTTTTGTTCTTTGTATCTACATCAATGACAGACTTCAGCAGGTTTTACTTTAAAAGCAGTGCTATCTCTTTAAAACCTAATGCACATTACAGATCTAACACATAACCTATTTTCTCCTAACCTAACTCATATTTTGACATAATTGTGAGTGCTTTCTTCCATTGAAGCGCTACTGGTGCGCTATATCACTGAATGTACTTCAATGCACCGTTTCTGCGGCATAACCTCAGGTACGTGTCGCCACATTCTCGGGTTATGAAGAACAAAGTAGGGAACAGTTAATATTCCGAAATGAAGCAGCAATATCTTCTCAGGTAAAAGTTATTTGAACCGTGTCTAGGGACAAGCTGGCCATCACACTGATCTGATCTGAGTCCATTTGTATTCTATTATTTGATTCACTCTTGTCGCTTATGACAGAACAGCATCACGATGATCTTGTCTTCAGAAAAGATTATTTTATTTGCTTACGACGGAAACAGCAATTCTCTTTAAAAACTGGCTGTTGTTCTCATTATGTTGCATTGTTATATTTTGTAAAAGTTTTACCTGCCAATTGGCGACTGACACTGTTACATACAGTATACTCACCAATGCAGATTTTTACTTGCATTTGGTGCTTGGCGAGTGTTAATTTTAGGCCCTGTATATACACGTATATAGATCACACACACACATACATACATATACATTCAGATTGATGGGTTATCGGTCTATCCACGACACAACTAGAGATTTTTCTGTGTCTGTAAAGGCATCTCCCTCACTGACTACTTTGTCGCGATCAAAACATGATCTACATATATGATCTACATTTTCTCTGATCCTTCTGTTTATGCCGATCATCTTGTATTCGCACCTGGAAGACCCGGGAAGTCCCATAACTCATTCAAGACATGCGCTAGGGCTTTCCTTACCGTAATACACCTAGAACACGGATTGCCGTAAAAACTTGTCAATGGCGGGGAAACGTTGTCTCTTAATTGATGAGATATCTCATCAATGATGGGGAAAGAGTTAAATGTTTATACCAATGAAACAAAATCGACAGAAGCCAGTCTGTGGTTCTTTTAGATCCTAAGAGGATGAGGAGGATGTGAGCTCCTCAGCAACCCTTAAGTTCTTGCGGCAGACCTTGAGGCCTTGACTTTCGTTGGATCTCAGCAGATCTCTTTTTTAGCTCTTTTTCACTTTTTACCTGGGAAGAAACTCCCAGTCACCATTGAGTCAGGAGATCTTTTGAATTCATCACTCTTCAACCCAGAAGAACGTGATCGCAAGTGCAAAACCTTGAAGCCTTCATCCTAGACTGCATCCGGACACTCGTCAATGACCAAGGCAATGCAAGTATCATAAATTTAACTAAACTAAACAGAGGTTTAGTATAAGCTATAGACCCTGTTATAAACGGCGCTGATGGTTTTACTCAGGTGGTTAACTGACTCTTTCCATAACTGCGTTCTCTGGTTTCTCTAATGGCTTCATTCATCCACTTTAGCTCCCCTTTGTATGTACGCGTGAGTGTATATTTGTTTGTCTGAAAAAAAGCGAGGTGTTAATTTTCAGACCCAAAACTCCCACATGTAATAACCTAGAACACTATCTAAAACTTGATGGCTCCTCTGTAAATTCTTCGTAATCAGTCAGGAACCTAGGTGTGCTATTTGATAGCAATATTTCCTTTGACAGCCACATTTCTAGCATTTGTAAAACTGCAGTTTTTCATCTTAAAAATATATCTAAATTGAGACCTATTCTCTCAATGTCAAATGCAGAAATGTTAATTTATGCGTTTATGACCTCAAGGTTAGATTATTGTAATGCTTTATTGGGTGGTTGTTCTGCACGCTTAATAAACAAACTCCAGATGGTTCAAAATGCAGCAGCTAGAGTCCTTACTAGAACCAGGAAGTATGACCACATTAGCCCGGTTCTGTCAACACTGGACTAGCTCCCTATTAAACATCGTATAGATTTTAAAATCTTGTTAATTACTTATATAGCCCTGAATGGTTTAGCTCCTCAGCACTTGAGTGAGCTCTTATCGCATTATAGTCCTCCATGTCTGCTGCGTTCTCAAAGCTCTAGCCATTTGATAATGCCTAGAATATCAAAATCATCTGTGGGTGGCAGATCCTTTTGCTATCTAGCGCCCAAACTCTGGAACAATCTACCTAACACTGTTCGGGAGGCAGACACACTCTGTCAGTTTAAGTCTAGATTAAAGACCCATCTCTTTAACCTGGTTTACACATAACACTAATACGCTTCTAATATTCAAATCTGTTAAAGGATTGTTTGGCTGCATTAATTAGGTCAACCGGAACCCGGGAACACTTCCCATGAAACCCGATGTACTTGTTACATCGTAAGAAGAATGGCATCTACGCTAATATTAGTCTGTTTCTTTCTTATTCCGAGGTCACCATAAACACCTGTTCCAGTCCGTATCCAGATCAGATGGTCACTGCAGTCACCCGGATCCAGTTCGTATCCAGATCAGATGGTGGATCAGCACCTAGAGATGACCTCTACAGCCCTGAACTAGATGAGCCCAAGAGACAGATCCCCAGTGAAGACCTTGTCACCTAGATGGCCATCGGGACAAGACCACGGGAACCAGATGAGTCCTTTACACAATCTGACTTTGCTGCAGTTGGACTTGAATTGCTGGTTCGTCTGGCCAGAGGAGAACTGGCTCCCCAACTGAGCCTGGTTTCTCTCAAGGTTTTCTTCTCCATTCTGTCACAGATGGAGTTTAGGTTCCTTGCCGCAGTCGCCTTTGGCTTGCTTAGTTGGGGACACTTAATTTCCAGCGATATCGTCAATTTGAATGCACAGATACTCTTTAAATTGAACTGAGCTGGATGATGACATCACTGAATTCAATAATGAAATGCCTTTAACTGAAAATTGAGTATTGTAATCTTGTAATTTTACATTGACAGACTATTTCCCTATTTTGATATTGTAAAGTTGCTTTGACACAATCTGTATTGTTAAAAGCGCTATATAAATAAAGGTGACTTGACTCGACTCAACATTTTTGAGTAAACCCTTCTACTTAACTGATTATCTTTAAGTTGATGTGATGTAAAATGACGTCATCCATGTCACGTCATTGCTCTAATGGACGTTATCAGAAGAATCTATTCACCATGGCAGATGTTCGCAAGTGACCAGAGCAATCTTAATGGAAAAACTTGAAAGTAAATCAAAACATTTGTGAACAAATCTTTTGGTAACACTTTATTTTGATGGTCCCTTTTGAACATTCTGTTGACACTAAGTAATGTCGCAACTACATGTCAACAAACTCTCATAAGAGTATTAGTAGATGGTCTGCTTCATATCTACTAACTCCTTATTGTGTTGGTCTCCCAACAGATATTCTACTGACTATAAGTAACTTTGCAAGAACGTGTCAATTTAATCTAACCCTAACCCTACCAGTCAACTAATACACTACTAACATTCTAATGAGAGTCAGTAGAGATGTAGGTGCAACATTACTTATAGTCAATAGAATGTGTTAAAGGGACCATCAAAATAAAGTGAAACCAATTTTTTTTTGTCCATGGGAAACGCTGTTTTTACATGGCGCTATAAAGTGCAGCATTTCCCTAGTGCTTTTGAATGTGCATTTTGAATGCTATGTTGGTGTCCCTGCTGTTAACGTTAGCCGGCATTTTTTTTAAGTAAATGCGGCCCTATGGTTTGAATGTTGCTGCTGTTAACTGCGATGTTTAGGTCTGCGTTTTACAAAAGCATCGTGAGCTAAGTCGATTGTTGAGACCACTGGTGGCAACTGTTTTCTTCGATCAGTTTAGACATATGATTTTTGGGAAATGCAGCCATGGTAAATGTAATTTTATTCAGTCTGTGTTTTATATCTACTTGAATAAACTAGCTGCTAACAGCTAATATGCAGACATGAATTTTGCAATATATTTCTATATTAATTAAAAAATAAATCTACAAACTTGTAGTAAACCTTTACAAACTTTCTTTAATCGCAGGCTGAGCTGGATGTTGAATATTAAAGAGCAAGCCTCAACACTCAAGGTAACTTCAACTGAGTAGAAGAGCAAGTTGAGTGTTGTCTCCTCAGATAACAGGACACAGACTCGTCTTTCTCTTTTTTACGTCCATTGTTGGTTATACACTTACTTGTGTGTTTGTGGTTTTTAGATTTATGCTGAGTTTCACCATGTGTGTGCGGCACACACCAGCAAGATTTCAGAGATGCTGCATGACATTTTAAATGTTTATGAACTTAAGGTGAATGCAAATTCTCTTCCTGCAAGCACTGCAGTTGTGATGGAAGATGATCTTCCAGTGTGTTTGAGATTCAGAAATAGTCACAAGGTTTAAAAATCTTGTATAGTCAAGTCAAGTCACCTTTATTTATATAGCTATTATATTTAGCTTTTAACAATACAGATTGTGTCAAAGCAAATTTCCAATATCAAAATAGGAAAATAATGTGTCAGTAATGTAGAATGACAAGATTAAACACTCAGTTTTCAGTTAAAGGTATTTCATTATTGAATTCAGTGTTGTCATCATCGACGATATCACTGAAAATTAAGTGTCCCCAACTAAGCAAACCAGAGGTGACAGCCTAACAATCCTTTAACAGATTTGAATTTTAGAAGCGTATTATGTGTTATGAGTATGCCAGGTAAAAGATGGGTCTTTAATCTAATAACTGACAGAGTGTGTCTGCCTCCCGAACGTATAGCCAAAGTTGTTTGTGTGTGTGTGTGTGTGTTTTTTTGTTTGTTTTTTAAATGCTGAACCTATGCCCAAGTTATGCATAGGTGTATTGTTTGAGTTAGTATTTGTATTTAATAAAGTACCACTGACTGCATCAAAATAATTGAGACATTAAAAAAAAAAAAAAACATTATGTAAACAATTGGTAAACAATCATTTTAAGTACAGTGCATTTAAACATTAAAGGGATAGTTCACCCAAAAATGAAAATTCTGTCATCATTTACTCACCCTCAAGTAGTTCCAAACTTGTATGAATGTCTTTGTTTTGCTGAACACAAAGGAAGATATTCTGAAGAATGTGGGAAACAGAGCAGTTCTGAAGCACCATTGAGTTCCATAGTATTTTTTTTTTTTCTCCTACTATGGAAATCAATGGTGCCCCAAAACAGCCTGGTTAAACCGTTTGATATTTCTTCAAAATATCTTCCTTTGTGTTTGGCAGAACAAAGAAATTCATACAGGTTGAAACTACTTGAGGGTGAGTAAATGATGACAGAATTTTCGTTTTTGGGTGAACTATCCCTAAGTTAAAACAAATTTAAGCTTTTCAGTTTGACCTAATTGTTATTTATAATTACCATAAATACCAATCACAGTAGTGGGCTTTTAACACAAGTTACTGGGGTTGCATCAGTATGAAATTGGTACAATAACCATCTGAGAAAATATCATGGTATGCGGTATTACACAACTGATTTAATGCAATATATATATATATATATATATATATATATATATTTATATATTTATATATTTATATATTTATATATTTTTTAGGGGTGTCAACGGCAACGTTATTTTAACGCGTGGGTTGCGATTTTTTTGGGCTACTTTTATAATGTACCACGACTGCCCAAGGTGTATATAGACAAATAAAAAATTAAATAGATCCTTTTACTAATGTGTATTATACTTGGAATGTATACCTGGCAACTTAAGAATGGAGAGGCAGTTGTAACATCACAAACAACGTGAGTTTCAGCCATAGGATACATGTTAAGGCTTTTACACGACAGAAATAAACATGAAATTGTAACAACAGCCACTATAGATTATATAAGATAATAAACACACGATTACGATAGGATATTTGTATGTGATTTTCCTGAGTTGAATGTGTACATCTGAAATGCTAATTTATGCAGCGATATAAAAAGCTATAAATAACATATTTTAACAACAGGAAACGACCAAATTCCACATGTGATCGTAAAAGGAAGTTATTACAAACACTCAATGGTAGTTTGAAGTAAGTTCTGAGTAAAAGTCTACTATAAATCTCATAAATTGTCTTATGAAGCATGATGCTAATGTTAGCTCTAATGCACCTGCAGAACAGGTCAATTCTTCTTCATAATGCATTTTCTCATAATACTTCATGTAAGGTCGCAAGAAAATGTTTTGTTGTATTTACTTAGAAATACTTTTGATAATAGTTGGGTAAATGTATACTGGGATTGAAGCGATGTGGCTTGGTAAATGTTTTATTGCCAGTAAAAGGCTGATAATGGCTGAATAAAAACAAAAGAATAATTATAAAAGAATAATAAAGATTGTGTCTCATACCTGGCGGAAGTATGAAAGGTTCTGTTTCCTTAAACTAATTTGTCATGCATTTCTTTATTTCAACACATTTACAGGTAAATCCTAGTATTTTAAACTTGTGATTAATCATGATTAATCACAGTCCATGACTGTGATTAACGCAATACATTTTTTAATTGACAGCATATATGTATATATATATGTATATGTGACCCTGGATGACAAAACCAGTCTTAAGTGTCGATTTTTCGAAATTGAGATTTATACATCATCCCAAAGCTGAATAAATAAGCTTTACATTGATGTATGGTTTATTATGATCAGGCAATATTTGGCTGAGATACAACTATTTGAAAATCTGGAATCTGAGGATGCAACGAAATCTAAATATTGAGAAAATCGCCTTTAAAGTTGTCCAAATGAAGCTCTCAATGCATATTACTAATTAAAAATTAAGTTTTGATACATTTACGGTAAGAAATTTACAAAATATCTTCATGGAACATGGTCTTTACTTAATATCCTAATGATTTTGGCATAAAAGACAAATCGATAATTTTGACCCATACAATGTATTTTTGGCTATTGCTACAAATATACCCCAGCGACATAAGACTGGTTTTGTGGTCCAGGGTCACACACACACACATACATACATATATATATATATATATATATATATATATATACACACACACACACACACACACACATATACATATATATATATATATATATATATATATATATATATATATATATATATATATATATATATATTTTTTTTTTTTTTTTGCCATTTTAAATAAAGCCCCTCTGTTTGGGGATAATTGTTTATTATGTAGAGCAGGGGTGCCCAACCCTGTTTCTGAATAGTGACATCGCAGGATATGCGATGTTTAGTATACCGATCCTTATATTTATACTGATCGTTTTCCGTGTTCATACATAGATACCATGTTTCGCAACAGGTAAAGTCTGTCTACACTGGACGCGACAAAGCGACAGTTGCAAATCCTTTGAACTTTGTGTCAGTACGTCATAAACAAGGCATCAGCTTACTGTCGGGCATTTGTCGTGTCGCACCGCATCGCATCCAGTGGACAGCATCATATAATGGGTTCTATAGTATTTTGTCACACCGCTCGCGTCTGGTATAGACATGATGAGAGCCACGCAGATGCACATGAACACCGAATTCTGTTCACAACTATGTCAAAATGCATGTCTCTGCAAGTATCCTTTTAAACCCAGTTGCTAATGGCTTAGGTGAAGGTAAACGATTGAGAAAGAAAATGATGTCACAGTATATTGGTTCACAGCAGTTTAACTGTTTTTATTTTTACTTTGAAAGCTGAAGCTCGCGATTATGGTAAGGGGCGTTACATTTCCGACGTGCACTTGTTGTGTTTGGCCAATCACAATGCACTGGGTCAACTGGCAAATCTGAGCAGACTGTGCTTGTCGGAAGGAGGGGCTTTGTAGAAAACTATGTGTTGAGAGAGGCGGGACAAAGAGGACCAACAACAATGTACAGTATTTGAAAAATAATGTGTTTTTTGTTTTTTGAACATTAAAGTATGTCAACATATTCTGTTACACCAAATACACAAAATAATGATCTTTAAAAATAGCATCATATTACCCCTTTAAAATGAGCTCATAAGTTTACTAAGTAAAGTGGTGATTGAGGCTATTGTGAAAGAAGTGGCTGACTCCTATTACACATTAAAAGTAGAAGGTACCCGCGACCCTACAGGCTGCAAAAAATATATCAATTGTCATTAGTTTGTGAATGAAAATGTGTCCTAGTAGAAGTAGTGGAGCGACTGTTAACCATAGCCACTGCTCAAATGAGTGATGCCCAGATACTGACAAATACCATTTTAGCAAAACTAAACAAAGCTGGTCTTAACCCATCAAAAATTTTTAGGCCAGTATATGTGTCACAGTCTTCAGCTGGTGTGCAGTGTTGTAATTCAAAGTAGCTAAAACTGGTAGCTAAATGTCACTAGATGACGTCATAATGGCAAATTCACTGATCCACAGATGAATCAGTGGGCAAGATAAAAACTTAGATAAGGTTTGTTCAAGAAGTTGCTATATTTGTCCCTAAACTTTTGAAAAAAGTCTCAAAAGGGGTGGGGAAGTAGCTAAATCTAGCTACAAAATAGCTAAATTGGCAACACTGCTGGTGTGCTTAGATGGCCACCAGAGGACACTGTTGCTGCGTCCCAATGTGCCTACTTACACCCTTAAGTATGTACTCTTTTGGTGAAGAAAAAGTACACACTTTTGAGTGTGTAGTAGAAGAGTAGGCAAGCTTTGGGACATACCATCACGTCACACAACTGCGACTTTAACGGACCGCTTTGTCGCATTTGTTACACGCACTCTGTCACTGTAAACTGGCCTGTCAATCATCTTGTCACAGTTAACATCCTCCACATTTCCATTTCATTTAACTTCCTACCGTATTAGAGAGAAAAGAAGTAGCTCATTGATCTGCCAGTCACGGATCTTTCATATTTTCTGCATAATGATGCATTTAAAAGTAACGACCAAATGGATGTTTATAAAAGTTCATATTGCTTTTGCAGATGAAATATAATACGGATAACAATAAATAAATATATACTGTATATATATTTTTTACCAGGTTAAATGCTGATTATTAGTAACTCAAACCCCTTTTCGCAAACCTCTCTACCTAATGGTCGACTGCGCGCGTCCGCCACGTTTGTAGTTTTTCTAACGTGTTTTATACGTGTTTGTAGTTCTGGACTGAATCCTTCGCCAAAGCGCAATGTACTGTGGGCAATTTTAGCCATTAGAGTGTGCACGGATCCACACTTCAAAAATCGACCTGGAATAGTAGACCATCCAGGGACTTTTGGCATACTCTTTTCAACATACTATGCTTTGGGACACACTTATTGTTATCTCACATACTATTTAGGATGGATAGTATGAACATTGGGACGCAGGGTGTGTCTTTTGAGCACATGGCTTGTTGTATGTTTGCTTGTGCCATGTGCTCTCTCCTGTTTATTCTGCTGTGCAAAAGACCATAACTTCGATTTTGGTCGAAAATGAGTTATTGATATTATTGGGACATTCAAGATATCCTTTATCATGTGGATAAGTATCTTGAGTCAATTTCATTGCTTTTCTGAGAAATAAGAATTAATCCACAAGCATTCTAAGCATTATTCCCAAGTACTGCTCACTGCAAAGCCAAAGGGCCTCCCCCTCTCTGGTTGTCCAGCTCCACTTCTGTGTGAACTAATGGGTGGAGTTATGTTTAGCGATAGGGTAAGGGGTAGGGTTAGGTGTCTATCTCCACCCATTACCTCCAGCGAGGAGGAGCTAGAGCTCCAGCTCCTCCCATTTGGCTCTGCAGCAAGCACCCTCTCATTATTCATGCTTGCTGGCATTCACATCAATTCACAAGTCATTCTTTTTGGTTAGGCTAATTCATTCAATATAAGTAAATATAAAAGCAGTCACGCTATGTCTAGCATAATTTTATGTTACTCAGCTTTGCAAATAAATTGGTTGTAAAATGGCATCCACTCACGTTTAACTTTTTGTCTGCTTGTTACGGTCAAAAACAAAACCAAAAAACAATTAAATACAGTCGCATTACTCTATGTAATAGCCTATTAGACAGTCCATGATCACTATATTTTATACAGGTGTTAGTATAACGATTTTGTAAATGCAACCAAATATTGATAATGTGGAAGTTCCTGCCTTTTGCGTGACTTCTCACTTTTTGCAGACAATGCAAAGACAGAGTACAGTAACTTCAAAATAGGGGTAAAAATCAACTTTGAGCTCACAGTTTTTTAATGTAGATCATTTTCATTACAAAAACATCTAATTGCCAATTTTCCGGTGTCCTACCTATAATTAATTTGGCTGGACAGATTTTTTATTTTTGTCATTTTTCTCAGTTTCACACTCTAGCGAGTTAAGGTCTTTTGCCTTTGTGGGGCAGTATTGTGTGGCCCCGCCCATCTTGTTACCTCATTATTGTTTCAGTGGTTCCACCTGTGTTTCCCTCATTACCCTTCTCGTTTGCTCCCTTCTTAGTCTCCCAGTGTTTGCAGTCCTGCGCTGGTTCGTTATTCGTATGTACATGTGGTGTATGTACTTGTGTTGCTCTCTGACTTGCCGTGCTGTGCCCTATCCTATCCTATCCTATCCTATCCTATCCTATCCTATCCTATCCTATCCTATCCTATCCTATCCTATCCAAGCCTGTCTGCCATGCCATGCTGTGCCCTGTCCTGCCTGTTTTTCCCTCCCTTGGGGTAGTTTTTGTTATTGTTTTGTTTTATTTTATTAATAAAGAGCCCAAACGTCCTGCATTTGAGTCCTCGCTTCATCTCTCCAGCCGTACCGTGACAATATGATGATGCTTCACTGATGTCAGGAAAGGTTGGTGGAGTCCAGAAGCTATTACAGGAAAAGCTTAATATGAATATCTCTTATGTTCACTGCCTTAATCCTCAGTTACATTTAGTTGTAGTCCACGTGATGTCAGCTGAGGTAGCTGTGATGGATTTTTTCAATGTATGTAATGACAAATATTGTACAAATATTGTAAGAAGCCCACAATAGCATGTGCACCACAAGGGTGAGCACCTCAAAAAAAGCTTATTGAACAAAGGTGGACAGGCCATTTAGCTACAGGGTCTGTCATTTTGAACATTTTCAAAAAACTCATCACTTCAGACTTAAATTGTAAGAGCCTATGGTCTAGTGCAGTGATGGGAATAACGACGTTACTAAGTGTTTTATTTTTTTCACTAACGAGTAATGTCCGTTTCCCCGTTACTGTTACTGACAATAAAATGTGGCGTTACTATATTATATTATTAGAATAAAATTTTTCAGTTCATCTGAATGGATGCGCAGTGTAGCTGTATTTGATGTACCATAAACTCTAGTGTGAAGGTGCACGACTCGCCGTTGCTTTCTCTCATATACATGCACGCAAAGAAAGATACAGAGCAAGAGTGTCTTTCATAACATGCAGAATTGACGCGCTACATGTAAACGATATTCTTTGTAGTATTTTCCTGTCAAAATAACAGAGTTCCTTTGGAATTCTTCGGCTTTTAAGAACTGCTGGTTTCTCTGGTAGTGGGCAGAACTAATGCGCAAACAACAATCTCATTGGCTGGCGCTCACGTATTTTCATCCCTGTTTTGATTTCAGCAAATCAATTAGAGCGAACGCAGAAAACGTGATTAATATTCATGAATCCAGCAGCTCATTAATCCTTAGTGTGTTTTATATTGATGACAAATATGCACTCATACTTGGTTATTCTAATTACTAAAGTTCTATCATCATATAATATTAAATGATCATAATCTTATATTATAATGCTTGACTGACTGATACTAAGTGTCAGTAGATAAATAGTGCAGATTAATGTACAAAGTTTTATAATAATAAATTTATTCTTTTTAGTGTTCATTTCATTAATTTAACATATTTAATATTGGGGGCATCCAAAGTTATTTGACATTTGAACATTTTTAAAAAAGTAACGCAATAGTTACTTTCCCTGGTAATTAGTTACTTTGGTTACACTTTATTTTGATAGTCCACTTTAGACATTCTACTAACTATAAGTAACTTTGTAACTACATGTCAACTACTTTTCATTAATTTGCAATTACATGTCTACTAACTCTCAGTAGGGTAGGTTTAGGGTTAGTAGAATAAGTTGACATATACTTGGAAAGTTTCTCACAGTCAGTATGTTGTATGTTGTGGATCCATCAAAATAAAGTGTTAGAAGATACTAAACAGTCTACTAATACTCTAATGACTGCTAGGTGACATGTAGTTGCAAAGTTACTTACTGTTAGTAGAATATCTAAAGTGGACTATAGAAATAAAGTGTTACCGTTACTTTTATAATGATGTAACTCAGTTACTAACTCAGTTACTATTTGTGAGAAGTAACTAGTAACTATAACTAATTACTTTTTTAAAGTAACGTGCCCAACACTGGTCTAGTGCTGCAAATGAAAGCTGCTGGCCTGCTGAGAGAGATTACTGCACCCAGCTTCATTGCAAACTTTGTGCACAAAGTGCTCACATTATTGGATCCACCCAATACAGATGAGGACACTGACCTTTGGACAGGTTTGGGCATTACGGCCAGTGCAAAAGAGTGTGTGCACAAAACAAAAGTGTGGGAGAAAGCTACGATTGCTGCCGATGCACTGGCGAAATCCATAACCCCAAAGCGAAGAGGCACGGGAAACAAGAAAATGGATGATTACTTGGTGGAAGAAATGACGGGTCAAAGAGAGGATGGCATAGAAACAGAACTCAAGAGACTGTACTACAGCACTGTGGATTCAGTGGTTGGAGAAATGGATCAGAGATTTGGTGAACGGATCACATTTGTACTATGCACTGGCTACGCTTGATCCGAAGAGTGATTCATTTCTGGATCCCAAGGCTGTGAAACACATCATAGACCTGACACAATAACCTATTGTTAATGTAGAGTTTGAATTTGCAAAACACTTTTTGAGGTTGCAAAAGGAATCAAAAACAGATGGGGAAAACTATGCCACAAAATCCATTCTCTCCAATTACCACAAAGCTCTGCAAACAATGCTCAGTGTACTGACTGCTGACTTCAGGCCCTTCTACAGCAACCTTTCTTTCTAATCTCTGCGCAATGTTTTTATGAACCACAGATGCTCAATGTTTCACAAATGGAAGGTCCAGTTAGTTCAGCTGGCTTTTGAGAGGGATCTTGCTTGAAAATGCACAACCAAATGGAAGGACACTGTTTTATGGAGGTTTAATGGTCGCCTGTGTCAGCTTTTTTTTTCATAAAGATAAGTTATGAGTTCAATTTATGTAAGCTTAAATGTCACTCTTGGTTATTAGAAAGGTATTACAGCATATAATTGTCAACCTGTTTTGTTTTTGTTGTGACGTGATTGAAGTAATATTGATTAGCTCATTATATAACTAATCATTATATCTATTATTACGTAACATTAATTTGTCTCCACCTATAGGCACCAATATGTATTATGGTCACTGAACAAATCAGTGAAGGAGTCTGAAAAAACATTTTGGTAAATGGATTCAAGAGACTCCAGTCACTGGAGTAAATCAAAATTTCAACGACTAGGAAGAATGTGGGTTGAAGAAGAAGAAAAAAAATCAAGAAACTCAAAAATTCAAGTAACATTCAAGAAACATTAAAATAATAAAAAAGTCATGTCATTATTCAAAAAATAATGTCATGACCCCATTCAAAATTCCTAAGAGGAAAGTTCTTAAAAGTGAATCCTCTTTGCAGTATCTTGACATGTAATTAAGATATTACATTTATAATACAACTTACATTTGGTTGGTATCAACGTCCTCTTCTTTTTCGGAGATCGTCATCAGAATTCTTTCCTCCTTAGCAGAGCGTACTGTTAGACTACACACACGCGCACACACACACACACACACACACACACACACACACACACATTATAAAAACATGTTTTTTTTTTGTGACGCATGAACATCCACTGTGTGAACACGAAAGTCTCAGGAGAAGTTCCTAAAGGATAATAGATGAGCACTTCTAAGCTCAATCTAATTGGCCCTAATGAAGTTTCCTAGCACACCTTTACTCTCCTGAGAAAATCTCACAACAATGCTAGAAAAAACAGGAACAATTCACCCAAAATGCACTGCAAAACAATTTGAGGGTGAGTACCTAACAGAATTTTCATTTTTGGGTGAACTATCCCTTAAACTGTCCTCAAAGGTTATAAATCCAAAAGCAGTGTTATTTATTAAACCTGTTTTACCAATTATTTCAGCTGGACCCTCCAACTTTGGTGCTAGCTTAGTGGGAAACTAGTTTGATGCAGAAGGAAGCACAGGCCTGTTGCACAAAGCTGGTTTTGGTTTTTACCCAGGTACGTTTGTGTTTAGTTTGAGCAAACTCTGAGTTTCTGGGATCAAGAAGGGTTGGTTTTGAGTGGGTTTTGTCACCATGGTAACTTACAGTACACAGCTACCCTGCTCCGGAGCAGGTTTTATTCTGGGTTTGAGATCGCAAACCCAAATTGGACTAATCAGCTGTTAGCAAAGTGACACATATCTGATGCAATAAAGCCACTCCTCCATCTCTCGCTTCAAATGAAAGCAGTTTACAGTCAAAGAATTTTAGAGACAAAATTGCCAGATTGTTCAGCTAGCTTCATGCAACAGACCACATGTGTTTTAATCCTTACTATATTGTCCTGTTGAAAGTGTGCTTCTTTACTTCAGGAATTGTAGTATCTAGCCTTTCTTGCCTGCCGCACACTCATTCTACACTTTACCTCTTCTGCCATGATGTCCTGCCTTACTAACAGGGTGTATCAAGACTGGTCTGGAGAAGGATGTCTGTGGATCAGCCTTACTAGTGGTCCCCTTGAGCTTCCTATCTATCATTATCTCCACTGGTGTTTTTCCATTGATTTCTTTTTGGGCTGTGTTCATGGCAAAGTAAAACTCACATAATCAATGATCCCACGCTTGATTATGCTGTCCAATCTATGATGCAATCATGCTTTTTAATAGAGGTCGACCGATTGATCAGTTTTGCAGATTTATTGGCACCGATAGTAGATTGCTGGAACTATCAGCTATTGGCAATTGGCCAAATCGGCTAGTAGTTTTTCTGGGTTGTGTCCTTTGCTGGAGTAGTTAAAAAGGGTCTGCTGTCATTATACAGTATGAGATTGGCCTCTACAGGCTGAATCACTGACACCTTGTGCTGTTTGTTTTGACACGTGAGGTTGTGCGCTGCACAGAGCGGGACATTTCAGATGCATATTTAAAACAGAAAGGGTGTGCATACAGTATTCTGTATAGTACATGTTTTCATATGACTACACAGTAATTCATTTGTTGACTAGATGGTGCATTAGTGGAAAAAGGACAGCAGTATGTTCGCTGTCTAGTCTGAGAGGATGCTAACATTAACAGCACCACAAGTGGTTAAAACAGTGTGACAAAAACACATGCAAGCACAGCCCAAATGTATAACATCATGATTGTTACCATTTATTTGCATAAGTTTATGTCCAGCTGGAGACATTCATATTTATTAGCCAGCAAAGTTCCATATACTGTATAAAGCTAGTGACATGAGAAGTGTTCATGCAGCTGACAGAAATCCTGCCAACACCACAGAGTAGAGCCCTGCACGGGCCTCAAATTTAGGCCCTAGCCCGGCCCTGGCCCGAGATGCTCAGGCCCTAGCCCGGCCCGTGTCCGACAGCTTAACAGAATTACCGGCCCGAGTCCGACCCGAGCCTGTCTTTTTTTCCCCCCTTCTCCCAAAACGGCTCATGTTTCAGCTATTAAAATAGTTCAGTTTTGTATGTAATGGCAAAGTGATTATATTTCGTTTGTTTCCTTTTTTAATTCTTAAATTTTTTATTAATTAATTTAATATTTTTATTAGTTCATTTTGAAAAACGTTTGGAGCATTTTTTGTTCGTTAAACAAGTTATTTCTTTCTTAAAGCAATGACCAAGCGGCCAGCGGCAGACCGGCAGGCTGATCATAGCATGTTTGATCAATTTAGCCTTCTCAAATCATCATGACTTGCCTAAAATAAAATCTATAGATATACTACAACAGTTCAAGCATATAACAATGTTTAAAGGTTAAACCTAGATAAATGTGCGCTGCATCCAGTAGTCTGTGCGGAGAACAGGAGCTAAAGCGCAGGACATGGAGGCACCAGAGCAATCAATTGCATTTTTTTTTTTTCAATGGAAACAACTTAAAATAGGCTGTAATTTTTGCTCATGAAGGTAAGAGTAATACATCATTCGTAACTGTAAAGGATCTACTTCTATTTGTGTGCACTCACAATATCAACAAAACGTCGTGCTTTTAAGAAAACGATACGCTTTCTGCCGTCTCGTCTTGAACTGGAGCGCTTCACAAAAATGAACCGAAAGTCAGCGAATACATGCCTCACAGACATGATAAATATATCTATAGAAAGCTTTAAATTACTACTTAACAAAATAAATCAAATCGAAAACAAAAACTCATTCATTATAATCATAATCCGTGAAGATGCACTTCTCTGTAAAGGCGCGTCTAATGAGGAGATGGATCCACATTGATGCAACACTGACACAGAACACACTAGTTTATTAGTAAGTAATTCAAATATCTCCTTACTATTTCCCTCGGACACATTCATGGTAATTACTTTTGCTGGGGTTTTACAGCAAGCTTTATTGCGTGTATTTGAGCGTAGAACTCTTCAGTTGCGCTGATGACATGACATGAAAATTGGCCCGAAGCCCGGCCCTAGGGACGTAAAAAAGTCGGGGCCCGTCGGGCCCGGGCCGAAATGCAGGGCTCTACCACAGAGCACCATTCACACAGTTTTCCATTAAATTATATTTGTCCCAAATCAGTGTTAATGTACATAATGATTTCACCTTAGGCTTGAAGATTGTATATTGTGCATTTTTCAGTGAATCCTTTGTTTTTCTGTGCTCTAATATTGTCTGCATGCTTCACATAGACAGCTGTAATATAGATTGCACTTAAACTCATCTGCCTCTTTATTAATTTCTGAAGTGAACCTTTGCCTGTTTGACAATATACTGTTTTGGACTGCCGCTTGAATTGAACGTGACATGTCTGGTGTGTGTTACACCTGTCAGTTGTCCTAGACGCGACACTGCACTTTATGCGACCGAAATATTTTATGATGTTGATTAGATAATTATGAAGTGTTCTAAAATTTAAGCAAACAAAGTGTGAGAGTATACAATATACATATTGCATGTAATTTTTTAAATGTAATACTTAAATATCATGCTTAAATATCTTTTACGTTTGAATTTATATGAAATGGTAACACTTTACAATAAGATTCCAAATATTTTTAAATTTTAAAGCTTAATTTGTTAACATTAATGAACTATGAACTTGCCATATAACATAACATAACATTTACATTTAGTCATTTAGCAGACGCTTTTATCCAAAGCAACTTAGAAATGAGAACAATGGAAGCAATCATTAATGATCAATGTATAATTAATATTTAATATGAATATTTTTATTCCATATGAAAAGTATGGTTCTGTACTTTGTGTGTGTGTGTGTGTAATAAAGTTCAGCACTCTTTTAGTTTTCATATACAGTATCCATTATAAAAACTATCAATTAATCAGTTATCTGCCATTGTGGCCCAACCAAGCTATCAGTATCGGTAAAATCCACTATCCACTAAAAACCTCCATTTTTAATGTCTGATTTTTCCTTTCTGTAAGATTTGCTTGAGGGTGGTAACTAAGTTTTTGAATTGTTCCTCACAGGGCCACTGCTGGCCAAATGGGTGCCATAAGCAGAACTGTATTGTTGTGCCCCTCCGTCAAATATTATGGAAGTAAAAAAAACAAGCAAACAAAAAAACACCTACTATAGGGGTCAAAATAGAACTTTAATAAAATATAAAAGTAAATAAATTGTAATTAAATTATATTATTTACACATTACAATTGTAGCTGTAGTCTAGACCGGGTTTTGGTCATTTAAGGTAGTTATCATCACGATGATAAATGTTCAATTGTTCGTTTTTGTGATACGTTTGATTTTAGCTAGTAATTTAATGCTATAAAAACGAGGCGTGTCATTATGGTTGATTGGGTCTGCAGGAGTTTGGGCGGGAGTTTGATTCCACGGCTCCACCTCACGACACTACTGCCCAGACTCAGGCTCCAAACGAATCTCTACTGCGCAGACTCAGGCTCCAAATGACGTCATTTACTCAAGATGGCAGCGGCCATACTGAGATGTATTCACTTCACTTATATATATATATTGTGATGGGAGGAGCCAACGACAGACACAGTGGGTGTGGCGTCAGGCTATTATAAAACAAAAGCAATAAAATAAAGTGTCCAAGGGGGAAAAAGTGTCCAAAAGAAACAGTGGGTCTGGTGTCCTCATCGTGCTGCGGGTTTGTGAAGGAGGGCAGTGTTCTGGAAGGGAGGGTCCAGGTAAGGGGCAGAGTCCGGCGGCCACACACGCTCCCACTCGGGTCCGGGGCGCGAGGGGCAGCGGCTTCATCATAGCGGCGGCTCTTCCTCTTGGTCCGCAGAGTCCGGCGGGACTTGTTCGGCCCGGCATCCTGGCCCGATAACCGTAACACGGGTGCGGCTTTCATCCGGATCGCGGGTTCGGCAGCTCACGTCTCTGGTGGTGCGGAAGTCCCTCTATGCTCCCTTCCTGGACCCACGAGGACACCAGCGTGCATACACGGGGCAAGAAACCGGTCTCTCGAGGAGAGACGCGCTCGGCATTTAAACAGCGGCGGTGATGAGGCTTCATTCAGTTCAGGTGTACCTCATCACACACCGCCAGCCCTCGCTGTTTCCATGCCCCTCCTCGCTCACACACCCACTCTCGTCAGGAGCCTGGTGAAGGGTGGCGAATATGGGACGGGGAGGTGATGACAATAAGGGGGGAGGCCACCGACTCGTCACAATATATATATATATATATATATATATATATATATATATATACACACACAGTTCCCTCCAAACAACCTGATCTCACAGAATCGCCGAGAATGCTGTGATGGGCTCACAGAAGGCATCAGCCGTGGTCCATGCACGGATTCACTGGTTCAACACCAGCGCTGCATCGGAGTCATTCTTTGTACGTGGTCCTTTCACTGGAGTACCTGACCCCACCCCTACCCTAAACCTACCCAGTTCTGAACAATAATGATGATGATAAATTTCCCAGTATCGCGTCGGCATATTGATGCTAAGGGTTTCCGTGCGTGGAGCACGGCTGATGCCTGTCACTGACTTACATTGGTATCACTTCTGTGAGCCCATCACGGAATTTTTTCTGTGAGCTCATCACGGAATTTTTTCTGTGAGCTCATCACAGAATTTTCGGCGATTCCGTGATGCCACCACAGATTCGGAGGTTAATTAAGTCCGTGAACATTACACGGAATTCTGTGAGATCATGTTGCTCCAAAAGTATTGGAACAGTAAAGACAAAATTGCTCTTTTGACTGTAGAGTCAAGACATTTACAAATATGATGAATATGAGACAAAACTGTAGAATGTCACATTTTATTATTGGGCGATTCAACACTTAGATGTTTTACCAGCTAAGAAGTTCAGCACTTTTAGAGTTTCATCCCTCTATCTGATGTGAGCATAAGTATTGGAACAGTTGCCTCACAGGTCTTTCTAAGTGATCAGCTGTGTCTTGTTGCATTAATTCTTCAGACATTACAAGCAGGGAATGTGTCGTATCAGTTATATCCATTACTTCTGCATTCTGAATCTTGCATTTGATGATGACACACAAGTCAGGATGAAGATGAGGGTGCTGACTTTGAGAGAAAAGCAAGCAATTTGAATGCTAAAAGAAAAGAGGAAGTCAATTAGAGCTCTAGCAAAAACAAAGGGCATGGGGAAATCAAGAGTTTGAAAACCACCAGCGACACCAGCAACCAACAACTACCTGATCGGCTGAGAAAACAACAGTAGTTGATGACAGACAAATGAGAAAAGCTGTGAAAATTAATCCTAAAAGACATGTCTGTAAAAATCACCAACAACTTCCAGAAAGCTGGGGTGATGCTCTGACAATTTACTGTCTTCAGGAGACTTTGACACAGAATTACAGATGCTACACAGCAAGATACAAACCTCTGACCAGCTCCAAAAATAGAAAGTCAAGATTAGAGTTTGCAAAAAAGGTGAGCCAGAAGAGTTTTGGAACTGTGTTTATGGACCGATGAGACAAAGATGAACCTTTATCGAAGTGATGGGAAAGCAAAGATGTGGAGAAAAAAAGGGAACTGCAATGATCCCAAGCATACAGCCTCATCTGTAAAGCATGGTGGAGGTGGGGTAATGGCATGGGCATGCATGGCTGCCTCTGGAACAGGCCCTCTCAACTTTACTGATGACTTAGTGTATGATGACAGTAGCAGAATGAATTTGGAAGGGTACAAAACCATCTTGCCTACCAATATTCAAGAAAATGCCACCAGATTCACTGGGAAGTGCTTCATATTGCATCAGGACAATGACCCAAAACACCCTGCCAGTTCAGTCAAGGAGTTTATCAGGGCAAAAAAATGGAAAGTCTTAGATTGCCCAAATCAATCTCCAGATTTAAATCCGATTGAACATGAATTTCACCAGAAGAAGATGAGACTAAAGGCAGAAACTCCCCAAAACAAGCAACAGTTGGAATTGGCTGTATTAAAGGCTGGGAAAAGCATTTCAAAGGATGAGACCAATGTCTGGTGATGTCTATGAGACGCAGACTCACTGCTGTGATTGTACGCAAGAGATCTGCAACAAAATAATAGCTTTTAATCTTTTACATCTGCCTTAAGTTCATCTGTCCCAATACTTATGCTCGCATAAAATGGTGGGATGAACTCTAAAAGTGCTGTCCTTTTTATTTGGCAAAACATGTATGTGTTGAAACAGCTAATAATAAAATGTGACATTCTGTAGTTTTGTCTCATATTCATCTTTTCATCATATTTGCAAATTCTTGTTTGACTACTTATGGGGTGCACTGTATATTATCCTAATACTTCTTTGTAAACTATTATTTGAAGTAACAAAACAATGGTTAATTTGTGGTTACCATACCATGGCTACAGTAACCATGATTTTTGTTTTTATTCATAGTAAAACCATGGCTTATTTTCATAAGGGAATATGGTGTTGGTGATGGTGAAATTATTACCGATATTAAAACACGTTGTTAACATCAACAGCCAAAAAATTTTCACAGGATTATGAATGTACTTGAAAGTGATGCACGGGTTTCATCTTTATTTCTTTTTCGGCGCTGGATTTCTGATGTCTTTTCACACGTATAGACCTTTTTCTGAATGCGGAAGTCTCCCCCGATTAGAACGGTGCTTTACATTTCCGTTTTCTAGTCACATTTACATATTTTCAGAGCCGATAATATAATGTGAAACCTATGAATGTCATTTAAAAAAATCATGTGGCACCATTGTTTCATCACTTTACAGTGTCGCAATGACCGTCTTTTTGCAGTAAAGGACCAGTCATAGTTCAATGAGTGGGAAGATGACATGAAGCGACACGAGGTTAAGCTGCATTGAAAACAGATGAGTGCACATACAGCTCCCGATCGGGGGAAGTTCATGGGATTTTGTACACAGAATGATAAGAGCAAACATTATTTTAACATATTATTTCTCACTCAGTATTTTAACTTAAGCGCTGCAAGCCATATATACAGTACCTGACAAGACAGATTTTCTGATACCCAAAACAAGTACTTTAAAGGAATTCCTTAGCTTACTGCCGTTACTGTGGCAGCCAACAACAGCACAGCAACCCTCCACACATTTTTATATGTAGTTACATTAAAAAAAAAGATAGACTGAATTGAAACTTTTTCTTTTAACCCATTTTAATGGATTTCTATGGAGACCGGAACACGAGAGCACCCAAACGGAAGTTATAATCCATCATGGCGCTGCTCATCGGTTATTCAGGAAAAAGGTCTATAACTGTCCATCAATTATGATCATTTTCATTCAGCCGCAAACATGAGGTGCGAGCAGTCGTGGGAGTGTTGCGTCACGTGTGCTTATTGCCTTTTTATAATGATATATATATATATCATTTTTGGATTACCTCGGGGCTGACGAGACGTGAGACGTGCGGATCCATGTGAAAGCTTTTATTAGAGAAAGACGTGGTCATAACAGGCAGGGTCAGACAATGGCAGACAGGTATATAAGAGGTAATGCAAAGAGTTCACAGAGACAAGCGTGGGTCGACAATCGGCGAACAGTATCCAAAAGGGGCGAGACGGGAGAGGTAATCCAAAAACGTCAGTGATGGTCCAGGCAGGGGAAAACACAATCCGACAAAGGCAAGGCTAGGCTAGGCTAGGCAAGGCAAGGAAAACTAAGGGGGCTCTGTAGGGCAGCGATGATGCATACAATACTCGGCCCCAAGGGAGAGAATGTCCAGGGTTGAAATAGTGTGTGTGATTAGTGATGCTGTGTGATCAGGTGTGCGTGTGATTGGTGCAATGAGTGATTGGTGACAGCTGTGTGCGTGTGATTGGTGAGATGGCTGATGGGAAATGCAGTCCATGTGATGTGTGGTGTGAAAGTCCATGTGGTGAGCGGGTGACCTCTAGTGGTGAATGAACGGGAGTGCAAACCAGATTCGTGACACATACATACATATACACACACACACACACACACACACACACACACCCTCAGAGCTGGGTAGTAACTGATTACATGTAATCTGGATTATGTAATCAGATTCCAAAAATTAAGTACTTGTAATTAGAGTAAGTCACATTTTAAAATACTTGTAATCAGACTACAGTTACATTTTTATAGATTACATGATTACATATTATTCACACAATAGCAATAAATTATTCATAATTCATTTATTCTCCCTAATTTCTCTTTTTCATTTTTTTCTAAAATAGCCTACTGATTATATACATATTATGGTCACACTTTATATTAGGTGGCCTTAATTACTATGTACTTACATAAAAAAATAAGTACAATGTACTTATTGTGTTCATATTGTATTGCAAAACACTTCTGCTGCTACAGCCCAAACGCAACACAAAGCAATTCCCATCAGGGGAAGTGCCTCAGACAGGGGAATATGCATAAGAACAGGAGAGTTAGAATGAGTTGGTTTGGGGATAGCAGCTGTGCGTGCAGACACCAGCGGTACATCTTTAGGAGATCAGCTGAGACGTGTTGCTGTGACTCTGGACGTACCTCCGTGACGTGACTTGACTTTAGGAGATCAGCTGAGACGTGCTGCTGTGACTCTGGACGAACAGCCGTGACGTGACTTTAGGAGATCAGCTGAGACGTGCTGCTGTGACTCTGGACGAACAGCCGTGACGTGCTGTGACTCTGGATGATCAGCTGAGACGTGACTCGGTTGATGACGACCAACTGTGACTTGGCTTGACTCTCTGACATCAACCGTGACTTGACTTGGTTCTTGAAGATCAGCTTTGACTTTACTTGATTCGTGACGATCTACGGTGACTTGCCTTAGTTTGTGAAGATCAGCTTTGACTTGGTTTGATTTATGAAGATCAGCTGTGGCTTGACTTGGTTCTTTAAGATCAACTGTGGCTTGACTTGACTCTCTGACATTAACTGTGACTTGATTTGACTCTTGAAGATCAGTTTTGACTTGGCTTGATTCATGAAGATCAGCTTTGGCTTGACTTAGCTCATGAAGATCAGCTGTGTCTTGGATTGACTCATGATGATCAACTGTAGCTTGACTGGATTCATGAAAATCAATGGTGACTTGACTTGGCTTATGGCTGGCAGTAGGAACATGACAGGATGTTGTTGTGGCCGCCATGTTGTGAATGGGCTCTGCTGTCACCGCCATTTTGTGAGCGTGCTCATGTCCGGTTGCGATCACAGAATTGAGTGCGGTGTCGCGTTCCTCCGCGACACCCACAGTGAACGATGAACCCACAGTCAGTAGAGCATAGTCCATAAAATCACTTAAAGACAAACGGGGACCCTCGCGAATTAGTCGCGATTTGAGCGGCTGGTTAATGCCCTCGCAGAAGAAGTCTATGAGTACACAGTCCGGCAGATCAGAAAAATAGGCTAAATCTAAATACTCCTGTATGTAATCCTCGAGTGACCGCAAGCCCTGCTCGAGGGTTAACAACAGTCTCGCAGTGTCCATACCTGGCCAATGTCCACATGAAAAGCCGCTGGATCCATGTGCGGCCGAGTATTCTGTTACGGGGCTGACGAGATGTGAGACGTGCGGATCCATGTGCAAGCTTTTATTAGAGAAAGACGTGGTCATAACAGGCAGGGTCAAACAATGGCAGACAGGTATATAAGAGGTAATGCAAAGAGTTCACAGATACAAGCGTGGGTCGACGATCGGCGAACAGTATCCAAAAGGGGTGAGACGGGAGAGGTAATTCAAAAACGTCAGTGATGGTCCAGGCAGGGGAAAACACAATCCGACAAAGGCAAGGCAAGGCTAGGCTAGGAAAACTAACGGGGCTCTGTAGGGCAGCGATGATGCATACAATACTCTGCCCTGAGGGAGAGAATGTCCAGGGTTGAAATAGTGTGTGTGTGATTAGTGATGCTGTGTGATCAGGTGTGCATGTGATTGGTGCAATGAGTGATTGGTGACAGCTGTGTGTGTGTGATTGGTGAGATGGCTGATGTGAAATGCAGTCCATGTGATGTGTGGTGTGAAAGTCCATGTGGTGAGCGGGTGACCTCTAGTGGTGAATGAACGGGAGTGCAAACCAGATTCGTGACACATACATACACACACACACACACACACACACACACACACACACACACACACACACACACACACAGACACACACACCCTCAGAGCTGGGTAGTAACTGATTACATGTAATCTGGATTATGTAATCAGATTCCAAAAATTAAGTACTTGTAATTAGAGTAAGTCACATTTTAAAATACTTGTAATCAGACTACAGTTACATTTTTATAGATTACATGATTACATATTATTCACACAATAGCAATAAATTATTCATAATTCATTTATTCTCCCTAATTTCTCTTTTTCATTTTTTTCTAAAATAGCCTACTGATTATATACATATTATGGTCACACTTTATATTAGGTGGCCTTAATTACTATGTACTTATATAAAAAAATAAGTACAATGTACTTATTGTGTTCATATTGTATTGCAAAACACTTCTGCTGCTATTGCGGTGGGATATGGGTAAGGTTAGGGACATGTTAAGTGGTATGGGTAGGTTTATGAGTGGGTTAAGGTGTAAGGGATGGGTCAGCAGTGTAATTCTAAATTTAATTACAGAAATTAATTACAGATATAATTACATAAAGGTATTATTAACAATATAAGTACAACATAAGAACATGTATGTACACAACAAGTGCATTGTATCAAATGATTAATTTAAATGCAAGTACATAGTACACTGTGTGCAGAATTATTAGGCAAGTTAATATTCTGGTCATATTTTTTTTTAGAACATTTTACCAATTCCAAACCACATCAATATTAATAACTACTATTGGTTTTGTATTTAATCATTTCTAAGTTATATATAATTGTCTATGAAGGCTGAAAGTCAAAAACTCCTTATTTCAGGTGTGCTGAATTATTAGGCAGGCTTACTTTTACAGATAAAATGAGCCAAAAAAAGAGATTGAACTCAGACCAAGTAAAAATAATAATAATAATAATTAAATGCCCATGAGAAGGATGCAATACTAATTCAATAATAGAATTATCAAAGTTAAGGCATGACCATTGGGCAGCGAAATGCTCATTGGGTCAGCAGGGTCAGAAAAAACAGGTGGAGAAGAAAAGACACGTTAACTGCACAAGAATTAAGGTGAAGAATTAGGTGTGAAACGATCAGGAATCATTTAGTCTCCAGCGCCACCATTTTCCAGAACTGCAACCTTCCTGGACTCTCCAGAAGTGCAATGTGTCAGGTTCTCAGAGACCTTGCTTGGGTAAAAAATGCTAAAAAATAACCCTCACATGATAAGAATAACATGCTGAAGTGTTGTGAAATACACGAAGACTGATTTTGTATAGAGTTTATGAACAGATAAGTTGAGAGTGACTCTTGAAGGACCAGCATCACATCCTCTTGTACCACTGTTTGAATAATTTATCTTCCAGAATCTGGCAGTAAGTTTTAGGAGCTCATTTTTATTCCATCTCCTATCCTAAAAAGTCTGTCTTGTAGAGATTCTAATTCTATTCTTTAAAACAAACAAACAAACAAACAAACACATCCCTTTTAGACTTGCACTTTATTCATTTACTGCTTGTTTTCTAAAAAACAAAACAAAAACAAACAAACAAACAAAAAAACATTAGCTTTTCTAATATTTTTGTATTCTATCTGTTTTCTTTTTATTTATTATACAATTAACAAAAGCAAAAAAAGCCTCTAACACTAGCTTGCTCTAGTCTTTTTCTATTCTATCTGTTTTCTTTTATTTATTATATAATAAAAAAATCCCTTGCTACGTGTACTGCGTTAGGCTAAATGAGACTTGATTAAAAGCACTTGCATATCGTTGCTCTTTTGTTGATTTTGATTGCTTCCATTGTCCTCATTTTTAAGTCACTTTGGATAAAAGCACCTGCTAAATGACTAAATATTAGTGGCTCATAATATTTTATAACAATTGCTATTCAATTCTGTATATTATTATTTTTAAGGAATTATGTAGTTGTTTAATTGTATACACTTAATAAATGTTCTAATTTACTCCTAACCCTAAACATACACGTTGGTAACTCTCTTGAAATATGTAACCTAATTTATTTCAATATATTCTGGTTTTAAATTCAGTTTTCTTGCAAAGAAAGACTTGTGTCTGTGAGAGACTTCAGTTCATTACCCGCAGCGCTTCACGTCTGATGTGTGACACACTTAAAGTGCAGTAAACGGTAAAACAATTGCGGTGATTATTAGTACTTTAATAAATGTAAAATAATTTAAATACAAATACTAATTTACAACATCCAGCAGCACAATGAACTGTTTTGCACAGCTAAAAAGGCTAAATGGAGATTGCTGACTCCCCCTCAAACAGTTCACGCTAGCTCTTACATTAAAAATAAGATGTAAAGATAAAAAATGAATAGTTTGCATGCATCTACTCTTTGCATCTGTTTGTTTGATGTTTGAATCAAGTCTCCTCTGTTGGAGTAGATAGTGCTGTCCCAAAAAATAGGGTCCTATGCAGTCCTACAACAGCAGCCTCCGGTATTGCAGGAACATTGGGTTGTTTTTTTGTTCAGACCAATGCGAAAATCGACCCATGTTTTTAACCTGAAAACACGCAGAGCTGTAAATGTGAACTGGTGGATCGATAAGAAGATAATTCATTATAAAAATCTAAACAGTAAATTGTTTGTATGTTATTTAATATAATAATTTATTGATAATAATTGTTTAAATTAATATAATAAATAATACTTTTGACTTGTCCATTTTCTTAAAAAATGGTTTAAAGGCTGAAATGTGAAGTGTATCATTTTATAAAACTTTTCTTTTTACAGTCATTTTACAGTTTAATAGTTTAATAGACATTGCCCTACCCTGCTCATATGGTATTAATTTTATTTGTGCAGGTCTTAAAAAAGGTCTTAAAAAGTCTTAAATTTGAGCTTAAAAATCCTGCAGCAACCCTGCAAATATATTTCAAGAATTTATTCCTTATACATAATGTAGTAATATTTAGTATTTTCACATCTAGGTGGAAAAAATAGTACTGTCTGTTCAAAATAAATGAAAAGAAACCGAGCATAGTAGATTTGTTTTTGTTTTCTTCCCAGTTGTCCCGAAAATGTATCGAACCGTGACCCCCGAACCGAGGTACGCACCGAACCGTGACACCTATGTACCATGCCACCCCTAATAAAATAAATAAATAAATAAACATTATATATATATATATATATATATATATATATATAATGTTCATGCTTTGATTTTTATTAATGTATATGTTAATTTTAATATAAAGTTTTTGAGCAACTGGGATGGTGCCCCCCCTGGGAGTTGGTGCCAGAGTCCTGCACGGGTCCTGTTTGATAAACCCGCACCCGCCCCACACCCGCAGTAGTTAACCGAATACCCGACCCGTTATCCGACAGCAACACTAATTTAATTCCGATCCCGACACGACCCGTTTGACATAAAAACGTGACCCGAACCGCACCCGCATTAAATCTACATAAGGCAGACAAAACACCTTTATTTTATTTTTAATGTAGCAAGCAATTAACAAGTAATTCTGAGTTAATGCGTTAATATTTTAATAATAAATAATAATAAACTTAATAATAACATTTAACAGATGCAGCCCAACAAGTTAACAGAGAGAGAGAAAGCACCATTCAACGTGTAAACAATATAAAACTATTGCGGACTACTGCGGGCTAAAGCTTTTATTCAAACTGTGACTAGATTAACTACAGAAAAGCGAGCAAAGAGCGCTCCCTTTAATATAATCACTAGACCTACAGCTGTCAATCAATTTCAATACAGCTGTCGATTGGCTACAGTGCTCAGTTTTTGCAAATCCCACTGTAGAAGTCCCTACAAATCCCTCTGTCTTCAGACAGAGTGCGCGAACACAAGCACGGGACAATTTGAAAGGAGCTGCCTATCAGCATGTACTGGATTAAGTCAAAATAGTCTTGGTTATAATTGTACCTGCAACCCGCCTGTGCCTGTCACCAGTCAGACCTGCACCCGCACCGCACCTGACACGTCAATATTATTCCACCTGTTACGCCAATTTTTGCAGTTCACCCATCGGGTAACCACGGGTACCCGCCCGCGTGCAGGACTCTGGTTGGTGCCCTACGCAAACTGCATACTCTGCATATGGGGAGCAGCGGTTCCTCTTGACTTGCAGAGTTCAGAGTATGCTGTATTGTGGTCATATTGTATTAAGTGCATTGTGGTCATAAATAAGATCATTGGGAATGCCCCAATGGGTAAAACTTTCTTTAATGAGGATTCTAACATTTTTTTGTGTGTCTTGCCATCTATGGATGATACTTGTGAGGGGTTATTTCATGTATGTTATATGTGCAGCAGCAGTATTTCTTACATGCTCACAGCAGCATGTTGTGGATGTGTTGGCAGTAGCAAGTCTCGGTACTTGCTCTGCTGCAGTCATAGCCGCAGCAGCAGCAGCAGCATAGCAGATCTATTCCGCCAAGACCAAATACATTAACATTGTCATGTACATTGCCATGCCAATCACTCAGAGAGTTGTCATGACAGAAATAAAATATGCACAGTACAAACACATATTATGTAAACAAAAGTTTTATTTTGGATGCGATTAATTGTGATTAATCATTTGACAGCACTACTACTAACATTTTATGTAGTTGCAAATTAATGAGAGTTAGCTGACATATGATCGCACAATTACTTATTTAGTAGAATGTCTGAAGTAGACTATTGAAATACAGCTTTACTTTGTGTGAAAATTCTTTCCTCATTTACTCACTTTCATGTCATTCTAAATCTGTATAGTTTTAAGAGACATGTAGCTAAATGTCCAGCTATACTACATTCTATGCAAGCATTCTACTCTATGGAAGTACATCACAAGGTGCCCTCCATAATCTGTTGATAATAAAATAATTTTTCCCTGTTAAATTTTTTTCCCTCCCAAGAAGAGGCAACCCATGAGAAAAAGAAACGTTTGCTAGCTTAAATTACATGTGTTTCATAACGAAGGAAAAGATGAATGAAATTGCAAATAGAAATTAAGGAATGTATTAATGAAAATGAAACTTTGGGTGTACCTCAATTAATGTCTCAATCAGTCCCAGTATGAAGTGAGCCATGGTCCTTACCAATGCCCAAACTATTGCAATATATTAATTCATGACCTAATAAAATTAATATGCGCTAATTGAGAAACTGGCATCTCTAAATTTACAATGTATCTCTGTTCTTTTGTCGTGTTGAGTGTACATCTGTTAATCCCCACATCTGAATATCTCATTTGCTTTCTCATTTGCTTTTCTCAGTCAGCTGTGCATGTATCTTATGTAATTTAGCATAATTTCACAAATCTACAGTCAGACCATTCTGGTTTTGCTTTAAATCTTTATATTATACAATCTAATTCATATAAAAAACAACTGCTCACGCTGCATGTGCATAGCATCTTCATTTAGATTTTGATTAAAATGCAGTGGTTGCCTCTAATTTCAAATGGCTACAGATATTTTTGTTTGAGGACAGTTTGCCCACATCACACTATCTAGTTTCTTTGAGGTAATACGTTGTGGCCTCAACATGCTATGATGATCCCATAAGATAATATGTTGAGGCTATGACAAAACTAAGTAATCCGGGCTGCCTATCGAGAAACCATGCTCTATTTCATGTAAAACATTTAAAGATGTTTCTTACCAAGAACAGCTACAGCAGCAACACCAACAAAAGCAGCAGGCATTTGAGGGAGAGTTAAACAAGCCAACTGTTTGGGTGTTCTCACTTCCCAAGATGTGAGTGTTGGGGGGAGTATTCTGCACTTGGGTTGCACTTCCAGCATTCTGTGGTGGACATTTTCCCATCTCCAGTTCAGACCCCATTAGCTACAGACAGAACTTTCAGTTTACCAAAATGCTTAAAACAAGTGAGAAAATGATATGTGCAAGAGTTACCAGGGTCATTCCACGAAATTGGTGCCTTTTCCACTTGGAAAAAAAATAAAAAAAATTTAAATAAGTTTAATCAACACTTTTTAAATATCCATGAATTGGAGACACCTTAAAATGATAAGAAATTGTATTGTGTCATCTCTATGTAATTTATTATTTTATGACTATTTTTCTACCTCATGTTTTTGTATTTTTGTCAAACCCTGTTACCGACACAAGCGTAT